>SNVD02008327.1:0-328093 GCA_013180625.2 Boswellia sacra | reverse complement strand
TTCTACGATTAATTGGCAAATCCATATCTTGTGGTAGAGAAGGATCCCTTAACCAGCTTTCTCCCATTGATTTTTCATTCAAATTTACTTTCTGTTTTGTTATTCTTTACTTGCATTCTTATTTCATTTAGTAAAATCATTCAACAAAAATCCCCCCTGTTTAGTTTATTGTTGCTGGAAATAACAAATTCAATTAGAATCAATCCTCGTGGGAACGATATCTTACTTATCACTTTATTACTTGTGCGACTAGTATACTTGCTAGTTTCAAACGCATCAACTCAACTCGACGTTACTCTCCTTCGCCCTGCCTTTTTACTATCTTCAACTTTTTTACTACCTTCAACGATGTCAAGCATTTGCACGTTCCCATGAACGTCCTCTTCCTCTTCTTGTTTGACATCTTCTCTCAACATCCCCTCTTTTTGGTTTTTGATCAAACAGTGCATATGCGACGCGTAATAACAATGGCTCAATTGAGGCGCTGTCAACTCTTTCTGCACCATAAACAAAATCAAGCTAGCCCAATCCATCTTTTCAACGTTCCCTTCTTTGATCAATTTCATCCAATTCAACACATCCGAAGGCATCTTTAAAGCCCACTAATTTTTTTACCTAAGCCTAGCCCATCATTTTAGCCTATCCCACAAATTCAATTATATTCTTTACATTTATATTAAGCATTTATTTGGATATAATTAGAAAAGAAAAGAGAAAATTTAGAAGAGAGGGCAGGGGGGTAACCGTGAGAAAGGGGGAGAGAAAACAAGAGAAGATTTTTGATCTTTTCTAAAGAATTTGAAGATTTTAAGGTAATTTCTTCATCTCTTAGCTTAATTAGACTATACAATTTCAATTCTACCTCTAGATATATATTAGGAAGATCTTGTTTGATATTTGGAGATGTTATAGAGAGAGAAATTAGCGAGAGAAATTAGATTTTCATGCTTATTTAGGCTTCAATTTCTTGTATTTTAAAGGAATTAAAGTTTTGATGATAATTATGGAAAATAAGGGTTCTGTGAACAGTATAGATTCTGAAAATTGTTGCAGTCTGCTGGCTTTGAATCTGATTTTAAAATTTATGTTAAAATAGACATCCTAAGGATTTGTTCAAAGTTGGATTCACCGAAAAATGTTGAGAATACAATTTTATATGAATTTTCGAAGTTTACTGTTTACTGCTAGAAATTCAGTTTTTCTGCAAAAAACCAGTTTGGGTAAATTATTTGAGGTAACTAGAGGTCTTCAAAAATTATGAAATTTGGGATATGAGTTTGTATGTATGTATAGTTTAAATCTGGAGAGTTTTGTGATTTTACAAATTTACTATGAATTATCATGTATTTTGGAATGGGGAGAGGTCAGTTTTGGAAGGGAATTTACAAAATTTGTGTATCTGGAAAAAATGAAGGATTTGAGGTTTCTAGTGAATATAAAATGCTATGAAATTTTATATGGTATTATATGTGTATGTTTAGTAAAACCTTATAAAATATTAGACCATTTGGATGTGTCATTTACTTACTAAAAATCATAGAACAAGAATTGCTATGTTTAAGAAGTTTGAAAATAGAGTTAATTAGGAGAATTGATGTGTTATTGGTGAGATTGCAGTTTTATGCTATTAAAGAATCTTGTTTGGCTTTTTCCCTTAGGTGAAACTGCGGTTCCTAATCCATATCTAAATCCGATCGAGGAAGGGGTTGCCACACAAGTTGATGCAAGAGATAGTGCGTGGGAAAAATACTTTTTTTCCAACAATTGAACTATAAATTATAAATTTCTATTTTTTTTATATAATTGTTAGCGAAACCTTATTATGTTAGTAAATAGATATTCCTTTATTCTTGTATGAAGCATATTTCATGGTTTATCAAATTTTGTCTATGTAGTTATTAGAAAGAATTGTTTAATGTTTTAGAGATTTAAAAGTAAAGAATTGAATTTTTATGTTTTACTAAGCTAGTACCCAATTCATTCAGATAGTGAAATTATAGAGGTCTTTGGGACCATTCAGGCACACATAGAGGCTTTGGCCATGTGATCTTGATGTTTAGCCCTTTGGGGGCAGCTCTGCGCATGCGTAGGATCAGTATAGTGATATCTTGGCCTGAGCGATCCTACCCCCGCCAGGTCATGATCAGTCAGATTAGTTTAGGTACTTGATTAGTGAAACTATAATGATTTAGAAATTTACAATGTGAAATGAGTTTTACGAGATTTAGAACCTTAATACATCTATCAGATTGAATTTTGAATGCAACTGGAAATGCCTTAGAATATTTTTATATAATAATTTTGATTTTGTGAAAGGCATATAGATTATTTAAAGATTAGCTTCCTCGTATTTGTATCTTTTCTAAGTAGTTTTCTAATCAATGTTAGTAAAACAGAATTTGGAATCAATTACTTGTTATGAAATATTATTTTATCTTATTCAAATTTTTTATCTATTTTACTGACTCTATCCCACTCACTGAGGTTATACTCACCCTTTTTTTTTAAAAACCCATTTTTCCCAGGAGATTGCAGTGTTCAGTCGGAACGCCAGTAGCTACCTGAGGTTGGCCACTTGATGATGCTTTGGAAGCTTTCTTTTTGGTATCTGGTTTCACTTTTGTAGATGATTTTTGTTACATGTGTATTTTTTTTAATACTGTATATACATCACGGATTTTGTTTTAGTTTTCTTTAAAAACTTTTGCCTAATCATCATGCATGAGTTTTTGAGGAAACTTATATTAAAATCCTAGTTGTAAACTTTTTGAATTGTAATTAATTATATTTGAGGCCAGAGGCCATAATTTTTTTTAAAGGCTGTTTTGGAGATACGATTGTTTTAATAGAGGACTTAAGGTCCCAAAAGGAAGTTAGTAGTTATACAAATATTTTAGAAGTGTTGAATTTTGTGTACTTGGCAGGGGGATTAGTCTAAAATACAGGGGAGTCTCTGCCAAATTTTCTTAAAGTAGCATATTTTTAAAAAGTTAAATTTTCTTAGCACAGTTTTAGGCACGATTCACTCGTGTAGCTAGGGGCGGCTCGTGTCAACTTGGTATCAGAGCATGGTTTTTAAGATTTTGTTAACTCTCTCATTTTTGCATGTACATGGTTTTGTAATGATAAAAGGAGCGTTATATTTTGTAGGCATCATCATGAGCCAACATACAGGCAGGCCTCGCACTAAAGCCAGGGGCGGACTGAACCAACCTGCAAATTCTCCACCACCACCACCTGAAGGTAAGGGGGAAAATGAACATAACCATAGAGAGGAAGAACAGTCAAATGCGAGAGGGAATGAGAATAGGAATCGCCATGATCCTCCTATCATTATACACTCAGTAGATGCACTTGCCCAGCTTGTTGCTACTGTTACTCATAATCAAGGGCGTGTTGGGGAAGAGAACACTATTGAGCAGGTTAGGATGTTAGGTGGTCAAAGCTTTGATGGTAATGTTGATCCTCCTGGTGCAGAGGCTTGGTTAAGTAAGTTAGAGCGTATCTTTGGAGTTATGGGGTGTATTGATGAGCAGAAGTTACTTTTTGCTACGTTTTTATTGGAGGGTGGAGCATACCACTGGTGGGAGTCATTTCAGCGCCGTTATCCGTCACATGAAGTTATTACTTGGGCTATGTTCAAAAAGGAGTTCTTTGATCACTACTTTCCTGCTGTGTACAAAGATATCAAGCGTAGTGAGTTCTTGAGGCTAGTTTAAGGGTCCAGAGATCAGTGGAGGAGTATGAGAAGAAATTTTTTGAGCTCTCTAGGTTTGCTCCTTCTATTGTGGCTGATGAGGAGGAAAGGTGTAAAAAGTTTGAAGAAGGATTACGTAGAGAAATCAAAGTTGTACTTGCTGCCAACAATTATGGTGACTTTGGTAAGTTAGTCCAAGCTGCTATGAAAGTTGAGAGAAATTTGGGGGATGCTAACCAACCTAATTCAAGCCATAAACGTCATCAGAGTTGGCCAATTGATAGTAGTAGCCATCGATCAAGTAAGAGAGGGGGCAGTTATTCAGCTTATTCTGATAGTTATAAGAGTACTCAGAGACATGGTTCACCAGAGGGGCAGAAACAGGTTCTAGACAGGGAACTATGCAACAATCTGTGGGAAGTAATTCTGGAGATCAGCGGGTTGGTAGAAAGGGGAGCAGACAACATGATGACCGATCCTGAATGACTCCATACCTATTATGTGAGACTTGTGGCAAGCTTCATGAGGGAGAGTGTCAGTTTGGTAGACCTGGTTGTTATCATTGTGGTCAGAAAGGGCATATCAAGAAATTCTGTCCTGCTTTAACTCAAGGTAGCAGCCTTGTTCAGAAAGATAGAGGACCGGGAAGGCTTCAAACCGGGACATCTACTTCTTCAGCTAGAAACCAAATGAATACCTCAAGAAATAGTAATAATCAACAGGGTAGTCAGCCGATTCGATAAGCACGAGTCTTTGCCATGACTCAGTAGCAGGCACAGGCTACGCCAGAGGTGGTTATTGGTATGTTGACTATCTTTGGTCTTGAGGCCCGCATTTTGATTGATCCTGGATCCACCCATTCCTTTGTTTCATGTATGTTTGCCATGTATGCTGATAGAGATTTGAAACCATTGGAGTGTACTTTAGCAGTAGACACACCTATTGGGGATTCCATCTTGGTAGGAAATGTTCTTAAGGATTGCATTGTGAAGGTGGGTAATCATGATCTGTTAGTAAACTTAATTCCTTTAGATATCCGAAACTTCGATGTGATATTGGGAATGGATTGGCTTGCAACTCACCATGCATCTGTAGATTGCTTCAAGAAGGAGGTGGTGTTTAGAAAACCTCAAACACCTAAATTTATTTTCTATGGAGATCGACGAATCCTCTCTACTTGCATAATATCTGCCCTTGAAGCTAAACGATTATTTGAAAAGGGGTGTTCAACCTACCTAGCTCATGTCATTGACACTTCAATAGGTGAAGTAAAGATAGAAGATATTCCTATTGTACAAGATTTCCCGGATGTGTTTCCAGAAGATTTACCCAACTTACCACCAGATAGGGAGGTTGAATTCACAATTGACTTAGCTACTGGCACAACTCCTATTTCCATGGCACCATACAGAATGGCTCCAGCAGAGTTAAAGGAGTTAAAAGTTCAATTACAAAAGTTGGTTGATAAGGGGTTTATTAGACCTAGTGTTTCACCATGGGGAGCATCCGGTCTTGTTTGTTAAAAAGAATGATGGAACGATGCGGTTATGCATAGACTACCGACAGTTGAACAAGGTGACAATTCATAACAAGTATCCTCTCCCTCGTATTGATGATTTGTTTGATCAGTTGCAAGGTGCAAGGGTTTTCTCCAAGATAAATTTGCGCTCAGGTTACCATCAACTCAAGATTAGAGAGGTCGATGTACCTAAGACTGCTTTCAGAACTCGTTATAGGCATTATGAATTTCTTGTAATGCCGTTTGGGTTAACTAATGCTCCAACAACTTTTATGGACCTCATGAATCGAGTATTTCATCCTTATTTTGATCGTTTTGTTATCGTGTTTATTGATGACATATTGGTGTATTCGTGAGACAAGGAGGAGCATGCAGAACATTTTAATATAGTTTTACAGACCTTGAGGGAGAAACAACTTTATGCCAAATTCAGCAAGTGTCAGTTTTGGCTAGATAAAGTTGTGTTTTTGGGGCATGTGATATCAGTTGAAGAGGTATATGTAGATCCTCAGAAGGTAGAAGCTATTGTTAAATGGGAGAGACCCACTAATGTAACAGAAGTCAGAAGTTTTCTTGGCTTGGCGGGTTATTATAGGAGATTCATTAAGGATTTTTTCAGAATTGTTGTCCCATTAACACAGTTGACTCGTAAGGAGGTAAAGTTTGAGTGGACTGATGCTTGTGAGCAGTGTTTTCAAGAGCTCAAAACACGATTAACTTCTGCACCCATACTTACTCTTCCATCCGGTAATGAGGGGTTCGTGATTTATAGTGATGCCTTTAGACAAGGGTTAGGTTGTGTTTTGATGCAATACGGGAAGGTGATAGCTTATGCTTCCAGGCAACTAAAGAAGCATGAACAAAATTATCCTACCTATGACTTAGAATTGGCAGCAATTGTATTTGCAATCAAGACTTGGCGACATTACTTGTATGGGGCAACATGTCAAATTTATACACATCACAAGAGCCTTAAGTATCTATTCACTCAAAAAGAATTGAACCTTAGGTAGAGGAGGTGGATTGAGCTTATCAAGGATTATGACTGCACAATTGACTATCACCCAGATAAAGCAAATATGGTAGCAGATGCACACAGCCGAAAATCCTCGAGCTCTATAGCCTATTTGAAGGTGACATATCTGCCTTTATTGATTGAATTGAGGTATTTGGGAATTGAGTTAACAATAAATGAGTCAAGTGTGCTACTAGCTAATTTTCATGTTAGACCTACTTTAATTAATAAAGTTAGAGATGCACAAGTACAAGATCCTTAATTAATGAAATTGATAGAAGAAGTGAAGAAAGGCTTACAATCAAATTTTGTGGTTAGAGATGATGGAGCATTAGTTATGGAAAATAGACTTTGTATGCCCAACATTGAAGAATTAAAGAAAGAGATTATGGAAGAAGCTCACTTTTCAACCTATGTAATGCATCCAGAAAGTACTAAGATGTATCGTAATTTGAGAGAACATTATTGGTGGCAAGGTATGAAGCGGGAACTTACAGAATTTGTGTCTCGGTGTTTAGTTTGCCAACAAATTAAAGCTGAGCACCAGAAACCTGTAGGACTCTCTCAACCACTTCCTATTCCTGAGTGAAAATAGGAACACATTACTATAGATTTTGTGGTAGGACTTCCACGTACTATGACTGGTCATGATGGTATTTGGGTAGTGGTAGATTGCCTTACAAAATCTGTCACTTTTTACCTGTCAAGGCTACTTATTCATTGAATAGGCTAGCTAGTATTTTGTAGCAGAGATAGTCTATCTTCATGGTGCACCAGTTTCAATCATATCAGATAGAGACCCACGTTTCAGTTCCAGATTTTGGCCTAGCTTGCAAAAAGCTTTAGGCACAAGATTGAATTTCAGCACAGCTTTTCACCCACAAATAGATGGTCAATCTGAGCGTACCATTCAAACTCTTGAAGACATGCTTAGAGCTTGTGTATTGGAGTTTAAGGGCAATTGGGATGTTTATTTTGTTGACCCAGGTATGGCAACCCAAGAGGGGGGGTGAATTGGGTTTTTATTCATAAAAACGGATTTAGAAAACTTTTCTGGAAAGATCAAAATTATTTAAATCTTTCTTTAATAACAAAGATGAAGAAGATAAAAATAGAATGCAATCAAGAGAATAGCAATAAAGAACAATCACAAGTGCAATTAAATGTAAGGAGAATAGGGATAGAGAGAGTGCAAACTCGATGTACGTGATTCGACAAAACTTGCCTACGTCCACGGGCTCCTAGCTCCACAAGCTAGGCTTTCCACTAAGTTGTAGAAATCTTTACAACTTGCTTGATGAACAACCTCACCAAGACTTTTTTCTTCAACACTTGATAACACCACACCAAGAGTTCTTCTTGATGAACAACCTCACCAAGGAAAGAGTTCTCTCAAGGATAACTTTTATCATTTACAAGAAGATCTCACTCTCACCACAATACAAGAACAAAGTAAATTTTTACAACAAAAGTATAACTCTCTTCAAAGAGTAGATAAAGAATATAAAAGCTCTCTAGACTTGATATTTCTCTTGTTTTTTGCTTTATAAAATGCTTGTCTTGCTCTTCTTGAATGCATGGGAGAAGGGCTCCTTTTATAGGCAAATGGGATGAACTTAGTCAAGTGAAGACACCAACTCCAAAGTTTCTGCCCACCATAAAAATCATAATTTGTCTAGCATCTTTGTCAATGTTTTGTTTGCAATTTGAAAATCTACAAAACATAAAATATCTGCACATTTGAATAAGCTTTCCAACGCATCAAGAACCAAGTCATTTGGATATCTGTAGATCAAGATATGGCCAAAATGCCATCCAGCGCTCATGTGACTTGATTTTTCTTTCATGTGTCAGTCTACCGACTTGCATGTGTATTATGCCGGCCTTATGTTTGAAATTTGAATTTCTTTAAAGAATATGAAATCTGCTTCATTGAATCATCTTTCCAATGCCATAATAATCAAGTCATTTGGATATCTATAACTCAAGATATGGATAAAACATCATTCGGTGCTCAAATGAGTTGATTTTCTTTTTCTGTGTCAGTCCACCGAATTTTATGTCAATTATGTCGGCCTTCTGTTGGAAATTTGAATTTCTTCAAACCATATGAAATGTTTTTCATTAATTCCTCTTTCCAATTCCATAAGAATCAAGTCATTTTGATTTTTCTAGCTCAAGATATGTCCAAAGAAGTATTCGGTGCTCATATCAGCTGCTTCCATTTGTCTTTCAACTTGCATGTTGATTTGGACAACCTTGCACTTGAAATTTGAATTTCTTTAAAACATATGAAATGTTATAAATTGAGTAATATTTCCAAAGGCTTAAGAATCACATTATTTGGACATTTGTAGAGATATATATGACCAATTGATTGAACATTGCTCATGTGTCACATTCCTTGAGTCAATGCTTGTTCTTAAACTTTGGTGCCTTTAACATGTAGTCTTCTCCTTAGCTTCAACACTTCATTTTAATAAGCCTCTTCTGGATTTTAAAATTATTTCAATGATCTTACTCTTGCACATAAATAAACATGTTAGTAAATCTCAATTAATCAATGTGTATTGTTATCATCAAAATTATCATGTAGCCTTAGGGCTAACAATCTCCCCCTTTTGGATGATGACAAACCATTGATTGCTTTAAAATATAATCTAAAATCAAGAATGAAAATAAAATCAACAATAAGCAAAAAGAATGGCACTTGTTATGAATATAAGCAATCCAACTATTTCTCCCCTTTTTGTTATCATCAAAAAAATGTAATCAAATTAACTACTCCCCCTAAATATATTCTCCCCCTTAACATATGCTACCATTCAAAGATTATCATATGAAAGCAAAATTAAGACATATCCAACATGCCTAATTCTCTTCTAATTATGCAAAATCTATCTTGACTAAGGGGTTTAGTAAATATATCGGCTAATTGTTTTTCGGTGGGAACAAATTCGAAAGAAATATTACCTTCTTGCACATGATCTCTAATAAATGATGTCTAATCTCTATAGCTTAGTCCTAGAGTGTTGATGGATTTGTGAAATGTGATGGCACTTGTATGGCACATTGAGGGGAATATGATCAAATACCACACCAATATCTTTTAAAATTTGTTTATCCAAAGAGATGTGCACAAAAACTTCAGAGTGCAATATACTCGGCTTCCGCGGTTGGTAAGGCAACAGAATTTTGTTTTCTACTAAACCATGAGACTAATGCATGTTCTAGAAAATGGCAAGAGCCACTAGTGCTCTTTCTATCAAGAAGACTTTCAGCAAAGTCTGCATTGGAATAACTAATTAGATCAAAATTATCACACTTAGGATACCAAAGACCTAGATTTATGGTTCCAAGAAGATATCTAAATATCCTTTTGACAACCTTAAGGTGAGATTCCTTTGGAAAAGATTGAAATCTAACACACATACACACAGTAAACATAATATCAGGTCTACTAGCAGTTAAATACAAAAGAGAGCCAATCATACCTCGATATTTTGTTACCTCAACATCTTTTCCTTTCTCATCTTTGTCAAGCTTGGTTAATGTACCCATAGGTGTGTTATATGTCCTTGAATTATCCATGCCAAACTTCTTGAGAAGATCTCTTGTGTATTTAGCCTGATTAATGAAGATCTCATCTATTGATTGCTTGATTTGAAGTCCAAGGAAGAAATTTAATTCTCCCATTAAGCTCATTTCAAATTCTAGTTGCATGCACTTAGAAAATTCCTCACACATAGAGACATTAGTAGCACCAAATATAATATCATCAACAAAGATTTGAACAATTAATAAATCATCATTTTTTGTTTTAACAAAAAGAGTAGTATCAACTTTTTTCATTTCGAAACCATTATAAATGAGAAATTTGCTCAATCTATCATACCATGCTCTTGGTGCTTGTTTCAAGCCATAAAGTGTCTTTTTGAGTTTGAAAACATGGTTTGGAAAATCATGATTTTGAAAACCAAGAGGTTGCTTTACATATACTTCCTCTATAATGTAACCATTTAAAAATGCACTTTTGACATCCATTTGATATAATGTAAAATTTTTATAACATGCAAATGCACACAACATTCAAATTGATTCTAATCTAGCAACCGGTGCAAAGGTTTCCTCATAATCAATACCTTCTTCTTGATTGTATCCTTGAGCAACAAGTTTAGCTTTGTTTCTAATAATGGTGCCATTTTCATCTACTTTATTTCTAAAAATCCATTTAGTGCCTATAATAGAATGATTTTTAGGTCTAGGGACTAATTCCCAAACTTGATTTCTCTCAAATTGGTTCAATTCTTCTTGCATAACCAAAATCCAACTTTCGTCATTTTCGGCTTCTTTAAAAGCTTTTGGTTCAAATTGAGAGACAAAAGCAAAATAATTACAAAAGTTCCTAAAAGAAGATCTAGTTTTCATACATTGTGATGTTCCCATAATGAGATCTTTATGTGACTTTTTTGCATACTCCAATTCTTTGGTACTTCTTGGAAGACTCTTTACTTCCTCAGCTTTCTTGTTGAAGTTGTATTCATCTTGCTCTTTTTCATCAAGCCTTGATTCCTTGATTTGCCTTTCTACCTCAACATATCATCAATCATTCAACCTGTCCCCGATTACCGCTTCCCTTTGGCATTATGCACGAAGGTCACATATCGCTCCTTTCTTCATGATTAATCTTGAGAACTTGGAGGCATCTCCGGTCATATGCCTTGAGCATCCACTATCTAAGTACCACTTGTGTTTGCCACTTTGTCTCTACAATCAATATTCAATGAGTAACTTTTTAGTACCCAAAAGTTCTTGGGTCCTTGGGGGTTAGTTATGGTACTTTTTGGAACCCATATTTGTTTCAAATTAGGATTTCTCTTAATATAGCAAGAATTCACTTTGTGTCCTTTTCTTCCACAATAAGTACATGAATGATTAGGATTATTCCTAGAAGATGCATGAACAAAATAGTTTTTAAAATAGTTTTGAGTTTTATGAGTTTTATATCCTAACCCTCTTTTATCAAAAACACACCTTTGGTTTTGTAACATAGAATTCAAATTTTTTGTGCTTTTTGTAAAACTATTAACAATATTTCTTAAGTCATTATTTTCCTTTTTCAAAATAACATTTTCTTTCTCTAATTTATCAAAATCCTTTTGTTTTAAAATGTCATTTTCAGTTTTTAATAAATGTATTTGACTTTCTAAACTTTCAAAATCTTTTTGCTTTAAAATTTTATTTTCATTTTCTAAAGCTTCATTTATTTCTACCACCTCTTTTAATTGAGATAACATGAATTTTGACTTCTTTTTTAAAGCATTAATTTTTGAATTTTGCTTATTAACTTGTACATGTAAATTTTGGAATGCTTCAAGTAATTCATCATATGAAAGTTTAGGATCATAGTTTAAAATACTTACCTCATCTTCACTTAAAGCCATGAAGCACATGTTTGCCACTTCGCAATCTTCTTCTTCGGTGGAGCTAGCTTCACTATCATCCCAATTTGTGGCTTTTATTGCTTTGGATTTCTTGTTTTGACTCTTGAAGTAAGGACAATCCATCTTTACATGTCTCGGTTTCTTGCACTCATAGCAAATGACTTGATCATTTTTCTTATCTTGTATTGAGCTTTGCCCTTTGTACTCCCTTCTAGAATTCTTCTTGAATCCTTGGTTTCTTCTAACCATCCTTTTTAGCTTTCTTGTGATGAATGCAAGATCTTCATCATCTTCTTCATCGTCGGACTCATCATCTTCTTTTGTTGAAGATTTGAAAGCGATATTTTTCTTTTTCTTGAAATCTTCTTCATTCTCCTTCAAGGTGATTTCATGAGTCATGAAAGAACCCATAAGTTCTTCTAATGGTAGTTTGGTGAGGTCCTTTGCTTCTTGAATTGCTGTCACCTTTGGCTCGCAAGATTTTGGTAGACACCTAAGAATCTTTCTCACCATTTCAACATTAGAATAAGATGTACCAAGAGATTTCAAACTATTAATAATATCCGTAAATCTAGTAAACATTTCAGAAATTGATTCATCCGATTTCATCTTAAAAAGCTCATAACTATTAACTAGCATACTAATTTTGGATTCTTTAACTTGACTAGTTCCTTCATGAGTTACTTCAAGTGTGTGCCATATTTCTTGTGCCGTAGAACAAGTAGATATTCTATTAAACTCATTTCTATCTAGAGCACAATACAAAACATTCATAGCTTTAGCATTCAAACTCAATTTCTTTTTATCATCTTCACTAAACTCTTTAGGTTCTTTAAGCATGCATTCCCCATTTTCAATTTTGGTAGGAACAAAAGGTCCTTCCAAAACAATAGACCACAAATCATAATCAAAAGATTTCAAGAAAATACTCATTCTAGTTTTCCAATAAGAGTAATCACTTCCATTAAAAAATAGAGGTCTAGAGATAGAAAGTCCCTCAACATATGAAGTTGAATTAAAAGTTTCCATAGCTCAAAAATCGATTAAGATTTAAAAAATTGAGCAACCTTGCTCTGATACCACTTGTTGACCCAGGTATGGCAACCCAAGAGGGGGGGTGAATTGGGTTTTTATTTATAAAAACGGATTTAGAAAACTTTTCTTTAAAGATCAAAATTAGTTCACTCTTTCTTTGAGAATAAAAATGAAGAAGATGAAATTAGAAGTGATATAAGATGCAATAAGAGAATAACAATAATAAACAATCACAAGTGCAAGTAAATGTAAAGAGGATAGGGATAGAGAGAGTGCAAACTCAATTTACGTGGTTCGGCAAACCTTGCCTACGTCCACGGGCTCCTAGCTTCACGAGCTAAGCTTTTAACTAAGTTGTAGAAATCTTTACAACTTGCTTGATGAACAACCTCACCAAGACTTTATCTTCCAACTCTTGATAACACCACACCAAGAGTTCTTCTTGATGAACAACCTCACCAAGGCAACTTCCTTCAACCCTTGATAACACCACACCAGGAGTTCTTCTTGATGAACAACCTCACCAAGGAAACTTCCTTCAACCCTTGATAACACCACACCAAGAGTTCTTCTTGATGAACGACCTCACTAAGGAAAGAGTTCTCTCAAGGATAACTTTTATCCTTTACAAGTAGATCTCACTCTCACCACAATACAAGAACAAAGAAAATTTTTACAATAAAAGTACAACTCTCTTCAAAGAGTAGATAAATAATATAAAAGCTCTCTAGACTTGATATTTCTCTTGTTTTTTGCTTGATAGATGCTTCTCTTGCTCTTCTTGAATGCATGGGGGAAAGGCTCCTTTTATAGGCAAATGAAATGAACTTAATCAAGTGAAGACACCAACTCCAAATTTTCTACCCACCATAAAAACCGTAATCTTGTCTATCATTTTTGTCAATGTTTCGTTTGAAATTTGAAAATATAAACATAAAAGATCTTCACAATTGAATAAGCTTTTCAACGCATCAAGAACCAAGTCATTTGGATATCTGTAGCTTAAGATATGGCCAAAACACCATTTGGTGCTCATGTGACTTGATTTTTCTTTCTTGTGTCAGTCCACTGACTTGCATGTGTATTATGTCAGCCTTATGTTTGAAATTTGAATTTCTTCAAAGAATATGAAATCTGCTCCAGTGAATCATCTTTCCAATGCCATAAGAGTCAAGTCATTTGGATATCTCTAACTCAAGATATGGACAAAACATCATTCGGTGCTCAAATGAGTTGATTTTTCTTCTCTGTGTTAGTCCACCGAATTGCATGTCAATTATGTCAGCCTTGTGTTTGAAATTTGAATTTATTCAAAACATATGAAATGTGCTTCATTAAGTCTTCTTTCCAATGCCATAAGAATCAAGTCATTTTGATTTTTCTAGATCAAGATATGTCCAAAAGAGTATTAGGTGCGCATGTTAGCTACTTCCATTTGTCTTTCAACTTGCATGATGATTTGGACAATCTTGCACTTAAAATTTGAATTTCTTTAAAACATATGAAATGTTATAAATTGAGCAACCTTTCCAAATGCTCAAGAATCACATCATTTGGATATTTGTAGATAAATATATGACCAATTGATTGAACATTGCTCATGTGTCACATTCCTTGAATCAAACCTTGTTCTTAAACTTTGGTGCCTTTAACATGTAGTCTTCTCCTTAGCTTCAACACTTGAGCCTTTTCTTGATTTTACAATTATTTCAATGATATTACTCTTGCACATAAATAAACATGTTAGCAAATCACAATGAATCAATGTGTATTGTTATCATCAAAATTATCATGCAGCCTTAGGGCTAACACTAAGTTGCTTTGGTGATAACCAAAGTCTATCAGAGACTTTTTTTTTGAAAAAGTTACTTAGTAATATTAATCCAAAAATATTATAATGTACAAAAATTCGAGGGGCATACCCCAAGATTACAAAAGGACATGAAGTCCAAACAAACAAACCAACAAAAAATAGAAAATAAAGGCCACAAGCGGCCTAAACAAAGTAAAACAAGTCACAAACGGCCTTAACAACATAAATGAGAAATGACCACATCCGGTCTAAATCAAAAAAATACAAAAGCTTTAACCCTTCTTATTTTTCTTCTTCTTACCCTTCCATACAGGGGTAGCTGGGGTGTCCGAATGATCATGATCAATCCTATCAATTTGGTCTTCATCACTTAGCCTATTCAAAGGCTCAAATCGAGAGGGAGAAGACTCAGGAGGTTGTCCTGTATTTATTCGCCCTGACGAAACGGATGCCTCACGATTGGTAGAACACTGGATAGTACCTAAAAGCCTACCCTGGTCAGTCGCGAAAGGAGATAGAGAGTCAGAATTTGAGACCGACTCTGCACTCGAGGCTGTGGCCTTCATAGGAGGAACAACTTGCACTGACAAATTTGCTGGAAAAGCAACAAGCTTTGGACTCTCAGCGACCTTGGTCGCAACCTTACCCGAATTCAAAGGAGTACCATCAGAAGAGGTGCTATCCGGGTCGTTAGCCTCATTCTTATCCTGACCTGTAGTCTTTTTGGGTTCCGGATAACGGTGTCCAAACTTACAACATTTGGAGCAACGTTTTGGGACCCACTCATATTCAACTTGAATTTGGATGGGCTCTGGAGAAAGCTTGCATATGAACTCAAAGTTGCGAATCAGAGGGTGTTTTGCATCCAAAAGAACACATACCCTCGCATAATCCAATCTGGAGAGGTCAGAAGTCATCTTGTCACAAGATAAAGGTTCTCCAACCATGCTGGAGACAATACTAAGACCTTTGGTTGTCCACAGAGGAAACGGTAGGCCATATAATCGGATCCAAACAGGAATATACCTCAATTGATTTGTATTAAAATCTAAATGCGGGTTCCAAGGTTGTAAGACAATTGTTTTACCTCCAAACATCCAAGGACCGCGTGCAATGATGTTATGAACCTCTTCCTCAGTTCGGAAGCGGAAAATAAGAAAACCCTTGTAAATCAACATCTCTAGAGAATTCTAGACTCAAGATATTTTCCTAAGCTTCCGGAATCTTCCGCGGCCTTCCATCATCTTCCGCCACCTTCTAGATTCTTCCGGAGCCTTCTTGAGTCTTCCGCATGCATCTCATGCCTTTCGGATTCTTCCGGATCCTTCCGGAATGTTCCGAAACCTTGCGGAACATTCTAGAAACTTCTAGAACACCACGTTCAATCTTTGCGTCATTGAATTCCTCTCAATGTGAGGATCCCAAGTCACCATAATACTTGCCCCGAAATCCTAATCCTTGGTGTGCTTCCGAGCAAGTTTGGCACAAAACCATGGGCATGTCACGCGGGGCGTGACATCCTCCCCCACCCGATTTCGCGACGCCCTCGTCGCGTCTTGGAGGATGCATCAATGTTTACAAGCAAGCGGTCTTTCCTCCATGTCGCCGCTTTCTCCTCACATGCTTGCGTTGCCTCTTGGTTGCCTTCGCCAGTGTACCCGTGTACTTGGCAACCCCATTCGCCATCTTGCCTTCCTCCATATAGCCTTCCTCTACGCACACTCCTTTATCATCCTCTTGTAATTGCATCACCCCTAGATGCATGGTGTTGGAGCTCGGCACGGCTACGGTGGAAAGCATGCATGGACCACCCTCCGAGATACAAACCGCATTGCATCGAGGCCATATCATCACATCATAACGCCTCAAAAAGTCCATGCCTAACACCACATTTGAAGTATCCAAGGGAGCTACGGAGAGATCGACCTTACCTCTCCAAGGACCCAATTGCAGCTCAACCCCACGAGCAACTCCATTAAGGGGTATGGCTTCCGCATTCGTCGCCTTGATCCGTGCTCGCCCCTTCTCGAGTCGTAGGCCTAACCTCTTGGCCTCACTCGTGCCAATGAAGTTATGTGTGGCACCCGTATCGACCAACACCTTTGTGGTCTTGCCATTGATGCGTGCATCCAAGTGCATCAATGATCGGTCTAGTGGCTTGGGAGGTGCAGAGGTTTGCGTCAAGGAATTGAGGACTTGCATAGCACCCATGCGTGCTGGCTCCTGTGCCTCCTCACATTCCTGGAGCATGGCACTCAATTTGTGTCTCTTTGGGCAATCCCGTGCCCAATGTGGACCATCGCACAAGAAGCACTTTAAGTTGGGCGATAACTCCTTCCTGTTGTTCCTCCTATAATGGTCATCACGTCTCCTATCTCTACCATTATGGGGACGTTGATGACGCGGAGGTCTATCCTCTTCTTCATTACTATCACGGTCGTAGGGAGTTTCAATGTGTCTCGGAGACTCACCTCTATGGTAGTCGACAAGTGTTTCCGCAACGGTGAGTGCAGTAGCGACATCCTTCACTCCCCGCCTTTGCAACTCTTGGTACGCCCATGGTTGCAAGCCGTCCATGAAGTTGAAGAGAAGATCTGCCTCGCTCATGTCATTGATTTGGAGCATCAACCCCGAAAATTCCTCCACATACTCACAAATCGAGTACATATGCCTCAACTCCTTCATGCGCCTTCTTGCATCAAAAGACACATTCTCCGGATAAAATTGGCGTTTCAATTCCTTTTGTAGATCCGCCCATGTGTCTATGACGCACACACCATTCCTAATCTCTCCATACTTTCGACGCCACCAACTAGCTGCAAGATCCATGAGATAAAGGGTTGCGGTGTTTACCTTGGCCTTCTCATCAAGGATCCCCAACGCGTCGAAGTACCTCTCCATGTGCCAAAGGAAGTTATCTAGCTCCTTGGCATCTCGTTTACCACTATACTCCTTAGGTTTGGGTGCCTCAATCCGCGGAATAGCAAGTGTGGGTGACGCTACCATAACGCCACTCGCTACCGACCTCTTGAGCGTGGCTACCTCAACCTTCGCCTTATCTAACCCTTTACTCAGTTCCTCTACCTGAGTTTGGAACTTGGCCAAGACTTCCAGCACCCTTGCTTGGAAAGCATGAACCTCCTGACGTAGCGCTTCGGTGGCGGCCTCGGAACTACGCATGAATTCCTTGAGCTCATTACCTTGGTTTTCCATCCTGCCATTGAGCTCCTCCATGCCTTGTTCCACGCCTTACTCTAGCCTATCTAGCCTCTCCCTTGTATCGGCCATGGCGAGCTCCACCTTGACCATCCGGGTCTCCATAGCGCTTATCACGTCACGAGACTTCTCTTGGCCATGAGTCTTTCTCCCTCCAGTGGGAGCTTCCCCACGCCCCCTAGTTTCCTCACTCACGACCGGAATCTCTGCCATCGTGTCTACCCCAAACTTGTTCTCAACATCCCACACAATGAACCTCAACTAAACCTCGGCCAAACCTCAGCTCTGATACCAACTGTCACGGCCTTATTGTTTTACAAGCGGAGACCGTGCGGCTTTAGGCGCTAACACACTCTAAAGGGCACCTAAGTAAGCCTTAAACCGCTATAAGAGAGGTTCAAACGAAAGAGAACAAGGACACGAGAGATTTGGGTGAGGAAATATTCACTATACACAAGGTAGTTTACAAGGCTTGCAAGACTCTTGAACACTTGAGTCTAGCATGAATCGCTTTACAAATGAGGGCTCACCCCTATTTATAGGCAAGCACCTCCTCAACGTGTGGTTAACATTGCGCCATATCTCACAACCCTATTGGCCAATCAAGCACCTAGAACATTCCTATTCTAGACTCTTCCTAGATATTTACAAGCTTACTTGTTGGCTAAGTAACTCTAGAGATATCCATACAACTCTAGATAACACAAGACAAGTCTACACTACCCTAGACATCTCTAGAGAATTCTAGACTCAAGATATTTTCCTAAGCTTCCGAAATCTTCCGCGGCCTTCCATCATCTTCCGCCACCTTCTAGATTCTTCCGGAGCCTTCTTGAGTCTTCCGCATGCATCTCATGCCTTTGTAAATCATCACCAAAGTCTATCAGAGACTTTGTAAATCGTTCAAACCATGCTCTTGGAGACTGCGTTAATCCGTATAATGATTTTCTCAACCTGCAAACCTTTTCACTATGTCTTTCTAGTATCCTGAATCCAGGTGGAATATCCATGTAAACTTCTTCAGACAATTCACCATATAAAAACGCATTCTTTAAATCGAATTGTTGCAGAGGCCAATCCATATTCGCTGCTAGAGATAATAAGACCCGTACTGTGTTAATCTTAGCCACAGGTGCAAATGTCTCTGTATAGTTAATCCCATAGGTTAGTGTATACCCTTTTGCCACCAATCTTGCTTTAAAAAACTCAATTGTTCCATCGGCCTTGTATTTTACTGTGTAAATCCACCGACATCCAACTAGTTTCTTTTCCTGATGGTAGATCAGTGAGTTCCCATGTTTCATTTTTTTGCAAGGATTTCATCTCCTCATTCATAGCTGCCTTCCATCTAGGATCAGATAATGCTTCTTGCAAACTATTAGGAATAGATACAGTAGATAATTGATTTACAAATGATAAATTTGATTTAGATAGGTATTGGTTAGACATATAATGGCTCATGGGATATTTTACTTTACTAGAGAGATCAGGCTCATAAGTAAGTTTCGGAATACCTCTAGTAAGACAATGGGGTAATTGTCTTTTAGCCGGCTCACTTTCCATATCAGGGACATTCTCAGCAGATAATTAGTATGGTATATTAGTAGAAGATGAAGTTGTGTCTGGACTTCTCGGGATTAAGGATCCAGGCAAAGAATCACCATTTTCAATCTCTTGATGTTCATTACCACTTTGAACCGATGAAGAGTTACTAGTTTCAATTTCAGGATATTCCTTTCCACTCCAATCCAGTTCACCTCCTCCTTGATTGTATGTGTTTCCATCCAATTTACCTGTGTCTTGATCATCTAAGTTTTTAGAGATGAAGTCATAGTCTAAAGTCTGAATTTCCTCCTGATACTCCCCTTAAAGTTCAGACTTGGAAAAATACATTGAGTGTTCATGGAAAACTACATCCATGGTGACAAGCATTTGTTGGGTAGGAGGATGATAACACTAATATCCTTTTTGGTGAGCAGCATAGCCAAGGAAAACATATTGTAATGCCCGAGGAGTGAGTTTATGGCGTTGATGCTTATGAAGATAGACAAAAACAACAAACCCAAAAATATGAGTTGGTAAGTTTGGAACAGTCAGAGCAATGACTGCCTCAGTAAGAGTGTGAAAGGGTATCTGAAAACCAAGAGAGCTTGAAGGTACCCGATTGATTAAGTATGCTGTAGATGAAAGAGCTTCACCCCAATAGGATAACGGCAAATGAGCTCCTATTAACAATGCATGAACAACTTCCAAATGATGTCTACTTTTCCTCTCGGCCACCCCATTTTGTTAAGGTGTATTGGAGCAGGTAGTTTGATGAATTATTCCATGTGTCTCCAAATAGTTTTGAAGTTCAGAACTTTGAATGTCCTTAAATTCACAAAAATCAGGCCAAAAAATTACAACACAATTCAAAGCAGAAGTAATTTGAGAAATAGACAAAAGGTTAAAATCTAAGGAGGGAACAACAAGTACAGAATCTAAATGCAATTTATCACTCAAAGACAAAGATCCTTCCCCAATAACTGGGGTTGAGGTACCATTGGCAGTAGAAACTGATGTTTGTATGGACGGTTGAAGGTGTGAAACCTACCTAGTATCAAATGTCATATGATCTGTAGCACCAGAATCAATTATCCATATACTATTAGAAATAGGTACAGATACATTAAAAAACTTACCACCATTATTTGCCGAAGTTATCAAAACTGAAGTTTTCACTGTAGCATCTATCTTTGCTTCACCAGTAGTAACAACGTTATAAAGGTGTTCTTGGAATTCTTCTTTCGTCTATGATCCCACCATTCTGGATATCCAACAAGTTCAAAATATTTGTTTTTTGTATGGCCGATTTTATAATAGTGAGTACATTTAAGAGATGCTTTATCAATGTTGTTGTCGGACTTTGGATAGTTGGATCTAGCACGGTCTGATCGATTCCGCGCTAGCAAAGTAGAAGCGTCAGAGTTTTTAGATTCATTATTCAGGGTCGTGCGACCACTTCTCGTTGAACAATAGAGCAACATTCTTCCAAATCTGGAGTTGAATCTCTTCGCAAAATTTCACCATGTATTTGTTCGAGATTTCCATCTAATCCTGCAAGAAAAATATGTACCTTGAGCCGGTTAATGGACTTTTTGTATGCATCAATGCCATCAGGATGTTTCATGATCACTTTATCACGATGGTCGAGTTCTTGAAAAATACAGAGAGTGGTCTCCCATTTTGTTTGGCAGCAAATGCTATCTGGTTCAAACAAAAAACTTGTAACTCATCACTTCCATCATAAAACACTTTTGCTAAAGCATCCCAAATATCTCAAGCAGTAGGTAAGCGTAAATAACGCTTCATAATCTCTGGGCACATTGACATCAATAGCCACCTCTTGACTTTTTGATGCTCAGCATACCATTTTTCATATCCATCATCGAATTCTGCAGGTGGCTTTTCCTTTCCACAAATATATGACAATTTTTCCCGTTCAGCAATGTGTATCTCCATTAGTTGAGACCAAACATCATAGTTGGACTCAGTCAAAATGATTCCTGCATTGAAGATACTTTTTGATTGAACAATTACAGGAACAGATTTTGTTCCAAATGATGATGAACTATTTTTGTCACTCATTGTTTTCCCTTTTTTCCCTTTTTTCCTTTTTTCTTTTCTTTTTTTCCTTTTTTTCTTTTTTTTTTCTTTTTTTCCCCTTAAGGATCAATATGTAATTTTCCTTGGAGCACTCACAAATTCACGTGGATAGACCTCTCTTGTGGTGGACTAGATGGTGGCCTACACTTGTGGTAATTTTCATAGAGGCTAACGACTTTGACAGCAATAAACGAACAAGGCAGTTGTTTTTTTCGTATGGATTTGATCAAGGTGTTTAAAGATTTCAAAGTTTGATGAGATAATTTCAAAGGCTAAAATTTTGATTAAAAAAGAATTTAAACAGTAGATAGAACCAATTGTGGCTCTGATGCCATCTTAAAATAATAAGGATGAATATTTTTATTCATGGTTGTAAAACAATTATACATCAGTTTATGTAGGGATGAATTTCCCAATCAAAGATCTAAATCAAAGCCTTAAAACAAGCTAATCATCCTAAAATAATTTGTAATCAAATCTTATTAATTTGATTACAGCTAAGTAATCTTCTAACAAATGATAAGGAGAATCAATCATATTAATTTACAAGATTTTGTAATCTCAACATAGCCTAGAGCTGACAATGCATATCCACTCTATTCCATACTACCATTCTTGATTTCAGGGATCGCAGTTCTGCCATAATTTTGAGTAGGAAATCACCAAAAGCTCGTGATATTGCAGGTCTTGGTGAGTCCTCTTGTGGTAGCCATACTCTTTGGATGAGAATACGCAGCAAGTAAAAAATGAGAATACAATAATATGTGCTGTTAAATGCAATTGATATTGTTCTCGGCTTAGGGATCTTCTTAGAAGGCAAGCTAGGCTTCAAATCAGTTGTTAATTGAACGGCCTTTAGCTCTTCCTTCTCCGTGACTATCCTTAACGCTGCCCTTGAGTCCCCAAGATTAGCTATAACAAGATCTTCTCCATGATTTGAAGAGGGAAGAACTAAAATTAATTTTCAAAAATATGGAAAAGCTACACATGTACATGTCTTATTCTTGGATCAATTTCACTTCCTCTTTTACCTGTCTTATGACAACTATTGCGGCGGTTCCACTGTAAGAAGTGTCCAAACTCTCTTGAAGCTTAACTTCCGTGTCCATCACCTTGAAGGCACTCACACAAGCCTCTTGCCATTTGTAGAAGTTATTGCTTGGCACCTCTTCACAGTCCATTCTCTTTACATAGTTTCGTAAATTTTTGTTATTTGTGTGTTTAATGTTTGAAATAGCTTTTTTTTGGGCCTACTACGAGTAATGGCAATCGATTCCTCTCAATCTTTTTAACAGTGTGACCATTCTTTCCACGACCATCAAAAACTCCACAAAAGGCTCCATCTTCCATTCCGTATCTCTGCTAAGAAAAAAATTTACACGCTTTAATAACGAAAGGTGGCTGCAAGGGCAATAAATCATTATGCATAGAGGGGTCTTATTAGCTCTTCATGCTATTACCGTAATGCTCAAGCCTCAAGTAGATTCATGTTGCTTTGTGTCTGTCAAATCATACCAAGTATTAGCTATCTGTGTTGCAACAGCTTTCTATGTATAATAGAAGTTGTACATCACAGAAATACTGAAGGGCGTAGTATCATTCTTCTATTTAGAATGCAAGGGTCGAAGGATGGTACTATAAAAAACCTTGCATTTTTGTCATTTGCCAGATAAAAAACTAAAACAAGATAATTAGATAATGGATTTCACATTTCACAATTTATCATTCCGTTCAGATGGAATTCCATTCATAATTTTTACAAGAAGTTCGGAGAAGGCCGAATAGGGTTACATTATAATTCAACAAGTAATTCATTTCAACAAAACATAAAAGAAAACAAGTGAAAACCAATAGCTTGGAGCCAAAATAAACTAATTAATTTGATTGTTCATGTCACTGAGTGGATACGGAAGTAGTATCTTCACCATTTGCTGTCTCAGTAGTAGGTGACTTCTTTGTAAGAGACTTGGGCATGTCAAGATCATCCTGTGAGCAACGCTGCCGAGGGTGTGACAGCAGTGCACGCAGTTGACAAAAGAGGACAAGGGCTGAACCTTACCGACTCTCAAAGATGTATCCTTCATATTCAGAAACATTTTCAAGGGCATCAATAAGAGCATCATGGACCTCCTAGGGGCAGTTGTCATGTCCAAGCTTGTCATGAAGGTACATTACATCCATAGTAAAGGATTTCTGGTTTAGAGGCCATTGATGTTGTGTCCTTACAAATGATATGCAATATATAAGAATCTACAAGCAGGGGCATCTTAGGCCGTATGTTAGGTTTCAGACAAGATTCAAGCCCTTAATTCAAGTCACAATTTAATTGTTCGTACTGAGTTATTCACAAGAGGGAATGGGGGAGTCCACTTATTGCTTCTACAAAATTTTAACATAAAGATACCCAAAGAAAAATTTTGAAAATGATTATTTCTATTACTTCCTGAAACTCCAAGCAAGTGCGATTACACTGAAAACAAGATTATATGATTTCATTTGAACATGTTCTAAGATGTTCTAACCACACTCATTAACCATTTAACTACTCAAAAGCATGCATAAGATTACAAGACAAAGATAAAAGTAAAGAGTTTTGGTCTCAAGGAACAAATGCATTCTGGGGTCTAACAATTGATATATTGTTTCTTTTACAACTTAGAAAAATCAAAATGAACATTTTATGTGTGATGTCTCAAAAATAAGTCATTGTTGCATTGCGTCTTGAGCTAATGCAGTCCTTGTTGTGGAGATAGGGACACTTGGAAAGTAATGAGGGCTATCCAGAGTTACTTGTTTTCATTCTATAAGTGGCAACTTTTCTTTCTTTCTTTCTTTCTTTTTTTTTTTTGTTACTTGTGTAGACTTGTAAAATAAATGTTTCAGATTTTAATTTGGTTTGGATGAGATCTTAAAATACACAAGAAACTTACCAGCTTCATATTTAAACTCTGTGAATATAAAATTAACTTTGTAAATAATCCACTAAGATGGGTTTGTCTTAATAGCAATCCTTTATATATCATTTGCTAGACTGGTGGTGTCTTTTGTATTAACAATGCTTATAAAGCAATGTCTTTCTGTTGATTGTGACAGATTTACATCAGATGTTACAATCAAAAGCATTTCAATTGTTGGTGGTGCTGAGGGGACAAGTCCATCCAAGATGAGAGTGTAAGCTCAGCCTTGTAATTTTCTGTATACTGCCATGTAGTCAATCACTAAAGTTGCTACGTCGCAATCTAGAATAACTAAAACATCAGTTTATCACGTTTATAGAAGGTAGATAATATCATATGATCTTAGCAATATAAATTTATGGGACATCTATATTCAGGTTTGACGATTTATTCTTGATGTGACCCTTGAGCGCAACTCATTGCTATATGGATTTGGTGGGATTGAATTTATCTTAATTGTCTTCAAGTCTTGTTGACCCATTTATCGCAAAAGTTAAATAATATGAGTTAATACTTGTTAGGAGACTATGGATCACACAAAACTCCACATTGGTATGATATTGTCCACTTTGAGCCCAAGCCCTCATGGATTTGCTTTTGGATTCTACCCAAAAGGCCTCATACCAATGGAGTGTTTGTCCATACTTATATGTCCATAATCTTCTCCATGTCTTGCCAATGTGGGACTTTGGTTGCACACCCAACAATCCCCCCCATGTCTAGCCAATGTGTGACTTTGGTTGCATACCCAACAATCCCCCCCTCAAACAAAGGACCATACTATTCTGTATGTTTTTTTTTTCCCGAACCTCTCCTCCAACGATCATCCATCCATCTGCTTCATCGAGGCCCTAGCTACCTCGAGAGCTTGCTTTATCCAGTTGCCAAATAGAGCTCAACCACGGATCTGGGGGTCCATCACCCACGGATCTGGGGGCCCACCACCTTTGTTCGATACTCCGAGAATTTTTATCACGTATTCTCTTGGCTTAGTCTGGGTTTGGGCTCTGATACCACTTGTTAGGAGACCATGGATCACACAAAACTTCACATTGGTATGATATTATCCATTTTGGGACCAAACCCTCATGGATTTGCTTTTGGATTCTACCCAAAAGGCCTCATGCCAATGGAGTGTTTGTCCATACTTATATGCCCATGATCTTTCCCATGTCTAGCCAATGTGGGACTTTAGTTGCACACCCAACAATAGATATAAATCTGGTTTAATATTTATGTTACTACTGATTCGCTCATGGAAGAAAGAATTACTATCCTAAGATTAAACTTATTCTTTAAAATCTAAGTTAGATTCATCAATTGAGAGGGTATTGAGTTCTCAGACACTCAAGGGTTGCAAGCTGTGTAGGTATGCCTCATATTGGCTTCTCAGTGAGCATTCAACATTCAACTTATGTGAGATATTTGAACCATTTGTTTACATGAGTGGGATTTGGTTGAAAATTTACAAGGGGTGTTAGAATACCACACAAGGTAGTTGTTAACTCTATCTCAAACTAGTCGGCTGACAATTTTATCTTTGTTTTAGGGACACTTAATTGAAATTCTTTTCAGGTTGGAACTATTTAGACAAACCATACGTATATATGGAACATGAAAACCATGCCACAATTTTTCCCATTTAGTGTTTACAAACATCTGAATTTTGTTTCGGTGTTAGTTATCGTCCACTTTCTGACAATATTTTAATTCCTATTTATTAGATATTCTAAGTTTCAGAGTGCAGCAAATATTACATTGCACTTCCCCGAGAATTTTGGTGGTGACACAACTCAGGTACGCTACATTGGCTTAAAAGGTGAAGCCACCCTGGTAATTTATTTCTTGAGATGAAGTTTACGGTTGATGATCTTTTTTCTTGTTTAAAATATTTTTCCCCTTCTTTCGTACATGATGCATTGTGCCATGCATTGAAACTTCCTTTTCTCTGGTTTCTTCTGTCTGTTGGTTACCGTTGCAGACGGATGTTGTTGCTACAATTGTTTATGAACTGATGCCAAATCCTTCCGATCGCAAGTTAAGTCTTGGTTGTCCTGGCCAAATGATTTTAAAATATAAGGCGCTCACACTTGTTAATTAATCTCATTATGATACACTGAGAAAGTATAACTTTATTCTTTATGTTGAAAGTTGAAAATGGACTGAGCAGGACAAAGGCTGACAGTGATGGGTTACTTCACGCGCCGGGTGAATAATTCATTTTTCGCCATCAAGATTTGAAGCACTCTTTTTCAATTATATAGCGCCAAACTAAACGAGTTTCTAAAGTTGTTGCTATATTTCTTAGTGGCATCACTTGCTTGGACAAATGTTTAGCAGGAAGGATTGAGTTCTGTTTTGCTATAAAATATTCAATTCTGCACGTGCAGCACCTGACCGGGCTACCGTGATGCTTACAATTAAGCATGGATTTTATTATGCTAATTCCCTCTTAAATTACAGCCTGATTGATTTCAGTCTTGCTCTAAACTCTTAAGTCCGAATTGCTGAATGTTCCATTAAATTTCTGATAAGTAATTTGCAGTGTCAATGATCATTCGTGGAACAAACAAATTTATGCAATTATTAGTTTCCACATTTTTTCATTTTTTTTAAAAATTTCATCCATCCTTAAGAGCGATTGAACAGTGTGAGCGAAAAAAGTAATAATTAAGGAGAAGGATGTAATTATAAGCTACTAGGCATAAAAGAAGGGACTATCTCAAATTTTGAAAAGGTCAAAACAATATGTTTAAAATTAAGGGGAAAACAAATAAAATAAATGTCGTGTAATTTGGTAATAGTGACTTAGCAGTATTAATTTTAGAGGGTCAGAAAAGATTAGAGGAGGGAAGAATCTCATCCCTTTAAATTTAGTTCCTTCATTTTCATGTAACCAACTCATAATTCCAAATTTACATTTGTTTATTTGGAAAAAAAAATCTAAAGGAGTCATACGTTACAGTGATTGCTAGAATATATAACATATGAACCTGTATTTATTCTTATATTCTATATTCTTTAATATATCAATTATCACCAGCATTGTTTCAACTTTCCTCCTACAGGATAAGTAAAGCAAATTGCTTAAATAATCCAATACGCTTGTATTGTATTCTATTGTATGATTTTGACATATAACAGATTGGATTCTCTTCGATGTTACATGGCTGCCAATACCAATATGGACTTGTACAATTTTTAAGGATGATTTTGAACTAATTTTTAAGGATGATTTTGATAATATATGGACTTGTAACAATTTTTAAGTATGATTTTGACAAGATTTAATAGATAGGGATATCTGGAGAATTTGACAAAGCATGAAATTTTTAAGAAGGTGATCTTGATGTTTTTTAATAGACAGATATCTTGAAAATAGGAAAAAAATACTGACACCCCGAAGGTGTGGGCAACGAACCATTTTCGCTCCTATTGTTTGGAAAGTAACGTTTGGACCCCAGTTTAACATCGCCATCACACTGTCCTTTTAATAATATTCAAATGCTCTATAAAATGACAGTTTTATCCTTGCTAGTCTTTTGAAGATATATTAAAATAATTCATTTATATAATATGGATACCTTTTTAAAATTATATTTGCGGACAAAATCAATTGAAAAAACAATCATGACATCTGCACTGCAAAATATAGTATATTCATTTCTTCAATGGATGATTATAAGCTTGAATTCAAATCAAAGCAATGGCTTTTATTTTTTAAAATTTCAAAATTAAGTTTACAAAATTAAGAATTAAGATTTTAGAAGACTTGGCCTTGTTCATCTACACCAGGACCATCACAATGCACAACCCCAACCAAAAAACCACGAATCGACCACTTCATCGCATGCCACCAGTCATCGGTCATAAACAGCCACCAACCATTGGCACGTAGCCATCAACCCAAAGCCTCGTCGCCCCTGCTATTTCCTTTCCTTCTCCCTCACAGCCCATGCTGTTCCATCGCCGCCCCTACTATTTCATCTCCTCTCCCTCGACCACCCCAGTTGCCGCCCCTGCTATTTCCTCTCCCTGGCCTTCGTTGCCCTCTCTTTCCTCCCCTCCCACCGCTCTAGCCATAGGGAAAAAATACATCGCCAAAGCCATCAACAATCATGGGTATTTATTCTACTCTCTTAGTCTTCCACCTCCTGGTTTTTTTTCTTTGTTTTTAGATTTTATTTGTTGACTTGGAGCTCTGTTTGATTTATGTGGTTTGGTTTCTAAAGGAAAAAAAAAAGATTTTTATTTAGTGGTGTAATTAATTGAAGGTTGGTATGGTTTGAGGGGTGGGGAAGCTGACAGCTTGGAAGATGATGACGAAGAGAGAGAGAGAGAGAGAGAGTGTTTGTGTGTGTGTGAAGGACATGATGATTTCTGGACACGGAGATTTTGTGAGTAATGTTTCTTACAGAAGTTTGTTCATGCACTGAGACTAAAGCAAATGAGAAAACGAATCCAATACTTTTTTGTCTTCCACCTCAATTATATATTACTGTTTATGTCACATGCAACTTACGATGCAATCATGCCAAGGCAACAAAAATTTTTTTAATATGAAAAGTCTTTAATACCCTTCCTCTTTATTAATAGTGTTTCTGTTCAATTGGGGGCTAAACGTTACTTTCCAATCATGGGGTGTGACTTGTTATGGCCCAAACCTTGGGGGTGTCATTTTTTAAACCCTTATGAAAAATTAACGAAGCATATAATTTCTAAGAAGGAAGATTTTGTTGGCAAGTTCTAACAGGTACAGAATACAGATGTCCTGAAAATTTAAACATAGCATATAAGGGATGCTCCATTCAGCCCTAGCCTCGTAAATTTAAATTCCCAAGCCTAGAAATTTTCTCCCTCTGCTGCGCTCCGCTACACTCCACCGCTGCTATTCGCCAGGCCCTCCTTCACGCCACCGTCGCCGGCTTTTGAGACTCTACCATCTTCTTCCTCTGTTACAGCCGCCTCCACCCTCCTCACTCGCCGCTCGCCTCCAAGTCTCCGACGTCTTGCAGCTCGCCTCCCTCCACAGCTCCAGGCTTCTGTTTTTCTGTGTATGAGAATGAAAGCTTCGTTTTTTATCTTTTTTTTTGGCTAAATCTTGGATGAAATAAGAAGAGGAAATTTTGATGCTTTGCATGATAGGTAGTTTTAGGAATTTTTGAGTGCTTGATTTGATTGCCCAAAAATTTTTGTTTGCTGAGTCACTTTTTGGGGGTCAAGTAGAAAATCTAGAAACGGGTAATGTTTTTTTTGATCAATTAGGCTGGTTGTGAGGGTTTTGGATTTTTTTGGTTGAAAAAAAGGCTTTGTAATTATGCATTTGATGTGATAGAATTTAGCGGCAGTTGCTGGGATTAAGGAACCAAATATGTTCGTAGTTGTGTTTTAATCTTTCTTTTCTTTTTTTTTTTTTTTTAGAATTACGTAGAGAATTTGAAGATATTTTATTTTACTTGATAATGTGACTATTTATTTTATTTTACTTGATAATGTGACCATGTATAATGCTTTACTGTAATGGTATTCAAGAAAACAGATAAAAGGGTTATTGGCTATGGTTTAGATGTGGTTATTCTTTCTGTTGATTGTCAGAGTGTTATTGGCCATGATTTTGGTGATTCCATATTGGGTTTGTTTTGATTTGTGATGTCTTTGTGCATTTTTTATTCAAATGCTTTCAGGAGTGTTTCTTTTTTGGTTTGTTGAATTTTATTTGATGAAATGGGGGTTTGATTTGTAAATGGTATGGCAGAGTTAAGGATAATTGAACTTTGAAGGTTTTGGGTCTTGATTAACCTTCGTAAGTGGTTTGTAGATTGTAGTTCAACTATGGAAAAGAGTGGAGTTTTGGATTTTTATCAACTTATGCTTTTTTAGAATATATATGAATTCATTTCCCAAAAGCACCAAACAAGTTATGATAAGCTTTAGATTTTTGTCCACTGATATATAACTAGAGACAGAATGAATATGAATTCTTTGGCTTAATTTTATTTTAATTTTGGATAAATTGTAGATGACAGGGGCAGGGTGGATGCAGATCCGCTGAGTTATTTTTGTTCTGCCCTGTTCAAGGGCAATGGGGTGGGGCGGGGTGGGGCGAGGCGGGGCAAAAAATAACTCACCAGATCCGTAATTTTTTTTTTTTAAGAATGAGTTATTTGTTTCCTTTTATGCAAAAATTATAAAAATTTGTATATGATTAAGGGTAGGAGTGTATTATTATCAATGTTACACTCAAAAACAAAACAATAGCTAACTCTCAATATCTTTGTTGCATCTTAAACGAGTGCCCTAACTTTAGAAGTCTTAGAAGAGCTACATGAGTCATCTTGAAATTTATTTAAAATCCTTATTAATCGGTTATTATCTGTAGTCAGTGCAACTTTTGATATTAAAATTTGTAATTTTTAGATATTTTTCCATTTGGGAATGTGTAGGGTATCTGCGAGGTTGTAGTGGAAACAAAATGCAGGTTTATAGTGGAGCTATTGTAATGGGTTCTTTGCAACAACCCATTTGGTCCTCCAAGGGTTTGTCGTTTCCGTCAAAAGGGTCTGTAATAAGTGGATTTCCCAGTCAGGTTAGACTCAATTTGGTGAAGCCCTGCAGGTCCTCTTATCTTGACAGAAGTTTGGTTACTGGGAGACATCCATCTTCTATATCTTTCCCTATACCTGAAATTGGAGGTAATTAAAGTTTTAGCTTCTGGTTTTGGTTATTGTTTATCAATACTTGGCTGAGTTTTGAATATATGTTATGATATTTTAGGTAATGGGAGCGGCTTTGTGGACTATGGACTTAGTGAAGCTGATCCTGAGGTGTGTGAAATTATCAACAAAGAGAAAGAGAGGCAGTTCAAGAGCCTTGAGCTTATTGCTTCAGAGAATTTTACATCCCGAGCAGTGATGGAGGCAGTTGGTTCATGCCTCACAAACAAATATTCCGAAGGATTGCCTGGTAAAAGGTAAATCTTTTCCATTATTAGGAAATATGTATATAGAATTTATTTATTTATTTATTTATATGGTTTACATGGACTAAAAACCCTTTTATTGATCTCAGATATTATGGTGGTAATGAGCACATTGATGAGCTTGAAACCCTTTGTCAGAAAAGGGCTTTGGCAGCATTTCACCTAGATGAAAAGAAGTGGGGTGTTAATGTTCAACCGTTATCTGGTTCTCCTGCTAATTTTGAGGTTTATACGGCACTTCTTAAACCACATGATCGCATAATGGTTAGTTGATTTTACACTCTTTTCTTTTTTTATTATTTAATTCCTAACTAAAATTGGTTGATCAGGAACTCACAAATTGTTATTATGTTCTTGTAACTTCCAGGGTCTGGACCTTCCTCATGGTGGGCATTTATCTCATGGATTTATGACTCCTAAAAGACGAGTTTCTGGTACCTCAATTTATTTTGAGTCCATGCCTTATCGACTTAACGAATCTACTGGTACTGCTTTATTTTATTTTGGAATTTCTTGGGTAGAATGGTTGTTTTATTGGTTTAATGGCTGATTTACTTTTTGTCTGAATTTCAAATAGGGCTTGTTGATTATGACATGCTTGAGAAAACGGCTATTCTCTTTCGACCAAAACTCATTATTGCTGGTGCTAGTGCATATCCTCGAGATTTTGACTATCCTCGCATGAGGAAGGTAAGGTTTTTTTCCAATTCTGTCCTAATATATGTTAGCATTAAATGTCTCAAAAAGTTTCTGTTCAATGTTTGCATGTTTCATTGGTGACTAAATACCTAGAGGCTGTGTGCATTTGCAGATTGCTGATGCGGTTGGTGCTTTTCTCATGATGGATATGGCTCACATAAGTGGGCTTGTTGCAGCCTCTGTTGTTGCTGACCCCTTTGAGTATTGTGATATTGTGACAACAACAACACACAAGGTATTTATTGGAAATTTGAAATGTTGGTGTTCATCTAAATGTTTCCAATTCTTGTGTTTTTTTTTTTTAATTTATTTTTTTTTGCCATACTCATTTTATATACTTCCATCCAGTCTCTGAGAGGTCCAAGAGGAGGCATGATCTTCTTCAAGAAGGATCCTGTCCTTGGGGAGGATCTAGAGTCTGCCATTAACAATGCTGTTTTTCCGGGTTTACAGGTTTGTCGTGACCCCTACCAGTCGCTTTCTTTCCACAACCGACTAAAATTTTATCTTTAGGCTATCATAGAACTTTTGCTTCTAACTTCTTTAGTTATGATATTATCTGTGGGATATAATGAAGAATTAAATTTGTAGGGTGGTCCTCATAACCATACGATTGGGGGCCTTGCAGTTTGCTTGAAGCATGCACAGTCTCCAGAGTTTAAAGCTTACCAGGATAAGGTATTATACCTCTGTGATTATAACTTTTTTGAGGAGTTTCTTACGGCTTCCAACTGAATATTGTTTTTTTGTCTTGTAGGTGATCTCTAATTGCAGGGCTCTTGCGGGCCGGCTAGTTGAATTAGGATACAAGTTGGTTTCGGGTGGGAGTGATAATCACCTCGTTCTTGTAGATTTGAGGCCGTTGGTGAGTTTGTGTTTTTCATTTTTTTTGTTTAGTTTTCATACGTCAATGCATATTTCTCACTGCTCATTCAGTTGTACCTATAAGGGATTTTAATTTATTAATACCAATTTTCACAAAGTTACAACTTGATGTATTAGGATGCCATAAGAGACACATGCCCCTTAGTGAATTTTTTTTTTTTTTTGCAATTTGGTTTTGTTATGTTGGTGTTTTAAATGTTATAATATTGTTAGAACATCAAAACTGTAATGTCTAAGATTTGTAATATTAACAGGGTATTGATGGTGCTCGGGTGGAGAAAATTCTTGACATGGCCTCAATCACCCTCAACAAGAATTCTGTCCCTGGTGAGTCTTGTGTTATTAGCAATACTCGTTTTTCTTTCTCTTGCATTATACTCATGGTTCCTTGCTCCAATTGTTAAATTATAAAGGTGATAAGAGCGCCCTAGTGCCAGGTGGGATTCGCATAGGATCACCTGCCATGACTACCAGAGGATTTATAGAGAAAGAATTCATAGCAGCTGCTGACTTTATACATGAGGGTGTGCAAATAACTCTTGAAGCCAAAAAATTGGTTAAGGGATCAAAGCTCCAAGATTTCATGAAAGTTGTTACGTCATCTGATTTCTCTTTGGCGAATAAGGTGTCAGAGCTTCGTGGGAGGGTTGAAGCCCTTACAACCCAGTTCCCAATTCCTGGAGTATGAGTTGTAGTTAGTAAAACACATGTTACAGCCGATTAATACCCTTTATATGTGAACAAAATGGGAATGAACTTTTTATTCGAGCAAAGTGGCCATTTGATGCTCCTGTTTATGTAAACACAGTGGGAATGAACTTTTTGTTCGAACAAAATGGGATGACGATTGTAACGTTGAGAAATATTTATAATGGTAATATAGAAAATTTTGTATACTGGCTAAAAATATTCTCTCTCTCTCTCTCTCTCTCTCTCTCTCTCTCTCTCTCTCTTCCTTCTTTTGTGTGCGCTTAAACTTTTATCAAGCTTGTCTCGCAATAAACAGTAAAATGCTGAAGGGGAACGCAAATCTATTCATGATAGAATAAGGGAAACTGTTTCTTATGATGATCTGCTTGGAGAGGATGCCAAAAACTGAGTCATTGTGATTCTTTGTAAACGTATGATGGCCTGGATACAATTGGGAATTTCTGGACGCACAGACGTACGGTTACGGCTTACACCTTTGTTGAGGCAACAGATTTTCCCCATTTTACAAGATTGAAGCACGAGTACTAGTTATTAAAAAGCAAAAAAAGAAAAAGAAAAAAAATTCTTTCATTGCAATTGAGGCTTTTGGTTTGTAAGTCTCGTGTTTAGAATGCTTTTATCTCATTGTTATGAGCTTATCAGTCGAGGCTTTTGGTTTGTCAACTTTTCGGGTATACAACGCTTTTTATCTCATTGCGAAGAACTAAACATTGTGCATAAGAGCAGCCTGTGTTTTCATGTGATCAAGAGTAAGACCGTTCAGAGCTGATGTGAGTTGAGGAAATCGAAAGAGTACTATGAGTGTTAGCCAAACTAGTGGGCAAGTTCATCAATGCTTGTCGGTCAATATTGCTGTACTCTGAAAATTGAGAGACTATTATAACAAAAAAGATTAAAACAAATATATTACGGAATCGTATCTCTCGCAGGAGACTAGTAAATCCCAAATCAATAAACAAATCAACAACATGTCGATCTTTATAGCACCAAATTCCAGATTATTAGAAGAAACCACTGCGGTAATCTTTTTCCTGTATGCGGTTGTGATTGGATTCCAATTAAAATGGCTAACAGTGTCATAGCACCAAATTCCACATTATTAAAAGAAACCACTGCGGTAATCTTTTTCATGTAAAACATCGTATGCGGTTGTGATTGGATTCCAATTAAAATGGCTAACAGTGTCATAACACTGTATGCTTTGCTCCGTCACCCTTAAGGCAGAACAAAACAAGGTTATGACCGCTTCAACTGTTGAAGTCTTGAGGCAAACCACAGTGCAATCATATATTTTTAAAGATGGAAAACTTCTTTTTCCATGCAGCATTAGCTGCTTCTACCACTGCTCTTGCCGCCTCCTTTTCGCCACCTGCCTACCACATGATCGATGCAACTTAGGTGTTGCTAACCACATCAAACACCTGTGATCATAGACAGAGTCTCAGGACCCTTTAACAATGTGATAAAAAAACACAAGATGCCTCAAATTACATATGCAAATGGGCTTACCCCTCTGTTGCTAGAACAATAAACTGGTCCTTGGAAGTAAGGTGGCAATAGGAAATTTCAGGGATCGCAGTTATGCGATGATTTTTGAGTATGAAATCACCAAAAGTTCGTGACATTGTCAGCCCTAGTGAATCCTCATGTGGTAGCTACACTCTTCGGATGTGTGGTTCCTCTTTGAATGCAAGTACTCGACCGTTGCACTTACTAATTCTTTCTGCCTCACCTGCATCATAAGAAAAAGATCAGCAGGTAAAAAATGAGAATACAATAATGTGTTGTTAAATACAATTGATATTGTTCAGTGTAGGGATCTTCTCACAAGGCAAGCCAGAATTCAAATCAGTTGTCAATTGAACAGCCTTTAGCTCTCCCTTCTCAGTAACTGTCCCTAACATCACCCGAGTCCCCAAGAATAGCTGTAACAAGATCTTCACCCTGATTTGAATAGGGAAAAACTGAAATTAATTTTCAGAAATATGAAGAAACTACATAGGTACACAAGTCCAAACTAATGCGGTGGTTCCACCGCAAGAAGAGTCCAAACTCTCTTGAAGATTAACTTCCCTGTCCATCACCTTGAAGGCAGCAAAGAATTGAACATCCATGCCATGGGTTTGGGATGCCTACAGCTTTGCTAGGAAGACAAAAAGATGTCCAGGATCAAAGTAGCAAAACAAATTTTACTTCGTTCCAATTAAAATGTTGCCTTTCTAATTACACATAATGCATATACATACGAGCCAAGCAGCCATAAATATACAGCATTAAGATTTCTTACATGATGCTTTACGAGAGAAACTTCAATCAATTTAAAAAGCCCAACAACTCAAACTATAAAAGCAAGTTGGCAATGACAAAAAATCAACAAACAAATAGAAGATGCTTTCTCAAACGTTTGACAAACCATCATTTTACCATATCCTTGCAACTGAGCATGCATATCATGGAGGGCTCCAAAAACTGCCTTCAGAAATTGTTTACACCTCACTTACATGCACAACTATGGCCATTCATAATGCTTAAGTCAGGGAACCATTCTTCTTCGTTGTTTTTTTTTTCTTTTTTTTTTTTTTTTTAAACCCAACATCTATATATAATTGTCGCCTCCTTGGTAGTAAACCCTTGGCCACAGCTTTCATACTCTGCGAGTCACTAAAGCCAACAAAGTGCACAAGTGTTTTTCATTGGGATGGACTGCAAAAACAATTGACTATCAGTGGTGATTTTCACAACTGTTATCCTCTGGTTGTAGAGTTCATCTTTCACCTGTTTCAAGTAATTATTCATCGAAATACACACAAAGAACGAGAACTGCATATAACAGCATGGAGAAATGAATAAAATATACAAGGTAATAAGTTAGAGAATTGAAAGCATAGTTAAGCTATCCACATAATGACTTCGATAATAGTATCGTTAAAAAGGTTAATTTAATCTCTCACGAATAACATACCCAACACAAAATCTATCCTAAATTTGATATCCTAAATGATGTGTATTTAATTAATCTTGTAAAATGGATGATTTGATGATGTAATAAGCGGCCCCTGGCCCCTAAGGTAATGGTTCAAGTGGCAAAGCTCAGTACCCAAAATGTGCGGTTAGGTGCATGGTCTTGGGATCGAGTCTAGGCTGCTAGATTATGTTCTGTTGTCGTTAGACCTAGCATTGGAGTGCGTGAGTTATCCCTTGTGGGATTAGTCGGGCGGGGGGCCCAAGCCAGAGACCCATGGTTATAAAAATAAAATTAAAAAAATGATGTAATGAGTGATAAGGTTGTTTTAAATTAATGTCATATCATTTAGGATATAGGATTTTGATTTTGAGATAGGTTTTGAGAAATGTATCACTACTCAATATTCCAATAACAAAGTGTATTGTAACTTAAATATAACCACAAATTTATATTCCCATAACAGTAGGACCAGGCGCGCAACACACAAAAAGAGGAAGTGCATCGCCACTGCCATGATAAAATGGTCTTATCATTGAGTACCTACAATAACATCTCAAGAAGTGAACTTTTATGAACTCATTTCCATATATAAACTTCTGCAAAATTTATGCTTAACTCTAGGTTCTCACTCTGCCTCAGATTCTTGATCACTAAAAGATTTCTATAGGCTTCACTGGATTTTCTCACAAGAGGTCCAAGAAATGGTAGCAAATTCCGCCCACCAAATATAAAAGAATTTCTTAAATTAAGATAACAAATGATATGCAAATGTCTCACATACGGATTCTAGGATTAAGGAACTTTGGGTGCTAATGATTATAGAATTAAAAAAGTCAAACTTTTATCTATTGTTTAAAATTTCCACGTAAAGTTTGTCCATATAACAAAAGAGTACAAATAAAAATGAGGTCTAGCCTCAGCAAAAAAATCATTACAAACAGCAGGCATCCACACGTGATGTTTGAAGTTTGTAAATCCTCTGATGAATGAAATAATTACCTGAAGTGTAGTTTCTCTTGGTAAGAGCTTAAGGGCCTGTGCTCCATATTTTCCCACCTTTGGCTTAACAGATCAAGGACCTCATCAAGCAAAATAGTGGAACCTCCCTCATCACTAGATTCTTCTGCATCTCCATGACTTCTGCCACTATCAGTGCTGTTGGGACTGATTCGCATATCTTCTGCGCCCTCAATTGCAGCAATTTTCTTGGTTCCACATACTCCTTTAGTCTTAACAGAAGATCCTGACCCCACCTTTGGTGTACTTGTACTCTGAGATGATATCATATTTCTAATCCGCTTTTCAAAGATCTTGGTTGTCCCTCATGGATTCAGATATTTTTGCAGAAGAGTGAGATATATATTGCCAGAATATTTTGCAGATGGTTGATGAAGCAGAGACTCATATAATCAATCACAATAAGCTAATGTCAGTTCCGGTACACGAAGCTAAAAAAACTCAAGATAACATCAATCAGAAAGTATTCATAACAAAAACAACAGAGAATCAACACAGATGAGAATCTGGGGGAAAAACCGAGTAGAGAAAACCTAAAAAAGCAAGTGAAACCATTAAGTTGAATGAAATTACAGAACTTCAGTCAAGTGGAAGCTTTAGCTCTCTGAAAAGGGGAGGTCAAAAGTTCAATAATATATTTCATTATCGCCTACCATAGTACTCATAATTGGACCAAAAAGCTGGAAAAGGCTATCTGAAAAAAATAGCAATCACAACATAGCTATCTGAAGAAAAAGATTAAACTTACCTTGAGATATTCAATAACTGACTCAGGATTGAACTTTTGTGTAAGCTCAAATTGTGGTTGATTTGCCTTTGACTCTTCAACTAATTGATGCAGAAGTTTAAGAGCTTCATGGTGCATTGAATTGTATTTGTAAAGTTCTAACAGAGCTGCATAGTGGCTCCTTTTTTTTGAAGAATCTCCTCACATATTTTCACATCACAATAGTTAAGACCTTTAAGCTAAAGCAGCTGAAGACTGTCTGGTATGAACTATGAAGTAGACCTTGGAGTAGGCGCTATCCAATACTGCTACCATCTCCCTAGCATCAGAGTTAATGGGAGAGACACCACAGCCTAAAAGTCCAAAACAATATTACATAATAAATTTTTTGAAGCAAGCAGCCAATATTACATTGTAAATTTAAATTTTGATTTGACATATTGACATCTAGACTGTAGAAAATTAGAATAAAATAGGAAAAAAAAACATTGATATTCGAAAGGCAAAAACAATGCTTTATACAAAATTCTAGTTAACAATAACTAGCCTTCAAGCAATCAAATCTGAATAATGAATATATGAAAATAAAAAAAAAATGTCAAGGCACATATGTTTCTTGTGCGGAACAAAGCAGCGTAAAGTAGTAACTTCAACAAATTAGTTCATCACGATCTATAAAGGCAACCAATCAATACAAGACCCTATACACTTTTTTTCCCCTCTGATTAATCAACCTTGATTAGTTTACAAACACATTAATTTGTAACTTGATATATAGTGGACCAACATCTCTTCTGTGTCAAAAGCGTAACTTATCAAGATTTTTTTCTGAGTTGTATCATTATAAAAAAAAAAAAATAAAACTTATAAGTAAAAATCCAGTACAATTACACAATTTATGGACTTAGCCTCTCAGCCCTCAATCAATTAATATTCGATAATACAGGCTCCAGTTTATTTAAGATGTTGAAGCAACATTCTCAAGCTTGGCTTCTCTCAACTAACCCACATAAACCAATTTATTAACCAAGGCACAATAATTAGCATGATAAACAGTCATCAAATGAAGAATATACTAATTGAAGTTAATGTAACACACAACATCATAAACATCGAACATATTTAGATAATGATTGGGAAATACATGGAAATCACCATAATATGATACAATCACATGAAACACTAAAACAAATAAAATCAAAAAAATGATAAATCACCTTGTTTGCTTTCTTAAACCTGGTTGAATCATAAGATGCAAAATTATCTCCAACAGCATCAAAAACAACCCCTTCGGTTCCCTCAGCAGTGGCCTTTTCAATTATACTGCCTCTCTTCTTTTGCAAGAACTTAATGAGAGCCATGAGAGTCTCATTTTCTTGGAGTGAAGTGCCGCGTCCTCCTCAGATTCTAATAATTGTGTTGGAAATGAGGATTCCATATCATCTGACACCCCAGATGAAGCTCTAGAGAGATATGAGGCATTCCAAGCAATGTCCACCAGCTTCTCAGGTTCAGGAACCACAGTTCTTTTCGGAAGAATAATAGATGGATGCAAAGAAAGAACATAGGTAATATCCACTTGGGATGCCAAAAAATGCTCCATCAACTCCTCGTAGCTCCTGTTCTCAAACAAATAATGAGCGTATCTGTGGCATGAGAAAGTAGGACAAATACTAATAAAGGCTAATCCACAAATTATGCACCATATGTCAATGATGTGCAACAAGCTCCACCTGTCATCATATTGATGAAAAAATAAACAAAAAAAATTAAAAATTAAGAATAAAAAGTAAAAGGTCATAATGTGTTACCCTTGTTTTCCCAAGGATATTATATCTCTTCCTTGAGTAATTTATGATGACATTGAACGTTGTCTAGAACTGTAATTCCAATGATGCTCAAGTAGACAGTAAGATGTAATTGCAAAAGCAAAGTATTTGACTACAATTATATGGCAAGGCTCAAATTTCAATTACTGATCTAAAACTTGTTCACAGGCTTTCAACCTCAGCTCAGTTGGGCCACCTTTAAACACACACAATATCCAGCATGCTTCGGCCATCATATTAACCAGCCCCATAAGAAACCTTGAGTGTTATATCACTCCAAAACCAAAATCATTCATGTCCATGGGAAAGATTTAATCTTTTAAGTCGAGCTAGACTCCAGTATAGAGTTTATTTAACACCATGAATTCTTGCTATGAGATGACAGTGTAAAACTTAATTTGTTTTATTTGCAAGCTCACTCGCAATAAAAGATTGCTTATCAATTATTTTTCATTAAAAAAAAGTTGCAAAACTAAAAAATACTGCATAGGGAATATCCACCTTCTATGAATAGATCCCTCCTTCGCAGCTCAAAGGTTAGAATCTTCCGGTGGAAGGAGCTTATACAAGGCCAATGCTTCCTAGAAATCACCAGATGCTGTTAATTGTGTTAAATCTCTATATAGAAATTTAGGATTGTGTTTTTATTAGATGCATATTTGATTCTCTTTCTTATTTTATTTCTCCTTATTGTATTATATATATGTACACCTCTTTACAATGGAATATACATACAAAATATTTCTCCTAAATTCGTTTCTCCCTCTCTCTCTCAACATGGTGTCAGAGTAGGATCAAGATTCTCCTTCCATTCTCCTCTTTTATTAAAAAAAAAAGTTTCAAAACCCTAATCGTTTCTACCTAAAGCAAGATCATCCACCTCTGGTTAGCGATGACTGTCACCGCCTGCTCGTCTGAGATCGCCAGTCACCAGCGAATAAAACCCCTCTGCCTCCGCTGGAAAAATTTACCAGAAAAATTTTTCGGTCATCGGAAAATATGCTGCCTTGTTCGAATATGGTTGGAAATCACTCTATTAAAATCGCCGGTCGCTGGTGAACAAAACCCCTCTGTCAATGTTAAAAAATAGTCTGTCAAAAAATTTTTTCGGTCATAAAAAAACTGCTGTCTCATCTAAATCTCATCGAAAATTGGTGTTTCATGTCCTTGTCTGAGTATTCATAGCCAATCGTGTGGTGTTATTTGGTATTTTCAGATTTTTTTCTTGAAATTTTTATTTTTATTTTTCGTGTGGTGGATCTGTTTGGAAGAAAAATTGTGTTTGGGGTTTCCATGGCTTCTCAACTGTCGTCTAATCCTCCTAGAGTCGATGGTTCCATCACAACAGTAAAATTGAATGACTCCAATCACAAGTTATGGGCAAAAACAGTAACCAAATATTAGATTGGCTAAGGGAAACGTAATTATCTTACATAAGATCCTCCATCGTCTGATTCAAAGGAGTATGCTAAATAGATTCAGGAAGACAATTTGATTACTACATGGTTGTGGAACAGTATGGAGCCATCACTTGCGGCAACTGTGATGTGGGTTGATACTACCAAAGAGTTGTGGAATTCACTTCAAGATAAGTTTGGCGGATCTCAAAATGTTTCTCACATTTTTGATGTTTACTCTACTTTATTTTCTTGTCAGCAAGGTGATAGAACGTTAAGTGAATATTTAGGAGAAATCGAAGTATTAATGGGTAAGCTTAACTCTTATCATCTTGTCACTACTGATGCGAGGAATTATTTGTTGTCAAGTTCCTGTCTAGCTTAAATCCTGTCTATGAAAGTGCTAAGAATAGTATCTTGACTGAGAAAGATCTCCCAAGTCTTAAAAAGGCATATGCTCGACTCCAACGGATACCCACCTCTCGACATAATCAGGAAGCTTCTGCCTTAGTTGTGTCTGGTAGTCGAGGTAGAAGATCCTTTTTTGGTCGGAGTAGAGGGCGTGTTAGAGGTCGAGGTGGAAGAGTTCCTTGTTCCCATTGTGGTCGACTTAATCATCATTTAAAAAAGTGTTGAGATAAATTTGGAAAACCTGAATGGATAAATCAAAGCTCTGAGGAGCGTCTTTTCATTGGTAATTCATCTAACTCTCATGCTCTACCTTCTGCGTAGTCTGCTCATAAATCTGAAAGTCAACCAGCCAGTGAGCCTTCAGCTTCCTTAGTCCAAACAGCTAGGTCCACTGCCTTATTTTTTTCTTCGTACCCACATCATTGGATTATAGACTCTGGAGCATCTTCTCACATGACTGGTAATGATTCTCTTTAGTTCCTTTATCCCTTCTAACAAACAGTCATTAGTCGTTCTTATTGATGGTTCTAAAACCCAAGTACAAGGGTTTGGAACCATTCGTATATCTAGTTTTCATTTATCTTTAGTGTTACATGTTCCTAAATTTTCTGTTAATTTTTTATCCGTTAGCCAGTTAACTAAAAATTTCAATTGCTCAGTCACCTTTTTTCCATCCTATTGTATTTTTCAGGATCTTGGTACGAGGAAGATGATTGGTGGCAGACATGAAAGGAATGACATTTATCACTTGTTTGAAGCACTTTCATCCTCTCATACAACTCTCGCTTCTTCTGTCTCTCCAGAATAATGGCATCATCGTTTAGGTCATCCTTCAAATAAATTGTTTCAGCATATGGGTTTTTCTAGTCCAACTCAAATTGAATGTGAGCCTTGTCAGTTAGGTAAACATTCTCGTTTTTCGTTTCGTAGTCGAGTCAATAAAATTAGTGACCAACTATTTGATTTGGTTCACTCAGATGTATGGGGTCCTTGTCGGGTTACCAACAGTCATGGGTTTAAATATTTTGTACCCTTTATGGATGATCATTCTAGAGTTACTTAGTTGTATCTGTTAAAAGATTGATCTGAGGTCCCTAGCATGTTTAAAATGTTTTACAATGAAATAAAGACTCAGTTTGGTATTTTTATTAAAGTTTTACGTTCTGATAATGCTTTAGAATATACTTCTTCCGCATTATCTGCTTTTTGTAGCACTAATGGAATCTTACATCAAACATCATGTGCTTATACCCCTTAGCAGAATGGGGTTGCTGAGCGAAAAAATAGACATTTATTAGATGTGACTCGAACTCTGTTATTTCATATGAAAGTCCTATCAAAATATTGGGGGGAAGCATTACTTACCGCATGTTACCTCATTAATCGGGTTCCTTCTTCTGTTCTTTATTTTAAGTCTCCGTACTCTATCTTATTCCCTAATCAACCTATTTTTCCTCTTTTTCCTCGTATTTTTGGTTGTGTTTGTTTCGTCCATCTTCATAGGGTTTCTGATAAACTGTCCCCTCGGTCCACCAAATGTATTTTTCTTAAGTATTCTAGAACTCAGAAAGGTTACAAATGTCTTGACCTTGCTCAGGAAAAACTTTTGTAAGTGCAGATGTCACCTTTTTTGAGTTCACACCATATTTTTCATCTAATGGTTCTAGACTTGATACTGGTCTAGTTGATCCTCCAATACAGGTGTAAGTTCTACCGTGTCCCTCTACTCCACCACTCCTAGTTTATTCTAGGCGAAAACCACATCAATCCAGTGCTAAACAAGATGATTTACCGCTCACTGATCTGCCCGTCATTCAAGAGTCTGCCTCTACTCCAGATCTGACTGCTCCTACAAATGAGTATTCCAATCTTGATCTCCCTATTGCTCTTCGCAGAAGTACTATAAATTCTCAAAGGTATCCTATCTCTCAGTTTGTCTCCTTGGATGCCTTATCATTGCCTGCTCACTCTTTTGCCTTGTGTTTGTCTGTGGTTTCTATTCCTAAAAATTACCAAGAAGCTTTGGCTTATCCTGGCTGGAGGAAAGCTATGGAAGATGAGATGTCAGCTCTCTGTGATCGTGGTACATGAAAGTTACAAAAATTACCAGACGATAAAGAAGTGGTTGGTTATCGTTGGGTCTTTGTTATCAAATATTATCATGATGGTACTATTGAACGTTTAAAAGCCTGTCTTGTTGTTAAAGGATACATTCAAACTTATGATGTTGACTATATTGAGACTTTTTCTCCAGTTGCCAGGCTCAATTCAGTTCACATTATCATTTCCCTAGTCGTGTCTTTTTGGCTGGCCCCTCTTCTAACTAGATGTAAAAAATGCCTTCTTGTATGGTGATTTACAGGAGGAGGTTTATATGGAGCAACCACCTGGCTTTGTTACTCAGGGGGAGTTAACCAACTTTGTTTGTAAGTTAAAGAAGGCTATTTATGGTTTAAAACAGTCATCTAGGGCCTGGTTTGAAAAATTGAGTGGCGTTTTGGCTTCGATCAACTTCTCCCGTTGTCAATCTAATCACTCAGTGTTTGTTAAACATACAAGATCAGGTATTGTTATACTTGTGATGTATATGGATGATATAATTGTGACTGGGAGTGATTCTAATGGCATAGAAGAAGTGAAAAGATAGCTAAAGACACATTTTCAAACAAAAGACATGGGGCAACTCAGATACTTTTTTGGTATTGAAGTTTTAAGGAGTAGAGAATGTATCATTTTATCTTAGAGAAAGTATGTACAAGACTTACTTGATGAGATGGGCATGTTAGGGTCTAAGCCAATAGAAACCCCTATGGATCATAATGTTATATTGGATGGTGATAGCAGTCCAGATTTTGAAGATAAGAAAATATATAGAAGTCTTATGGGAAAGTTGGTTTATCTTACTGTTACTAGGCCTGATATTACTTTTGCAGTAGGAGCAGTTAGTCAGTATATACAAAATCCGAGGAAGATCCATTGGGAGGCTGTATGTAGAATTCTAAGATATCTAAAACAGTCTATTGATAAAGGAATTGTTTACAAGAAAGGTAAAGATTTGGACATTGTTGGTTATTCTGATGCTGATTGGGCTGGATCTAAAACTGATAGAAAGTCCATAAGTGGATATTGTACTTTCTTGGGAGGCAATCTGGTGACTTAGAGAAGCAAGAAACAAAATGTAGTTGTGAGATCTAGTGCAGAGATAGAGTATCGTGCTATGGCTCATACAACATGTGAGATTATATGGGTCAAGAATTTCTTAACTGAGATTAGAATTGATTTAAAAAAGCCATAAAAAATGTTTTGTGATAATATGGCTGTAACATATATTGCTAGAAATCCAGTTTTTCATGAAAGAACTAAACACCTTGAAGTAGATTGTCACTTTGTTCGTGAGGCTATAATGAATGGAGAGATTATCACTCCTTATCTTAAGTCTGAAGATCAAATTAAAGATCTCTTTACCAAGGCAATTCATAAAGGAGTTTTTCTTCATCTATGTTCCAAGTTGGGTATCGAGAATATCTATACTCTAACTTAAGGGGGAGTGTTAAATCTCTATATAGAAATTTAAGATTGTGTTCTTATTAGATTCATATTTGATTCTCTTTCTTATTTTATTTCTCCTTATTGTACTATATATATGTACACCTCTTTACAATGGAATATACACACAAAATATTTCTCCCTCTCTCTCTCAACAAATTGTACAATCTGTAATACAGTTACAACCAACATTTTTAATGCAATTCTTAAACCATAATATCAAGTTCTATTTTTAGGTCACCATGTCATGGCCAAATAAATAATAAATGACAATTACAATTAATAAAAACACCATAATCTGGATTCATATGAAATTTTAAGGTCTTTCCAATTCGTAACTTCAAGACTTGTTAGTGGCCAGCTCAGAAAATTGCACCACCTTCATTAAGGCCATTAAGATACCATTAGCAGTAATCTTATCAAGAGTACTAGCATACCTGTGCACCAAGAGAAACTGGAAAGAGCTCAAAAATAGAATTTTGTGATGCAATAATACAGGCATTGGTGCTTGGGATAAGATGACAAACATTTTGGAGAACTACTGTTTGTATCATTGGAGATGGAACACAAAGATATCGAATATGTGAAAAACAGATGTCAAAAGAAGGCATTTTTTCAACACAATACAAAAATAACCAGAAATTTGTTCATGTTTGTATATACATAAGCTACCTCAACATGTCTTGGTAAAAGAGCTATAACATATGGCTTCTGAATGATAACGGTAGTGGTTGCCTCAGAGCAACAAATTCTCTCGACTTGAAGAAGCTTTCCATTTTGGTCCACAAAGACCCCAATGTTCTCCTAAATGCATGAAAATAAATACATTTTAGAACTCTCAAATAAACATGCCTTTTAAGTGGATTTGAACAGAAAAGAATATATAACCAAAATGCAAACGTTTCTAGGTTCAACTCTATGTTAGGCTAAAAATCAGGGACATGGCAATGATGATCCAAAAAAGTTGTTTACATGTAAAATAAAACAACTATAGAGCACAAAATTCATAAGAAATCACCAAAATAAAATAAATAAATAAATAAAAGAGTTAAAACAGAGAGAAGTGCACCTTCCCAAGAAGAAGTTCACCAGAGGGAAGCGAAACCACTAATGGCTGTTCATACCTCCCAGAAGGAAATACCTTAGACAACACACCATTGGTAGAATTGAGTGTCATGTATTCTTTTCTAAGGGCTATGCAAATATTTTCACCACACCAAGACATGGACTTATAGAAACCGTGACTCCAAACTCTCTCAGCTCTACAAATTGTCGTCACCCTAAACCAAACCACCACATTTCAAATGCATAATGATCTCTCAATTACTTATAAATTGATATCTTGAAAAAAAATTGTAAATTTTTATTTTTATTACTCTCATGTCTGACAATACAAACCCTCTTTTGCCAGGCGAAACACAAGAAGCCTCTTCGATCATCCCAAGAGTACACATTGGCAACTCTGGCTTTGGTCAAAACAGCAATTGTCTTCAGATTGGGGAGTCTATAGAAGGCAATGGACTTGAAGAGCAACAAAAGAAGTTCTCTAGAAGCCAAAACCTCCATTGACAAAATTGGCTTCTTGAAGAAACTAACGACGCTTCTTTCAAGCTCATATTTTTCCTTTTTGCAGGCCGTGATGATCGGACGGTGGAGATCAGTCGGAGTTGCAAGATTGGGGAGCGTAGATTTTGTGAGAGCCATCAGAGGAGCTTTAAGGTGTATGATGCGACGGCCTCGATTTTGGGGGGAGTAGTTGCTCAATAGTTCGGAGGAATCACAGGCACTGTGTACCATTTTTATTATTCAATCTTTGCTCATCATCTCTTTCAATTTAATTAAAGCCCCACCTACATATGCCTGTTATTTGCACCTGTACTTCCATATTTTACATTACAAATGAATAAATATTCTCCGTCACTTCTTCAACTTCAACCCACGTGAACTAACAATTTAAGTAATTTAATAGGAAAATCCTATACTCTATTTGGTGTATTTACAAAGTCAATTATAAATATAAGTATGATGGGATATGTGAATTAAAATAATTGGCCTATATATTTTACACGTTATTAGAAGTTTCAATGTTTAATTAGATTAGATGCTTGAAGTAATTCTAATTACAAAGATAGTTAATGTATAGGAGAGATAAATTGTGTAAAAATTAGGTTCAAGTAAAGATATACAAACTGCAAAAGGCCTGTGGGAGTAACTAAGATGAATCCATCTTAAGTTCACAAGATTCTATAAAAAGACAAGGCTTGAATGAATTAGCATTGACAACTTTCAAATATAGTCAAAACAAAAATAGATATAAATGTCAAAATGAACCTTGGATTCCTTCCATAGTTATTCAAAATTGCTATGATGCACATCAAGCTAAACAAGGCTTTGTGGGTTAAATTTGGATGGCAAAGATTTCAAAGGACATCTATTCCAATAAAGTTATCTCAATTCATCATAGAGAAATTCAAGGCCTTTACTAACATGCACCTTATTATCCTCATCATAGCCTTTCCAGTATTGAGAACTATAGAACTCTAGAAGTCCAAGTGATGTAGTAGCAGACTTCAAATTCAGCAGTAGAATTTAACTTCAGCAGCAACAAGTATAAAACTCACCGTATTGGAGTCAATTAGCTAGTGACTTTACTTTATTTTATATGTTGTGATGTTTAGTTCCTAGCTGCAAAACTCACCGTTTTGCCTTTCATTTACTTTTATTTTATAAACAGACATTTCGGTTGTAAAAAGGACATATAGAAACTTTGATTCAGAAATATAGAAGTTCTCCAAGTATGAAGCACAGCAAACTTCATCTTGGTTGAGATTGTTTCCAACATTTTCTTCCCTTTACATAGATTGATTCTACATCATATTGATATCAGAGCCTACGGTTAACTCCGATATGGTCATGACAGCCTCTGCAAGTAGTAATCCATAAACTGGTGGTAGAAATCACAGCTTAGACAACTATAGGAAGCTCAAGCAAATTTGGAATGGAAGGTGGATATTCTCACTCGAGAGATTTGCCAGGTATTTACCATTCTTGAAGATGTAACAGGGAATCTCAGGAACTGTGGAAACAGAGTTGATGTTGAAGATGAACATGGTAGTTTTCCAATGGGAGGTTGCGATCGAAGGAGAGCCCGACGGCGCGGTCATCCAGCTTCACCTGAGCTTTCTGAGTCTGATGATGGAGGAATTCAACATCAGAGGTACAATCTGATTGATGATTCAACTGATGAAGAGGTAGAGCAATGGATCTTAGGGAGACCTAGGTCGAGTGTTCAACCCAGAGGTGGAAGAAGAAGAAGAAGAAGTCAAGGATTGCAGGCTTATCATATTAAAATTGATATCCCTTCTTTTCATGTTAAAGTTCACATTGAGGATTCCCTTGACTGGATTCATACCGTTGATCATTTTTTTGAATACATGGGCATTCCTGAGGACAAACAAGTGACTCTACTAGCATACAAGCTCAAGGGAGGAGCTGCTTCTTGGTGGGAGCAACTCCATCACATCCGTAGAAGAGAAGGCAAGGGATGGGTCAGATCTTGGCAGCAAATGAAGCAACTTCTTCGTGCTAGATACTTACCAGCTGACTATGAATAGGTGCTGTACAAACAAGACCAGAATTGTAGACAAGGAAATAGATCTGTGGATGAATATATTGATGAATTTAATAGACTTAGTGCTAGAAATAACTTGGAAGAGAGTGAAGTCCAACTAGTAGCTCGTTTCATTGGGGGGTTAAAGGACCCGATACAAAAGAAATTAAAATTGAAAAGTATTTGATCTTTATCTGAAGCTATAAGTTTAGCTACTAGAGTTGAATCTCAATTATAGAAAAGTTACAGTAGAAGTAATGTAGTGAGGAGAACTAATACTGAATTTGTAGGTGACAAAAACAAATATGCTAATGTTAATCACAATCAAAGCTCCATTCAAACCCAAAATAAGATCCCTATAGAAGATAAAGGCATTGGAAAACAGGTTGTTCAAACCCCTCCAAAATCTAATCCTTATGCAAAACCTATGCCTGCAAAGTGTTATCGCTACAATCAACAGGCCTCAGGTCTAATGAATGCACTACTCGTAGGCCTATTGTTTTAATTAAAAATAAGGATGGAGAGGATTTTGAGGAAGACACTATTAGAATAGGTGAAGATTTAAGTGGGGCAGAATTTGTGCAAAGAGATGTGGGAGAACCTGTTGTATGTATTTTGTAGAAAGTGTTACTATCTCCAAGGAAACAAAGCAACACTCAAAGGCATTCCATCTTCAAGACAAGTTGCACAATCCATAGGAAGGTATGTGATCTCATTATAGACAGTGGTAGTAGTGAGAATGTTATTTCAAAAGCAGCAGTGAGAGCCTTGGGTTTAATAGTGGAGAAACACCCACACCCTTATAAAATTTGCTGGGTGAAAAAGGGTACTGAGATCCTGGTTAATGAAATTTGCAAGGTGCCTCTTTTTATTGGAAAATTTTATCAAGATGAATGATGGTGTGATGTGATTGAAATGGATGCTTATCAAGTACTACTGGGAAGACCTTGGCAGTTCGATGTAGATGCCACTTATAAAGGAAGAGAAAACTATTATATATTCTAATGGAAAAACAAGAAAATTGTCCTAATGCCTTTAACAGACCCATTTTCTATCATTCCTAAAGGAGAGAGTCCTAAGAAAGTGATGTTGGTAGTATCTAAAAAGGAATTTGATGCTGAAATTCAAGCCAATCAAGTGACAATGACTTTGGTGGTCATAGAACAACAAGAATTCCAGGAGACTTCTTTACATGAATTAGTTCAAACTTTGTTGCAAGATTTCAATGACACTTGGCCTACGAAATTACCAGATTCTCTTCCTCCTCTGAGAGAAATTCAACACCAAATTGACTTAATTCCAGGAGCTAACCTTCCTAATCTGCCACACTACAAAATGAGCCCCAAAGAACATGAAGTCTTACAAGACATTGTTGATGAATTATTGCAAAAATAGTTGGTAAGACCCAGCTTAAGTCCCTGTGCAGTACCAGCTTTACTTATCCCCAAAAAGGATGGTTCCTAAAGGATGTGTGTGGATACCAGAGCTATTAACAAGATTACCATCAAATACAAATTTCCAATGCCACGTTTTGAAGATTTAAAGGGCAAACTTGCTGGCTCTAAAGTGTTTAGCAAACTAGACTTGAAGATTGGATATCGTCATATCAGAATCAAGCCTGGAGATAAGTGGAAGACAACGTTTAAAACAATAGAAGGACTCTATGAGTGGTAGGTAATGCCTTTTGGATTATGCAATGCACCTAGCACATTTATGAGGTTAATGAATCAAGTTTTAAAGATGTTTATTGGACAATTTGCTGTAGTATACTTTGATGATATTTTGATATATAGTCAATCCATGGAAGAGCATTTACAACACCTAAGAAAGATTTTAGAGGCATTGAGGGAGCATAAATTGTTCCTTAATATCAAGAAATATGAATTTTGTACTAGCCAGCTTCTTTTCTTGGGTTTTGTGGTGAGCAAGGATGGTTTACAAGTGGATGAGCAGAAAGTTAAAGCAATCACAGACTGGCCAACACGTAAATCTGTTACATAATTCAGAAGTTTCCATGGTTTGGCTATATTTTATAGAAGATTTATTAGAAATTTTAGTTCTATAATGTCTCCTATAACTGATTGTTTGAAGCAAGGAAAATTTTATTTGTGTAATGCACAAGTTGCTAGCTTTGAGCTTATCAAACAAAAGTTGAGTGTAGTACCAATTTTAGCATTGCCAGACTTCAATGTTCCAATTGAAGTTGAAACAGATGCTAGTATACAAGGTATTTGAGCAGTGTTGGTGCAAAATGGAAGACCTGTTGAATATTTCAGTGAGAAGTTTAATGAAGTTGGGCAGCGTTGGACAACATATGAGCAAGAACTGTTTGCCATTGTTAGAGCTTTACAACATTGGGAACATTACTTGCTTCACCAAGAATTTGCGTTACATTGTGATCATCATTCTTTACAATTCCTCAATTTTCAGAAAAATATCAATAGGATGCATGCCCACTGGATTATATTTCTATAGAAGTTTACTTTTGTTTTCAAACATTGAGCTGGGCAATTAAATAAAGTTGCTGATGCTTTGAGTAGAAGAAGTTCCTTGCTGACAATCTTACAAACTGAAATCACAGGATTTGGAAGTTTAAAGGAATTATATGAGGTTGATGAAGACTTTGCTGCTATTTGGTCTGACTTGCAATAGGAGAATGCAGTGAAATATTTTCACATAATGGAAGGATTTCTTTTTAGAGGCAATCAGCTTTGTATTCCAAATACATCTCTACGTGAACACGTAATTAGAGATGTGCATGGAGGTGGACTGGCAGCTCATACGGGGAAAGACAAGACTATTCAGGCTATAGCAGAAAAGTTTTATTGGCCTAAAATGGTGAAAGAAATAGCAAGGTTTGTGCAACGCTGTTTAACCTATCAACAAGCAAAAGGGGTGGCACAAAACACCGGATTATATACTCCTCTACCAGTTCCAGATTCAATATGGGAAGACTCAGTATGGATTTTATCCTTGGTTTACCAAGAACTAAGAGAGGAGCTGATTCTGTTATGGTGGTAGTAGATCGCTTTTAAAAAGGCTCACTTTGTTGCTTGTAAAAGAACTAATGATGTAGCTCATGTAGCTATATTGTTCTTTAAGGAGATTGTTCGTTTACATGGGATTCCTCGTTCGATTACATCTTATCGGGATGTTAAATTTATAAGTCATTTTTGGAGAGAGTTATGGAAGAGATTCTTTACTGATTTGAATATGAGTAATGCGTATCATCCACAATTAGATGGATAGACTGAAGTTGTCAACAGAACATTGGGGAACATGATTCGATCCATTGCAGGTAGTAATCACAAACAATGGGATTTAGCTCTTGCTCAGGCAGAATTTGCTTACAATAGCATGGTCAATCTGTCTACATCTAAGACTCCATTTTCTATTGTTTATACCAAGAGTCCTAACCATACTGTTGATCTAGTTGTTCTTCCTAAGTTCAAAAGTAAACCAGCGATGAATTTTGCAAACCAATTTGAAGAGATGCTATAGCAGGTGCATCAAAATTTGTAAAATGCTAATGTTGCCTATGAAGCTAGAACTGACAAGAAACAGAGAGCTAAAGAATTCCAAGAGGGGGATTTAGTTAACAAGCTGCAGTATAAGAAGTTAAATGCTGCAGTATAAGAAGTTTGGTCCATTCTGAATTGCTAAGAAGTTAAATGCCAATGCTTATCAACTTGAACTTCCTCCTGAACTTGAAATTTCATCTACTTTTAATGTCTCTGATCTGTTTGAATACTTTCCACTGGATGAGGCTAGTTGTCAGTTGCAAGAACTTGAGACAAGTTCTTTTGGTGGTGGGAGGGATTGATGTAGTAGCAGACTTCAAATTCAACAGCAGACTTCAACTTCAGCAGCAACAAGTATAAAACTCATCGTATTGGAGTCAATTAGCTAGTGACTTTACTTTATTTTATATGCTGTGATGTTTAGTTCATAGCTGCAAAACTCACCGTTTTGCCTTTCATTTGCTTTTATTTTATAAACAGACATTTTGGTTGTAAAAGGGATATATAGAAACTTCAATTCAGAAATATAGAAGTTCTCCAAGTATAAGCACAAAAAACTTCATCTTGGTTGAAATCATTTCCAACATTTTCTTCCCTTTACATAGATTGATTCTACATCACCAAGTTTATCCCTTCTCATGAACACATTAGAGCTTAAGTGCAACTCACTGTCTTTTGACAAGTCTAGGGACATGCTTTCAACCGATTAGTGCCCTGACGACAAAACAGAGAACAGTTTGAAATAGAATATAGAGGTAACATAATTAGAAAGATTATGTAAATGATAGTCTAAGCAGATATTTTGTAATTAAACACTTCCTCAAAATCAAGATCTTTAATATTTGGGCTCTTACTGTATTTTTCTTGAATAAGTAATAGATATCTTGAAACTTTCACAACCTGCTGCTTCATTTGCCAGGCTGTTTGAGGGATTCTTGGCGTACAATACCCTTGCCCATTTATAGTTTCAAGTCGTGCATTACGAATCTATGGCTTGCAATAGTTAAAAGACACTTGTCAACAAGAACATTTATTCCAATATCTATGGAAAAACCATAGCCATTTAAGATAGCTATCACACAATCATTATCTTCCCCTTTAATGAAACATACGAAATCAATAAATATTTCTTTCTCTTCCTTGTCCAGCCTATCAAAACTTTTTTTTCCTTATATTTTGAATGTCCATGTTTGGATTCTTTTCAAGTTTTTCCAATGTACTTTCCCTATGTAGCTCTCCTAAAAAACAACTCAAAACTTTACGCGTTAATAGAATGCCTTGAGCATAATATATCACTTGACTTGACAGCACCATATAGTTTTCTGCAGGATGGTTTTGTCTAAAAAGGCATTCAAACAAAAGAGTAGAAGAGATTCATGGTAATTTAATTCCTCAAACTCGTATAATTTGTCAACACCTGTGATAAGACCTTGTTTATCCCTAGATGTTATGATGGTTCTAGTTCCATTCCCAAGCCAACAATGATCTCCAGCTAAAAATTTTAATTGTTGTGAATTATCTACATCATCTAGGACAACAAGAACCTTTTTAGGACGAAGTCTATTCTTTGTAAAACTAAGTCCTAATCTAGGAATACCCGTAGTTAGATCTCCATTCTCTAATACTTTGAAAAGAAGTTCCTCTTGCAAACGATTCAATCCACTTTTAGTTGACTCTTCCCTTACAATTGTGAGAAAGCAATAACCTTTAAATTGATTCTCAAGTTGATCAAACATAGCTCTTGCAAGAGTTGTTTTACTAAGACCACCCATACTCCAATTTCCACTAATGCACCCATCTGCCATTCCAATACCTAATAGCGATTCAACTTTTTTTCTGCGTGATTCTACACCAATCAAGCCATCCCAATCACTTGAGGATGTACGATTAAGTTTTTTTCAAAATATCATTGACAATTTTTCCCCTAGATTCGAATCAGGTCTGCCAAATACAAAGAACAATTGTCATTGAATGATGAGTGGATAAAGGAAACATATGTTACATGTTCCTTAGCATCATAAAAACAAGACAAAAAATGTTGGTATTACTATAGAAAAGCCTAGCAAATTAACAGACAAGCCTAAAATTTTTCAATCCTGCTACAAACTTGATCTATAAGAAAACATGTTTTACTACGAAAAAGAAGGGTTTTCATAAAATTTGAAAGTCAATTTGAACAAAGAAGAAATATTCATGTACATGTATGAGATATAGTGATATTAAAAGAAAAAAAAAACATGTCTTGATCTTCAGTTGTTTCAAGATGACATGAAAGTCCTAATAGATAAGTAAAGGGGACGACTAACTGAATTCGTAGAAATAGAAACAAATGCGTGTTACCCATTACGCTACTATAAATCCCATCCAGCTCATGGATGAAGCCAAGAAGGGACAAGGAGGGGCAATTGCCCCTCATAGATTTAAACATTTATATGGATTTGAAAATTTTTTAAAATGTATTATCTATTTTGCCCCTCCTTTATTCTAAAATTACAAATTTAATTAAAGTTGGTCCATTTTTTTATTATTTCCTTCTCTCGTACTTGTGCATCTTAACAAATTTAAAACTATATTTTATCTTTTGTGATTCTATCTATTTATATAAAATAAGAGATTATGTCTTCTTTCCTATCTATTTACATAAAATAAGAAATTATTTTTTCTTCTTCTTCACTTCACTGGACACCATCACCAAATCAAAACTCATCTACCTTGTGTGTCTCATCTACTTACATAACAAGAATTAGAAGTTAGTATATGTATAGGTAAAAATCTTCTTCTCGTCTTTTATTTATTGATTTTTATCATAAGCAAATGTACTCTGTTTTAATATTGTTGAAGATCACTTTTTTTTCTTCATCTTGGTTTGCAATTCATGGCTATTTGTTTTATCATTATATTATCTATAAAAATGAGACAACAGTTTTTTGTAATTGCTTTATGTTTTTTTTCCAATGACTTGCTAGTTATTATCATTGTTAGTGTATTGTAATTTCTATTTATACAATCTTTTTATTATATATATATATAATTTTTTTAAACTGTGTTAAGGGTCATGATTTTCAATATTTTATATTTGTTACGATATAAATAAAATAAGCATGAACGCTACATGCATCATCTATCATTTATTTGCATCATAAATTAAGAATTGAAACTTTGTTAGATTTATTGAATTATTTAAAGTTGTCAATATTAGAAAGTTTTAATTTTATTACTAAAAAACCAATTATTATTTATTTGGATAGTAAATTACTAAATTTATTATTCCTCTTTAAATAAGTAATTTTATATATGGAGTAAAAGTAAGTCAAATTACTAAGTCGATTATTTCTCTTTAAGAAAGCGTTTTTATTTTTTGTTTTTTGAAAATTTATTTACATAACTAAAAAATTATCAATGATTAAATAATAATTTAGTTAATAATATGATAAATTAGATATTATACCATACTTTCAAATAATCAACTTAGTGATTTGATATGAAATTACATAATAATTGAATATATTATTATTTATATGAAAATTTTAAAATTTGACTATTCACGAACTTACCTCACAAACAAAATTTACGGTTTATTAAATTTTAACCCTCCTTGGCAGAATTTCTGGCTTCCTCCGAGGAATTTCTGGCTTCGTCACTAATCCAATAGATTAGCAACTTGTGTCGAAGCAGCTCTCCAACGTCGCACCTCCTCTTTTGTGCTCTTGAAGTGCTTCTCATGTTTCGCCAATGATTCTCCGTAACTGCCTGTCTGTTTCCGTACATCAGATGGAATAACGTGGTAGAAAACGGGCATAATGATCTGTCCCTTTGTATTCTTGCATTCAATTATCTTCAAGAGTTGATCCAAGCAACAGGATGAAGAAGCATAGTTTTTGGAAAGAATAACTATTGAAACGCTTGAGTCTTCAATTGCTGGAGAAATTTCTTCTCCTCTCTTGAGTTCATAATCGATGGAAGTCTCAATTTTTTTCCGGCATAATTCTGCATGGAGATGGCTTGTAAAGTTATTCAGGGAGTCTTCACCTCTAAAGCTGATGAAGACATTATACTTGCATTCACGACCATAGTTGGTAGCTGCTGGAGCCATAGATAGTTATGGTAATGACAGCAGAATGCTCGTCAACTCCAAATGTTAATGAAGGTGGAAGCAAATTAACCAACAGAAATTAATGAAGGTAGCTAGCTGGCAAGATATTGTGCATGTCGCATACCCAAATGAAGAAAACATGAAACTAACAGGAGATTTGACTACTTTGTACCGTGTTTAATCTACCTTATTGTGCGTATCCAACGGTTAAGACATTTATAACAAAGAACATAGTCAATTATGTTGAATTTAATAATTGATGTATACCAATACCAACCATTTCAAGAGAAGATTTTGGATGGAGATTTTATTAGATAGATCTACAAGAATGATATGATCGATTTCTTTCTAATTATTCAAAAGACTACTCCTTCCTATTTTCAATGAGCGTAATTGTGGGCAACTGCCATTTCAGGGCATAATCAGTATTAACACACTGTAAGACGATAATGACATCTACCACTGGACAAATAGTCCAACTTTCCAACATAATCTGTTAAGTTCAACCAGATTTTGTGTCATATATGTCCATTGTAATCATTTGCACCCTATAGAGTTGCTCATATAGAAAACTCTATACGCCGATTACAGAGTTTAGAAACCATTAGAATATGCAGTAATAAATGCCAAAGAAGTTGCGTAATTAACAACTCGTGACTCAAGAAGTCTGTTCACACAATTAGGAAATAAAGATCTGGAAATAATAAATTTCATGGGTCAGTAATCCTATACGACTCCATATCTCAAAACTCAAGAGTAGTTGAAGTCACTAGTGCCAAGAATGTCATCCAATGCCCATGAGCCTGCGGCTGCTAAATGATCAGGTTCACCAGAGGTGGCTGTAGTTTCCGCAAAATTAGCCCCAATATCCCGAGCCACTGCATGGGCTGCCCCGCTTTCCTGTCCTGGGGAACTACTTGAAAATGTCAATAATCTTTGGCTATTCTCGGAAGTGTTGTTTGTTAAAGAGTCAAGGGCAACTTTGATGCCTCCAATGAGGAAGCGCTGATGGGAAGAAACAAAGGGGCTTGCCCTGTGGGTTGAGATGTCGCAATGCTTGCAGAGAATTGCCCTGTCTTCTAAGCAGAAGAAATACCCATTCCTCTCCTGCACGCATAATCAGCAAACGCTATATGCATGTTGGGTATAATAATATCATAAATACCTTATTTTATAAAACATAATATAAAGGAAAATCAAGAAGACAGGGAAGATATCTAAGGTTACCTGGCAGATATCACATGAAGGAAGCTGAGAATTGGAGGAGTGAGAGAAGGAAGAGGAGACAGCAGGGTTAGGATAGTTGAGGAGAGATACACGCGGATGCTTTTGTGATAGCTTGTTAGCTGCATGCACCTTTTCATCACATCCGCTACACAATACTGCCTCATCTGCACAACATAGCACCTCTGCCTCTGCCTTCTCGCACACTTCACACTGTACCTTCATTGATCTTTCCTTCTTCTACATTCGCCTACATGTCTTAGGCTATCTATACATTAAATTTTCTAGACTTTGCAAGACAAATTAAATGCTGCAATTGGTAATGAAGGATGAAATTCAAGTGCTATCGGAAAGGGATGATGCAGTTAAATAATATAATAAAGAGACAAGAATATCCATACTGTCAGTACATACGACATAATAAGGATGTCGTCGCATAAATCGTGGGCAGTGGTGTATCCTAGCTGTGTTGATACTTTTGGGAACCAAACTCTCAATCACATCCGATCATATTCAAATATGGAGAGGAAATTATTCACATCATGTGTGTGTATATATATACATATTCTGATTCTGAGATTCAGTCCTGATACTGCTAATGAGAAAGTGAAGGTCTCTTGTGTAAATTCCAAGAAGACATTCAAGAAGCATCCTCGAGTTATAGCTAACCAGGCTGCCCTGCCCATGAGTCAATTATCCTCGAGCCAACAACCTATCCTTAATTTACAGGAAGGAGAGAGTTTTATGACATTTTATAAGAGTTGTTTAACGTACATTTATTACTATCTCAAAGCCAGTGTAGTTCATTTCGATTGTTTCATTATAAAAAATCTATTTTCATTATATTCAACTATTTTAATCAACAAATTAATTTCATTTATTGAATAGAGTTTTTCAGACATTTTGTTACTTTTAAAGTATTTTTAAGAGGATACCTTCATAAAATGGTATAAATTAAAATTGTTCTGACATAGAATTTAAGTTAGATGTTAACTAGAAGCCATAATTTCAAACCAACTTCTGAGCTCTGCTAGCTATATGACAACTTGCTCCACTAGCTAGAATAGGCTGAAAATAGTGTTCCTTTGCCCAGGGGGCCAGAGGAGGTGGAGCAGCTTTGGCTTTGAAGAAGAGTAAATTAAAAATGTTAAAAAATGTCACTTTTTTATTAGCTTGCTTCTGGGTGGTTCCTTTGTCAGTGATGTCAGTGATATGTATGGGCATGTGGGAGATACATCATGACAACCTAAACCAGCCCATCCCCAAACCCATCTTTAATGGTGCACATCTTCTGCCAAAATTAATTTCTTTGGCTTAACCCTTTGTTACCGTACTAGCAGAATTTGAGTTATAACTCCATCGTCCTAATTATTCATTCTTTAATTAATTCTAATAGTTAAGCAGTAAATTAATGTGGCAGCCAGCCTCTAGTTGCTACAAGGATTATCATACGCATGCTTACAGGGTTGAAGTTCTTTTATTTTATAACTTTAGATGAATATATAATAGGAGAGAGCTAATGTTCTCCTAAATTATTTGATTTGACATTAATGATTCCAAGTTATTTACAAAATAATATACAAAATTTTGAAAGGCCTAACGGATACACTGTGTAATACCCATGGGCCATTGGGCTTGATGAAGGCCCAGCCCAGCCCATTTTTTTATAAAAATAAATAATAAATAATAATAATAATTAATGAATTAATTGAAAAAGAAGAAGAGAAGAGGGGGACGGAATCGGGGGAGAGAGAAAGGAGAGGGAGGGCGGTCACTGTACGGTCACTGTTTATCGCCGGCTTTGACCGCCGATTTCGATCAATTTCCGGTGAGTCTCTGACCCCACAATATGTCGTTTTGAAGCTTGTAATGTCCTCTTTCCATCCATATATGTATTGTCCTTGGGTTATTCACCGTTTTTGCGGATCGAAGCATGGAATCCGACGGCTTCCTATGCGTTTTCCGGCCAAAATCCGATGAGTTACCGGTAAATTTTTACAGTAGATTAAAGCTTGTTCCATGCTCTTTCTAACCATACCATTTTTGTTACATGTTGACATACGAATTTTGCAAATCGGAGAGAAATGAAATTCGGTCACTATTCACTCGCCGGCGACGATATTCCGACGACATTCCCAGTATGCTTTTCGGCCATCAAAAGAATTTTTATAACATTATTCATCCATAAAGGAGCTTAAATTCAGTGAGTGGATTATATTTTGAGAATTTTATTTTGTATTAGAGTGTATTAAATTTATGGTTTTTCATATGATATACGTTATTAGATTAATTAATTGAGTTATATTAAGATGCTTTTAAAATCGATAATGATGAATTATGTATTTCAAAAATAGATATATGCAAAGCATTTAATTTTGGATAAAAGAGATGATTATGGGTGGTGCTAGTAAATTAGTTTTTGAATATGTAGTAAGTATTGTTTTGATAAGTTTGAATGCAATAGAAAAATGAATTTAAAGGGAAAGTTATAGAATGAATGTATGTTATATGTTAATCGAAAGTAGAAAGTTTTTGGTTATAGTTAGAAAAGAGACATTTATAATTAAATGAATTTGTATAAGAAATTGAGGTATTTAATTATTTTTCTTAAATAAATACATATGTTTAAGAAATGATGTTTTTGGTTTACAAAATAATGAGTGATTTTATATTCAGAATAATAGCAAATTAAAAAGAAAAAGTTTTGAAAATTAGAATTTAATTCTGTAGGGGTGATAATGTCAAATTCTAAAACTGCCCAACAGTAGGGACTGACTTACAAATTTAGAAAATTATTCCAAATTTTATAGGGACCTGAATGGAGATTCTAGAAAGTTTAGGATAGTCAAAAAGATTTCAGTTAAAGCATGATATTTAAGAATTTGGAAATCTTTGAAATTCTAAATTGAAATTTTTGAGAATTAGTTAAATTTTGAAGTATGTGAAAGAATGTTATATAGAATGTTATATGCAAAGTATGAGATTTTGAAAATGATGTTGTATAGAATGTTAGATGGAAAGTATTTTATTTGATAGATATTTTAGAAAGTTTTAGAAAGAGTATGAGATTTATTTTCCTGAATAATTAGATATATGTTTTAGTATTTACTTAGTTATGTTTATTTAGCATTTTATAGAATTTCTGAGAATTTATTGAATTTAGAAGAATTCAAGTTAGTTTCTTTTGTATTTCTCGAGGGTAAATAGATCCATTTGTTATGTTCATTTTCAATCATTGAGATGTTTTAAAGCTAGTATCAAAATAGTTGTGGACATAAATTTTAGTTTCAAAATTAGTTTTGAGCAAAGATATAGCACTTTTAAAGGAAGATTCATATTATATATACAAGAATTGTTTTCTATATTATTATAGATGCATATTCTATCATTTTATAGAAAGTGTAAAAGCAAAACAATTATGATCACATTTTTATATAGTAATTTGATTTCGAAGATTTCTTAAAGTATTTGTAATTACTCTTTTAAATATTTATTATGGATTTTCAAGGATTGGGATATTATGGGTTTCAGCTTACATAAGTTTTACAGATTTTGATAAATCTGTTTGAGAAGCAATGATTTAGCATATGAAGCAAATTTTAAAAAAAGAAATCAGTTTTAGCAAAAAGAAGAAAGTTTAATTATATTATACTAAGCTAGTACCCAGCTCACTTAGACAGTGAGACAACAGATTTCAGATAGAAAGATAGAGGCCTTTGGGGCCCGTTCAGACACACATAGAGGCTTTGGGCCGTGTGATCTGGGCGCTTTAGCCCTTTGGGGGCAGTTCTACGCATGCGTATGATCAGATAGTAGGCCTGTGCGATGTTAGATCTCGCCAGGTACAGATAGCTCTGCCTGCGTGATGTAGATCTCACCAGGTATGAGGAGATTCAGATAGCAGACCTGTGCGATGTTAGATCTCGCCAGGTACAGATAGCTCTGCCTGCGTGATGTAGATCTCACCAGGTATGAGAAAATTCAGATAGCTCTGCCTGTGCGATGTTAGATCTCGCTAGGCAGGATCAGACAGTTTCAGGGGTACTTGTTTAGTATAATGAAAATAATTTTGAATATATTTATATGATTTAGTTTGAGAAAGAAGCAAGATTCACAAAGTTTCTGTTGAAAGAAGATTTTTTTTAAGAAAATTATATTTTGTATATTACATAACTGAAGCGATGATTTTAGCATATCATCATGAGTTTTATTTTATAAGATTGAGGAAAATATGCATTCTTTTCATTGTTTTTAAAGAATATAGAATCAAGTGATTGGATTTGAAGATTTTTAATCAAAAGTTATTAGTTCTCAAAAATTCTATGAGAGATTTGATGATATTTTGACAAGTACGATAAAATTTTTCTTAAGTATAAATATGAGATGAGATATTCTAGTCAGAAATGTATTATATGATTTTATTATGAGATAGTCATAGTCATACAATCTGTGAGTTATTTAGAAAATAAAGTCAATAACTGATTTCGTATATGATGAGAGGAATATTATTGAAAGTTCTATATTAGTTGATTTCTTTTGGCTTGTGCATATAAAATTTTATATATAGAAAAGAAAGAGACATAGTGATACATTTTGCAGTGTGTACGGTATTAAGTAAGGGTTCAAAGTAAAGGTACGCAACTGGTTTGTTTATATAGTTTAAGAATATTAAGTTAATTAGGTAAGTAAGTTAAAGAATTATATAAAGTATTTTCTTTACAGAGGATTAATAAATTTTTACAGCTGTATTATAAGAATGAAGTTTATAAAGGAAGTTGAGAAGAAATAGTCGTTTGTACATTATTTTGTAAAGAAAAATATCCTGGTTCCCTTTTAGAAGTGAATATACATTGTATTTTGTTTTAAGAAAAATGAGATTTTAGAACACAAAGTTTTATTCAAGAAATGAGTTGTAGGAGATAATGAAAGTAATATTTAATGTCATAAGCTGTCTACTCACTTAGCCTTTAGCTCACTCTTTTCCTATTCTTTTTCCCAACCAGATGCTACAGGTTTGGTGCTAAGCTGTCTCTGATGCAAAGGAAAGCCACACGATGTATACTAATTTTTCATGCATTAAAATTATTTTATTTTTATGTACTTTGTATAAATTTTTAAGGGTTAAGTACGTTGAGTATGATTTATTTATCTTTTAGTATGTTGTGGTTGATAAGGACGAAAGTCTCAAAAGAAGTTGGGATGAGAAATAGTTTAGAAGTGTATAAATGTGTGTTTGCAAGGGGTTTTCTTCAAATTATAGGGGAAACTCTGCCGATTTTTCATTAAAATTTTCGGAGCATCTTTTTTTATAATTTACATAAAAGACCTGAACTAGAAATAATTTTTTTTGAATAGTTTTATCAAAGCGACAGAGCAAAAAGTGTGAAAAAAATAGTTAATTAAAGAGCGTTCTCTTAGTGAACAGTATTAGGCACGATTTACCCATGTAGCTAGGGGTGAGTCATGTCACACTGTTTAGCTTCTGATTTCTTGTTTTTTAATTTTCGTAAATGATTCTATATTATGTCCTCAACCTTGCTTATTCTCTCATTCTGATTAGCTATTGACCATGTAGACCGAACCCATCCGACTTGCAATGATATATCTACAACAAATTTTTATAACCTAGATTAATAAAATTTCATTGGAAGAGTAAAAAATAAAAATAAATAAAAACAGTTACATTGTATGAAAATGGTAATTATCTATCCACCAAAGTTTTATCAACTCAATTGTACAGAAATGGTTTAGATTTAGATTGTAGATTAGAATTATTCTTCACCCATATATACTTGTTTCCCAATTTATAAAGTTGGGTTAATATAACAAACCACCCATAGGTTTTGATAAAATTTCACTTATATGGATCTTTTGGACTAATTCATTTAAGTTTTCAAGTATTCATTTTCTAGTAACCGAAACAACCTCAAAAATATCTAACAGTTGAAGGGCAAAAGTGTCTTTTGTAGTACCAAATGATATCTTGGTCATAAAATATGATTATAAAATATTGTCATAAATTCTTTAAAAAAAATTCATTCCTTAAAAGCAAAAATTAAAGAACTACAAAATGATTCTTTTTTTGTTTTTGTTTTCACATTACATGAAACAGCCTCGATTAAACAAAACAATCTCATCTAAACATACTACTTATCTCTTATCTCCAGTGTAACATCTCACGTCATTTGGAAACGATATGTGAAGAGAGGTTAAGTACCTTATAAGCTCTTTAAGCTATTGAAAGCTTTTGGGTTTATAAAACCTAAGAACAACACCTTAATGGATTGTGTCCAAAGTGGAGTACAATATCTTATGGTAGGTCAGGCATTTAGATCTCATGCATGGGGCCACCTCTTGACACTGTCCTTAGAGATGTAAGCTTAATCAAGTGTACATCCTAATTAAGTGAGGATACTTGATTCATAAGGAGGGTAAATGTAACATGATATTTAAGTTCTTTTCACATGTCTTTCCCACTCTTCAAGCGGTTAGAGACCCAAAAAGGATAAAGCTCAAAGACAAAACCGTGATAGACAGTGTGAAAATGTGTGGGGGTCACCTCTCGATGTTTATGAAAACAACAAAGTGCCACATGCGGAGCGTTACATCCAAATTTTATTCCAATGGAAAACAATTTTATCTCGTATTCTATTTTACGTTTAAATGTAATCAAACTCATATTAATGCCAAAAGTTTCACCAACAAACCACCACTAGAATAAAAAAAATCCATCAGCAAAACCGCTAGTTATAGTTGAAAAACGCACAATCAAAATCGAAACTTACTTATTGTACATTGCTTTGATCAACTCTATTTCAGCTCCTCAGTTGCTTATTTAATTATCATCCCTACCGATCTCTTTCATCAACATGAAGGACAATCACACCATTTGATTTCATTGTCAACATGGTGAAGAGAAAAGTGTTGAGGAAGTAATCAATGGTAGAAGATTCACTACAAGAAAAATGACCATATTTGGCGGTCTTTGGCCGTCAAATATGTATATATTTGGCGGTCTTAAAAACGCCACCAATGGCACCGCTAAATATAGTCAATTTGACAATATTTGACGGTCGGTCAAAATGATAAATATATATCTAACCATACTTGGCGGTGATAGGTTAAAAAATTAAAAAAATATACTTGGCGGTCAAAAGACCGCCAAGTATAATAGTTTTAGAAATTAAAAAAAATACTTGGTAGTTTTTAACCACTAAGTATTTAAAAAAATTAATATATATAATAAATATTTTAAAAATTTAACAAATTCATAATATATATATAATAAGTATTTTAAAAATTTTAATAAATTCATTAGGTTTAAATATTTTACCTGCATTTATACGTTTAAAACACAATACAGAAAGAATTCTGGGCTACACCAGATACCCACAAGAAAAGTCAACAAACAGCTTTAGATCAAAGATATAAGCACAGAAAAGTGTAGTTCAGCCTCAATAATACCAAATGCAAATTCCAAGACCTTTCTTAATTTTCATTAGGCTTAAAAGATCGTAAAACAACCATTACAGATAAAATTTTACCTGCATAGCACCAGCACCAAGCACAAGCTGACAAGTCCTGGTATTGAAAAATTTTAAAATCTCCACAACTCGATGAACAACTTCTGAAGAAAGTGCTGGCAAAAAATTACTCATATCAATGTACTCCGACAACATCTTCAGCAATATTAAGCCATTGGAAAGAAAACAAAAACATGATAAGGGAAAAAAATTCAAATCAATAAAATGATTATAGAAAAATAAAATCACAAAAGTTTCTTCAATAGAAATTATAGTCATATCAAAAATAAAACCCAAAAGAAGAAGAAGAAGAGAATCATAGCATAGACAACTAAGAGGAGCAGACGAACTCCACATAAATAAATTTGTTTGTGGTGTTCAAATGCAACTTTCTAAAGGAAACAAGAGCTCAGAGTAGGGGAAAAGAAAAGATAAGCAAAACCAGATAACTAACCAGTTTACCAAGAGCTCAGTGTTGTTGAGCATTGTGTGGTTCACTGTGAGCTTCAAGTGAATTATCATTGCTTGTGGCCACTTCACTGTAGTTTGCTGTCATGTTACCTTCCACATCATCTATACTCCCAGAAACCAAAGCTTCAGCATTAAGTAGTGAAGTCACAATGGCCTGAAATTCATCAGGAACATCTACCTCCACCAAAGTTTCTTGGTCAAGAACTGCCTTAATTTTTGTCATCTACAGTGACCCAAAAAAGAAAGATTATTCAGTGAGATAGGTTCTGTGAAAACCAAGTCCATTAGAACTAACTAAAAATGAGAAAACTAACTCGAGATTCATGCTGGAAGTCGACAAAGGCTTTGGCTTATGATTACAGCGTTCCCCGAATGCTATATCCCAGCCTTCCACCTATTTGTTATGTTAGCACAGAACAGAATCACAACCATAAATAAATAACTTCCATCCTTTAATTCGAACTGGGAGATGGAAAGATGATACCTTCTCTGTAGCAGTTATAAACTCTTGGGTAATGTTGTATATGCTCAAAAAATCTTGCAATCTCAACCTAGGATGCAAAAGTACACAGACCCCAAGAAGCTTCGCCCATCTTCCATGTGCAGCATCACACGCAGCAAATACAGCCTCTGTGTTTTCTCTCAACACATCAGCTCTGTCAAGGGAATGCAACATGCACATTTTTACACAAATATCAGTCAGAATCAAACCAAAACCCTCAGAACAAATAAACCACATCAGAAAAACCATCAAGTTAAGAGGAAGATCCTATGAGGCTTGAGAGAAGCAAAATGAACATTCACAAGAGAAGTACATCCAAAACTTGCAATTCTTTTTTTTTTAAAAAAAAAGGAAAGAAGAAGAAGCTGCACGCATCATGTTACAGCACAAGAAAAGAACAGCCATTATTAGAAAGGAGCCAAACTGATGGCTTATTAAGCAAGTACCTGTAGACATAATACAGAGAGGTAATAACATGTCATAAGTGAATATGAGATAATAGGAAATCACTAAAATGCATTTTTGGAAAATAAAACAACAAGATAAGTGACAATATGCATGACCTATAATATGATTACCACATCTTTGTAAATCAACCCTAATTGGCTGGTGCAATGCAACCAATTAGGATATCGATTCTCAAAGCAAATAACTTTAATCAATACTTACCACAAGGTTTTCCTGAAACAAACAATCTATAAATTGTGACATTCACATGCAATGCTTAGATCTAAAAATTGAAAATAGGTGAACTGCAACCTCCATCTCTGTCTATCAACATCATCATGAAAGAAACAGGCTACATAAGAATATTTGTCTCCAAGTCAAGCTGCTTATAAGCCAAAGTCTTAGTTTTTAAGCTTTTAGCTATTCCCTTGCATATTTAACAGAGCAGCCCATTTCACACAGACAGCATCATTATTTTAATTATTTAAATAACATAACATATAATATAATAGGCACATTAGAAGACTAATGGAGGAAAGGAATAATGGAAATTCCAATCTATAATCTCATTAAAAACAACATGAGCATATATTCCAAATTAACCAAGAGATAAATGCCATGCACTTTAGAGGTTTACATGTGAATTTCAGTTATGTGAACAACATTATCAACAACATGAAACAACATGAAGTACCTACACCATCAAAACATGGTTTTAACTAATAAGAGTTCCATATGAATTCGCAATAAAAGCCAGGAGTCATATAAATGCCATTGTCATGCAGAATAATTAATGGTGAACTGAACTCCAAAAAGCAATGCTCTTGTTTCAATTTTTTGTTATTCATGGAACTCAAGATCTAGCTGCGAGTCTGCTACATATTTAGTAATTAATAATCTGTTACTTTTTAATGATTCAGCGAAGAGTTCATTTATTTGCTCTTAAATGGATACAGTGAACTACAGATGAAAAGATAGCATCCTCTACCAATTCATCCACATATACCTGAAACGAAATGAAAAAGAACAGAGCAAGATTAATTCATCCTCAATCACTCACTGTTACAGCAAATAGTTTCCAAAAGTTAAAACCACTACATCATTAAAACACAAGATTTACAAATTTTTATCGTCATGGAAATTTCAGAATCAAAAAATCAGAACCATACCTTGCTTTTGGCACACAACTTCACAGAACTTTAAAAGTTGATGTTGTTGATGAAATATCTTAGCCGACCGTGGCAAAACTGGATGACCACCATGAACCCATAACAAAGAAAAGCTTATAAATAATAATTTTTTCTTATTCCATTTGCAATGAACCACGCTAAAAGTGTGCCTTATTCTATGAATATTTGTTATAATAAAATTTTCATTATTAATTGTATGATTATTGATTTTTTATAATTTCCACAGAGAAAATTCAATCAATTTAAAATATTCTTACATAAGTTTCAATTGGTAGGGACAAAATTGACCTTGGCATACACAGACAATGCTAATGTATTATCTTTTTGCTAATGATTTTAATTTGAAAGGATTTTGGAATTTATTTTTCAATAAATTGGGATATCTGTATATTTGTTCAAACATACTACTTAAGTTTTTTTTAATTATTGCATGAATATCCATATATAATATTTACTGGATAATAACAAAGTTAAGTGCATATTAACAACTAATTAACAATTATTGGAGCGGTCTAAAAGAAGACAAGGCATATTTACCTTTAGTATTAGAGTACAGAATTGTTGCATGCAAAGCCATCATTCCATTGGGACCTTCATGGGCTGCTGATTCACAGCTGTCTAATATTGCAAGCACCGTATCGTGAAATCCTCTTGCAGCGACAAGATAAAGTGGAGTTTCATTGGCTTTATTAGGATATTATGGAAAATCAGGGTCAGCATCCTTGGCCAAAATTTTCACCACAATAGTGTTGCCACGTCGCACTGCCTCATGCAATGCCGTGTTGTTTTCATTATTTGTCAACTTTAGCATCTGCCAGTGACCATCTCTTTGCCTCATCTTTTGAATTTGATACCCTAAATCGCTTGGCCCTATCTCTTGTATTTGATGTTGATATTTTGAATATTCAATAAAAAATTTTGCTAATTGTCAATGCCTGTGTTTTGCTGCAACATGAAGAGGAGTATCACCCTTGGCATTAGTTTCTTGTAGTAGTGCTAGACGCTCCTCAAGTATTTTTTTCACAAACTCAGTTGATATCTTTGAGGATTAATATGGATATCAAGATTGTATCTTTGGACTGTTGTGTCCCTGCAACCAAAGTCAATGCATCATCATATTTGTGACAAATACTTTATAATGTCTTTAAACTGCTATAAATTTTCTAAAACACGTGCTCAGTTCTACATCTTAACCACTAAATCAAATGATTCAAATCCTCTCTTTTTCTCTTTTATATATTATATTCACACTAGATGAGAAAGCAAGCCACCTGGAAATTAAATCCTGTCTTTGACTGATAACTGCATCCGCTGAGGACTCTAATTGCAAACTGTAGTACTCATTAAAATACCGCTCAACTTGAGCAACAACCAAGCGAAAATTGTGAAAGGCATTATATTTCTCAAAGAACCCAAGTAATTCAGATATGTCAGTTGCAGATGAGCGATTCAATTCATTCAGTGTGTTTCCAGTTAGCTGAGCTAGTAACCTTATCAATGAAGTCTTTCCAGATGATGATGGGCCGACCCGAATGCATAACCATTGTTGTCGTACACAATCTGCAGCAGCTTGCAAGCTGTGACGAATACCAGGCAGAATTTTTAGCTGACTACTAGCAACTTTAGATGGCTGAATACAATTCCTTTTAATAACTATGTTTCCCACTATTAAGTATCAAGAATTCAGCTGCACTCCTGGGAAAGGATTTATAAAAGGCCCCACCCCAAAAACCTGTTCATAAAGTCGCAGAAAGATATATATAAAGAGAAAGAAACTAACATAAACAAGCAAAAGCAGCAAAGAGAAATGTAGCAAGTAATAGAACAAGCAAGTAGTAAACAGTGCCTCTAAGACAGATTCTGGCGCAAGATTAAGCTTATCTAGCAAAACCCAACAGCCCTCCTTTTAACACCTGGACTCCCAAAGTAAACCAAAATCATGGATCCGCTCCCAAAAACCTTCGAATCCTTGAACGACCTAGCCCCAAAGCCCGCATCCCTTCAAGAACTTGTCGTGCGCGACACCGAGTGCACCATCCTCGCCCGCTCCCTCTCTCTCCTCAACCAGCCTCACCATCACCTCACCCACCTCGCTTATAACACCCTCACTTTAATGAAACTGCATCGTTTCACCAACTCATGCCTTCACCTTGAACACCCAGTCAACAGCCTCTTTACAAACCAAACTCAAAAATCGATCAAAGACCGAGTCACAAGAAACACGAATCTCATACGCTTTAGAGAGAAAACAAATTTGTTATCTGTAATGACGGATGGCGGAGTGAAGAAGGGCGTGTGAGTGTAGGTCCTGGAGTGGAGGCGTTTTAGGAATCGTGGATTTAGGTTAAGGATTTTAGGTGAACCTTTTTTTAATTATATACTATTATTAAATTTTACAGAAATCCATATGTATTAAACTTTATCAGAACCATCCCTAAAACTTATAAGTTCTATGTTTCATAATTTTTCATTTACAACCTTATATTAATTTTTCCTAATTTTTGGAGCACTAATTTTTTAATTTAATTTTAAAATAAATTATAGTAATTTTTACTTAAGCACAAATGTTGTATTATTTAAAAACATAATTTTATTTGAGATTTTTAATTCCTTAATTTTTTTATTAAAAAATTTAAATAATCTGATTTTCATCACTTTGAAAGTACTTTAAATAATTTTTTATAAAATAATTTTATTTATTTCATAAAATTTTCACATTTGAAAATTTACTTTTATATAGTTTAATATTTAAAAAATTATTATTTTCATATAGGAAATAATATTATCTTTCATTTAAATATTTTTAGAAATTATTTTTCAATTTTAATTAAAACATAAAATTATATTATTTAATTATTATTTCGATATTTTTAACTTCTTTGTTTTATTGACAATTAAAATATTACATCTACATATTTTAAAAAGAAGATGAAAAGATAGAGGGAAATGTGAGAGGGAAATAAGAAAGATTATATGTACATATACTTGTCATATTTTTATAAAAATGTGATAAATATTGATTCAATAAAGACAAAAAGTGACAAATAAGTTGAATAACTAGGTTTGACTTCTAGATTAGTGTTATATTTCTCACTTTTTTAAAAAACTGTCAAATAAAAAAAATTACAAAGTGACAAATATACAAAAAATTCCTCACAATATTGTGAGGAGAGGGAAAAGAAAACAGAAGGAAAAGAAGAAAAGATTAGTTTTTCGACAAAGATGAAGAGAAGAATCTAGACAAAAAAGGAAAAATTGGAAAGAAGATTACATATAAAACTAAAAGGACAAAAAAGCCCTTTGACCATTTAATTTTGGCAGTGGTTGTCAACTCATCTTACTAACAATTATTTTAAAATTTAGGGGGTGATTGTTGTTTTGTCTGAGATTTAAATGGAATTGAATTTAATTGAAATCTGAATAGATCTGAATACAAATATATGAATGATATGATTATTTTTATTTTTTAAAATCTGGTATCTTAATGTGATTGTTTTTTATAACTAGAAATATCTTAAAGTTATTAATTTGATAGACATGCCCTTATTTAATATTATATATATATGTGTGTGTGTTAGATAAACATTTGTAAATAATCAATACAACAAAATCAAAACAGAAATACTACAGTGCCAAAAATTTAAGTTGTTAACTAACGTGTCGTACATATAATATGAAATTTTTTTAGTTACTACGTAACTAAAAAATAATAATTGAAAAAATTATTTTAATAATAGAATATTAAAAACAAAAGACTAATTTGATTGCCATTGGTATGTGTTGAGATTGCTCAAGGGTTAAAAGATAGGAAAAAAATCATTTAAAGATTTAACAAAATAGGAATTAAAATAAAAATTTCGGGGGTATTTTAAAACTAAAAAATAGATAATCAATTCATATCTTTTCTGTTCAAATAAAAACTAGAAAACAAAGCTTTTCTATTCATATATTTTTATTTGAAAAAAGTGCTCAGTTTAACAAACAATCAACATAAAAATGTTTAAAGTATACGATTCACTAAAATTCAGACTTTGGATAGAAAAACAGTCAACTCCTTAGTCTTTGGGTCCGCCTGTGTTTAGTGCTGCTGCCATATGGCATTAGATAGGATTTGTAAAGTACAAGCACTGTAATATTTCCTTGAAACTAAACCGGCCTACCTCCATGGGTTTGCATGGTGTAAGAGAGAAGTGAGACAAGTTAACTCATAATATAAAATATTTATTTAATAATAATTTATATATTTTGTCTTAAAATAATATAATATTTTATATTAAATCAGTGTTTAAAAATTAAAAGTACTTAAACGATTTTAAATATATATTTTAATTTTAATTTTAAATATTATATTATTTTTATTTCAATTAATTATAAATTTGATTGTACAATATTAATGTTAACATTTATTCAGTATAGTGACAAATTAAACATATTATAGAATTCACTCAATCATAATAATATAATTTAATATAATATTATTTAATGTACTGGCAGTTAAACAATCTTATAAGATGTATTAGATACGTTATTGTGTTTTATATATTGTTAAAAAGGGTAAATAAATCAATTAAATGGATTATGTAGTCATATGTTACTTGTTATCTTTTATTTTCATTCTTAAGATACTTGTTAACATTTCAAAAACTCTTTATAGTTTTATTATAAAACTATTTGATATTAAATTAACTATTGAAAATTTATAGAAATAAAACATTATTAATTATAAATAATTTATAATAAAATTATACAATTTTTGAAAGGTAATATACATATTTCTTTTAGGTATTAACTTAACGTGTCTTCCCTTAACAACACATTAAGATTAGTCAGAATATGAAATTCTATACAAACAGGTATTTAGTTAAACTAAAATAAATTTGAGGTAAGGTGAACCTAAGGATAATCCCCAAAGAGTGATACTATTTGTCCCCCACCATCAATGTAAAGATACCCACTTTATAATATTCTTTTGTAGTTAGAAATTTGTCCTTGTATAAAAACTTTTTTTCTTTTTAACACCCAAGGCATGACCTCAAAGAAAGAAGCAGAAGTTTTTTTTTTCTCCTTCATAAATAAAACATCAAATTTAAAGATTTTTTTTAAGAAAATATTTTTACATGATAGAATCAAACATTAAAAAAATATTACCAAAAATAAATTAAAGGAAAAAAATCATGAATGAAATTTTAAATTTTCATAATTAGATTTGATTGATTTAAATAAAACACTAGCTATCATTCTCGCCAAGCAAAATTCTGCCATTATGGAAGCTTGCTTCTATATTAATCATTCAAATTTAAACTAAAAAAAGAAAATAAATTGACTAAAAGGGATGGAATAAGAATAAATAGAAAAAATACTTTAATTCAAAAAAAATATTCTGGAATTGATAAAAAAATTCTTCTCCATAATCATCGCTTTATTTTCTCTACTCATTCTTTATACACTTGTCTTTTATAGAAGAATTATATATGTTTTAGGAAGATGGGGTGAGAGGTATATATATTTTTAAAGAAAAATATAACAAGCTTATTCGTAGAATTAAAAAGGTTTTACGAGTAAAAAAGGTTATTTTAAATGAGGCTCAATAACAGTGGGTTACTCCAAAAACACGGATCGGTCCATCAGAAAGCCCAATTACTATTCAAAACGCTAACAATTTTATTGTTTGTCTTTCTTTTTATTTATTTTTTTCAATAAAATTACGAGAAAAAGTATTTTGAATCAGCCGCACGGGTTTTTCGATTTATTTCTAAACTTTTATCTTTTTTAAACTAATGTCGTAATGCTATTTGATAAATGGGTATTGTCCCCTCCTCTTATTTTTCACATCATTCCACGTGTCAGTCTATTAAATTTTGTTTCATAATAAAATAAGAGTCCAATATTGTGCTGGACCAATTATCGCTTGTATTAGTATAATTGGATATTTGTATTATCTAATTACAATACATATCGATGGATATTTATGAAAATGAAGCAAATGATTACCTTACATGTTGCCTTCAATTGAGGAAATGAAAAAGAGAGGCCGCAGCATACTATCCTTGAAGTCTCTGGAACGTTTAAGAAGAGTCTTCCATCCTCCTCAGCAGCACAGACACCAACAAACTGGAAGCTTCCCCAGTTATCTACATCCATCCAACATACATCGCCACCTTCACTATAAATATGATGCCCCAGCTCACAAGCAAAACCAAGTGTCAAGAGTTAACAAAACTAAGGCTTGCCTCAGCGTTATTGTTAATACACATACAACTTCATACTAGCTACAATCGTCACATCTGTAGAGAAAAGAAAGGATGAGACAACACTGGCCAGTGCTTCTATTCCTTTTGCCTTTGCTTTGTCTTGTTGGCACCCCCAATGGGTCCTTGCTGCCCTTGATAGATCGTCCGGGTGGTCTGTTATCCGACCTCTGGGCAGACCGTTTGCCGGACCCTTTCAGAGTGCTTGAACAAATCCCATTTGGGCTTGACAGGGACGAGAACATGGCGCTCTCGCCAGCCAGAGTAGACTGGAAGGAAACTCCAGAAGGTCATGTGATAATGCTGGATGTGCCAGGGTTGAAGAAGGATGAGCTGAAGATCGAGGTGATGGAGAACAGGGTTTTGAGAGTGAGTGGGGAAAGGAAGAAGGAAGAGGAGAAGAAGGGTGATCATTGGCATAGAGTGGAGAGATCATATGGCAAGTTTTGGAGGCAGTTTAAGTTGCCAGACAATGTGGACATGGACTCTGTACAGGCTAAGCTTGAGAATGGCGTGCTCACTTTGTCATTGGCCAAGTTGTCACCCGACAAGATCAAGGGTCCGAGGGTTGTCAGCATTGCCGGAGGAGAGCAAGATGAACCTGCCAAGCTCAAGAACGATGCCAAGCAAGAGCTGTAGAGGGTCTCTTTTTAGCGTCTGTGTGCCATTGTCTCACTTGTGTCTTTTGTAGCGAATAAGGGTCCTACTACAATAAGTAATTGAGTTCAGTTACGTTGTGTGCTTGATGCAATCTCTATCGTATTGTACGAAACATCCGAGTGTAATATGATTACCCTTTTCTACAAAGATTTGGAATTTTAATACTTTTCATCAATTTGGTAACGAATCCTATCAATTTGCAAGGAGATACAACTCGGCTCGAAGAGGTTTTTGTTTTTGTTTTTGTTAACATAAATAGATTAGCAGTGTCTAGGCATTCAAAACGCTCTTGATGCACACAAAAAGTAACCAAGGTGTGATATATAACAAGAGTTCGATCCTCAACAGGATTGGTTCCAATTCTACTAGCCCATTGACAAGAATTCCCCTCCCTCCGCAAAATGGTAGACGTCGACGTCTTTGACCGAGGCCTCGGACTCTGAGGATTGAACATAATTTTCCCAAAAACCTCAAGTCGAAGTCGTCTCATGGCCTGGTGTAGTGGCGTTTACTCTTGCAATCATTAGGCTTTTAATTCGACCATTCTAATTTTCAGGGACAGTGGTATTGGAGCTGTGCGTCGAAAATTCTCTTGCAAATAAAAAGCTTTGACTTAGACCCTTAAAATTTTGGGGTAAAGTGACGATTTCCGTAGACAATTAAAAAAAAAGGGGGTGATTACTATTCCTTCGCTGCTCCTCTCTTCATCTGTCTTTCATAGAGCCCATTCATGTATTCTAAAAGGGGTTGATCGAAATTGCTCTGGTTCAATGTCAAAGTTCTTACAGTGTATTGATAGTTATAATAATATGATTAAAAACAATAATATAAATCGAAATAGAATTTTTACATAATTTGATTATAACAAATTTACATCCACGGATAATAAGAGCTGTAATTTAGTATATTATATGTGTTTACACTCGACATAAAATTTTTTACAGTGATAGACACTTGTTCACTTATTAATATAATCTATAAAAACTTGATCAATCTCGATCATAATCATAGTTTTTTACACACTTTTTTGATGCTGCTCTTTTTATGTCACGATTAATTACGCATAGTTAAAAATAACGTAACACTCGTAACTGGTATAGACACATGTGATTATTCAACCTTGTTAAGCTCACACGATCTATAATAATTAATCAAAATCTAAAGCTTGACACAAGATATAAAAAACAAATAAAAGACATATTCAAACTTGCTATTGCTTGCTCTCTCACAATTTGTCTTGAACGCGTTGAATGCCTTTCTCTAAAAGCTATAAAGAGAGCTTTATATAATATTTGATATCAATTGCAATCCTTATTATGATCTTGTAGAATCTCAGTAAAACTCATAAGGAAAGTTTAGATAATAATAAAACATTATAGGAAGTGGTAATATGTTTTCCTAAGTAAATTAGAATACTTAAATAATATCATAATCTAATAAGAGATAATTAATACAAATATAAAACTTCCTATTCAATTATGATACCATATCCAAACTTATTCCTATTTAACTAGAATATTAAATTCAAACTTATCATATTCTAGTTAAAATTATCTTAATACAAAATATCTATATAAAATAAATGACATTAAGAAAATATCCACATTTAATGTTTTCATCACATGATGACAAATTACTCATGTGCAATGCAGATGCTATGTGTGTCACGTTTGGAATCAATAATCTCCCCCTTCGACATCTTGTGATGAAAACATCTAAATGTTTCAAAAATAAATACATGAGTACATGTAATGTAACTAAAATGAAACACAAAAACAACGACTATAATGACAACCTATAAAAAAAGAAACAACTAAATAACATCATAAACATCTATACTTCTACCCCTTGTTTTCTGAACAAGTGCCAAAGTATAAAAGAAAGTCCAAATGACAAACAAAACTTCCCCTGATTAAATGTTCACCTCTTCAAATTGTGCATAAATGTGAAAATAAAAATTTTAAAAAACAAGAAACTAATCAAATCGAGTACTCCTGCAATTGAACAAGCTCCCCTTCAAATCAATTGCTTTGACTTGGAACTTTTGACAAGTCAAAATACACTTAAGAAAATCAAACTGAGTCAGATATAAAGCACTGATTGTAAGTGGTACAAACCATAAATGAAAACGGTCGAAATTCACATAACAGAAATTTTTGGACATCATATAATATTTTTATAACCAAATATGTATCAGAGTTGTGGATAAACATCAAACATCAATAATTTTTTATTATTTTATCATTTAATCCAATTGAGTGATCAACGTGAGCATGTTTCTTATACACACCAAAGTTAATCCTAGTGTGAATTTTCTGAATGAATATAGTAACTTTCATGCATGTATAGAGAAAACCTTTTTCTATTTGAGTGAGTGACCTCAACATATATTCAAGATACATTGAAGTTACTCTCAATGGATGGCTTTCACACATCATATACTGGTAGCCATCTCTGTATTTAACATGAAATTACCAGCAAAATTATACAATTAAAACAGCTCAATCATGCTTTAAATATAAATAGACTAATGATGCTAAAGATATAAATAATATAACTAAATACTGTTATAATTCAAGTAACTGACAAGTGTCAATATCCTTTTTCAGTTTTTCAAATCTCAATGCATCTTAGTGCTTATATAAACAGGTCAACTGGATGATTCTCAGATAAAACATGTTCAATGCCAATAATATTTGATTCAATACGTTTCGAAAACACTTTTTGTCATTACTTGTCTGACTAAAAATTTTCAAACACTTTTTATTTTCTATCACATGTTTAGAACAAACACAATCATCCTTAGAAGAAACATTAAGTGTGACAACTTTACAGTAAGTTTCATGTGTCTTAACCCAAATTTGTTGTGTCTTATGTGACTGTTTAAATTGGCTTGCTTTTTTCTTTAAAAAATTTTGTAATTTATAGCACCTAGGTCTAATGTGACCTTTAACACCACAAAAATAGCAAGTAGGAATAAATTTTCTTACTTTTTCTGGATTTGAAATGAAAGAACTCATTAGGGAATCAAAATTAGTCATATCTTTAAAGCTTGAATTAGAAGTGTTACCCGAATTTGAAGCTTTAACAAACGCTGTTTTTGATGTTGAAGCGCCATTTTTTTATCATATCCCAAACAATGTTTGATGGAGTTATCATGGCCTAAACTCAGAATTTGATCAAGCTTTGCTGAGCCTATCTTGAGTTGACTAATGCACTTATTTGTCTCATCTAATTTTACAGTAATTTTCTGGATACATTCTATCTTGTCTATCAGAGCAGTTTCCAGTCTTATTATTTTTCATTTGCAAATGTTATTTCACTCTTGAGCACTTCTTGTTCATTCTAAAAAGTTTTAAGCTGCACTTTCTGCATCTCCCACATCTCATAGAGTGTATTATACGTCTGTTGAAGTTCTCTATAATATTCAGCATCTTTCTCGGTATTTGACTCATCAATGTCTGATCTGTTCTGTTATATTACGTTAGACACAACATCTTCAAATATGTCAAACACAAATGTTTGCTCTTTATCTAAAATAGTCCCATTGGATGCTAAAAAATTGTGGGAGTCTTCTTCATCTGTTTCTGAGTCATCACCATTCTATGTTACACACAAACTTTTTTCTTCTTGTAATTAGGATACTCAGATTGAATGTGCCCAAATCTCTTCCATTCATAAAATTGAATTTGACATTTTCTCTCAATTTCTCTGAATTTTTCTTCTTGAGATTTTTCTTCATATATTTGACAAAATTCTTTGTCAAATGAGCAAGTTCATCATCAGAATCATCAAGATTTCTATCATCTTTTTCTCATTTTTCTAAAGAAGTAATAAAGACAATACTTTTTTTCTTCTTTCTTGACTTTAAACTCATCTCATATGCTTGAAGAGACCCAATCAACTCATCAACTCACAACGATTTCACATAATTACTTTCTTCGATAGTTGTGACCTTAGATTGAAATTTTTTTAGTACAGATCTAAGTATCTTGCCAACAATTTTAGGCTCAGTATATTCCTTACCAAGCATATAAGCAGAGTTAGTAATTTCACAAAGTCTAGTAGGAAAAACATTAATAGTTTCTTCTTCATGAATAATTAAGTTCTCAAATTTAGAAATCAAAGTAAGCAACTTAGATTTTTAACCCTTTGATTACCTTCATTCTTTACCTTAAGGATGTCTCAAGCTTCTTTTGTAATGGTGCACTTTGAAATTAATCACAACTATTGAAGGTTGACAGCATTAAAAATTGCATTGATGTCTTTGAAATTCTATTCAGCTAATCGATATTCAGCTTCGCTCCACTCATTTTGTGGTTTTTCAATTTGCTACCCAACGTCATTGGTTTTTGTTTGGGGTGTCTAGCAGGGGTGGCAATTTTTAACCCGACACGCGAATACGACTTGACACGACACGAGTTTAAACGGGTTTGGGTTTTCACATATTCGTGTTCGTGTCATGCTCGTGTCAACGATGTTAACCCATTTAATAATCGTGTCATGTTCGGGTTGAGAGTCTTCAACACATGAACACGATTATGATACGAACACGTTTATGACACGAGTAACATGAATACGTATTATACACGATTGACATGATATCACGAATATTGACACGATTACAAAATAATACTAAATTTAAAAATCCATAATTTGGGAATGTGATGCATGTTTGTTTGAGATTTGATGGACGTTATTTTTATTAATTTTGTTGTATTTGAATTGTTAAAGTTGTTTTCTTATGCTATTTATATTGCATTTGAAGTTCATATGATTTCTTAGTATTTAATCTTTAATTTTGTATTTTTTGTTATATCTTTTTCATTTAAAAATATGTTTTAATGTATAATCATATCATAATCGTGTTGTAAATATATAAAGTGTCATAATCATGTTAACGAGTCATACTCATGTTAATCGAATCGTGTCAATCATGTAAACGTGTCTTAATAGTGTTAGACGGGTTGTGTTTGTGTTATCATGTTAGCGTGTCGTGTCGTGTTACCCGTTTAATAATCGTGTCATGTTCGTGTTAAGTCTTAGTAACACGAATAATGAATGTGTCATGTTCGGGTTGGATCAATCTTTATCGTTTCACAGCTCGACACGACACGAACACGACCAGCGAACACGAATTGCCACCCTTAGTGTCCAGCCATGAACAATACTCGTCCACATTCTTTCATCAATTGATTTGACGAAAGCTCTTATCTTGACTTTCCAATAAACATAGTTTGCATCTTCAAGTAACAGTGATTGAGTAATTCATCCTCCTGTCCGAATTCCTTTAATACCTAACAAAAATATTTGATCTATACTAGTATTCAGTGCATCTGCTCTAATACCAATTTATGTTTTTGCAGTATATGAAAGTTACAAATAATATAATTGAAAACAGTAATGTAAGTTAGAACAGGATTTTCATGTGGTTCGATTATAACCAACTTACATCCACGGGCAATAAGAGTTGCAATCCACTATGTTGTATGTGTTTACACTCGACTTAGGACTCTTTACAGTGGTAGACACCTGTTTACTCACTAACCTAATCTATGTAAACTTGATCAACCTTGATCACAACTATAGTCCTTCACATATTCTTCTGATGCTACTCTTTTTCCATCATGATTATCTTAACTGCATATAGTTAAGAATAACATAACACTCTCAATTGGAATTGACACATGTGATTATTCAACTCCCTAAAGCTCACACGATCTATAACAATTAACCAAAACTCAAAGCTTTACACAAGACATAAAATACAAATAAAAGACGCACTCAAACTTACTTTCTCTCAATTTGTCTTGAATGCATTGAATGCCATCCTCCAAAAGCTATGAAGAGAGCTTTATATAGCGTTTGATATCAACTGCAATCCTTACTGTGATCATGTAGAATCTCATTAAAACTCATAAGGAAAGTTTAGATAACAATCAAACATTATATAAAGTGATAATATACCCTCCTAAAGCAGAATACTCAAATAATATCATAATCCAATAAGAGATAATTAATGCAAATATAAAGCTTCCTATTCAACTAAGATACCATATCCAAACTTATTACTACTTAACTAGGATACCAAATTTAAACTTATTATATTCTAGTTAAAATTTTCATAATATAAAATACCTATATAAAATAAATATAATTAGAAAAACATCCACATTGAATGTTTTTATCATAGATAATAAATTACTCATGTGCAATGTACACGTCATATGTGTCATGTCTGGAACTAACACAATGTATGCATTCTATGTCTTGTTGGTCCTTCTAGTGGTTGTAGTGATAGAATGACAAACAAAACACATCAGCCTCCCTTAGCTTGATTGCTACAACCAGACCTCCAACGTAACTGGAGGGTATACTTGCAATCGAGTAAAATCATCATGTCAATCCTACCTTACTTTCAGATCAAACCCTCCCTACAACTCAGCACTACACATAGCTCATCTGTTTGCTTCCAAACCTAACCTCATCGCCTCAATCAACCGTCTTCCATCTATGCCACCATACTTGTCGACACGCTGGTGGTGGTTCCTCTTCTGCTCTTGTTCGGGTCAATTCTACCAGCACAACACCACCTACGTCATGGAGAACACCATGCAGACAAATTTTAGTGTGGCTAACAATACCTACCAAGGACTTGTCACTTGTCAGGCTAGCATGCCTCACAACACCCCCAATCATAAAAATCCGGATATGTTAGTTCCACTTAGGTGTGCATGTCTCACTCGCAATCAAATGGCCCCAGGTGTCAAGTATTTGCTAATCTATATTGTCACCTAGGGTGATATCGCTTCTTCAATTGCAGATCTTTTCCATGTTGAACATCAAAGCTTCCATAATACAATGAACTATCCCCACGTGACCTCATCTATACTTTCACGACACTTTCAATTCCTCTTACAGCATAACACATCAAGATTGATCAATCTATGTTACCAGTTAGTTCGCCACCAGGTAGTTTGTCAGCCGATTGTTCACCACCTTATCAACAAACCTGTATCGCTCTTCCTCCCAAAGCCACTATTTGTAATAAGAAATGGTTGCTCCTGGGTATTGGTGTTGGAGCTTGTTTGCTGCTGCTTGTCAAACTCTTGGCATTTCTAATTTGCTTATGCCATTGTCGGTCTACGAAGTTGAAGCCAGTCTCTGGTTCATTAGGACCTAAGATGGTTTGGCAAGAGTTTCGAAATGCTATTAAGCCCTGGCAAATTATAAATTTGAAGATCTGCAAATCGACGCAGGATATTTTAGCCAAAACTATAGAATAAAGGGCCCTGTGTACAAGGGATCTTTCAAAGGTAAAGATACTACCATTAAGGTGATGAAAGGAGATGTCTTAAGGGAGATGAAACATAATGAAGAAGATCCATCATGGTAACGTAATAAAGCTGAATGGTTTCTATCTACATGAAGGCAACACGTATCTTGTTTATGAGTTTACAATAGATGGTTCTCTCAGTGATTAGCTCCACGCTAACAACAGCCAGACGTCTCTTACAAGTATGGAAGCACCCCGTTCAGATTGCTTACGATGTGGCTAATGCCCTTGAATATCTACACAAATACAGAAATCCCCCTTATATCCACATGAACTTGCTGACCAGTAACAGTGTCTTGGATGCTAATTTGAAAGCCAAAATATCTAATTTGGTGCTGGCTAGAAGTTTAGACAACCATGACCAGTATAGAGAGCAATTGACGGGGCATGTGGTTGTTACTTGTGGCTATATGGCCCCAGAGAAAGTGGAGTGATCACCCTTGAACTAGACGTTTTTGCCCATGGAGTTGTGATATTGGAGCTTTTATCAGGAAAGGAAGCTACAACAGCTGATATGAATAGCAGAGATGAATTGCCATCTGCATCCGTAAATAGGGTACTTGTAGGAGATAATATGAGAGCAGAACTCAGAAGCTTCATGGATTCATCAATGAGGAATGAGTATCCCTTAGATTTCGCCTTCCGCATGGCTCGTCTTCCTAAAAGCTGCGCAGCTTGTGATCTAAATGCTCGCCATCTATGTCTGAAGTGTCCATCACTTTGTCCAACAGTCTATCAACTTCAGATTGGCATCCATATGAAGAGATTGATGGCTCCATGTCACTAAGCAGTGGGAGATAGAGGGTAATAACTGGCTCATTTTCAAAACATTTTGAGATGTTAATTACCGTGAACAAAGTACACAAAAATGGTTCTTAATATGCTGGCGAGTCAACACCACAACACACACCTACTGCAAATTACCTCTATACTCCCAAAACACCATTTCATTGTTGTTGAAAATTTTGAAGATCATATATCTGATGCAATAGATCTTCCAGTCTCTAGTCTTGAGGCAAAAAAAAAAAAAAAAAATCTTTTAGTTCTGGTTTACGGAATAACGATAAGAAAGATTTCAGAAGTGAAACATAAAATTAAGTCTTAGAAGAATGAAACATCAACTCCAAATTATTCTACCAGCCTGTTTTAATAGATAATAAGTAGATCAACTATTGAAATTGAATGAAAAGGTGAAGAGGATTATATACATTAAACTAAAAAGAAGTTAAAAGAAATAATGAGGCATAAGAGTACAACCAAATAAAGAATAAGAAATTTCTCCAACCTTTTTGCAAAAGCAATAGTAAAACGGAATGATGGCAATAAATTAAAAAAAAAATAATAATAAATTTGATGAGAGAACAAGAGGAAACAACTTACTTGAAATCCTCTTTTCTTTACCCACCAAATCAAAACTAATATTATTAGTGCATCGTAAAGAGAAACTTCAACATCAGAAACACATTTCCCCTCACCATTCTCTGTTTCTTCCGCTTCCACACAAGAATCTCATAACTTTATTTGATAAACCAAATTTTTTCCTGATCTGTTCCAGCATTGTTCCTTCTCCTCTCCAAGCTTCAGCCAAAAGCGCATGTTTAGTATCAAGGTTATGAACACACACAGTAACCAAGCTTTTGTCCTAATCTCAGATAACCTGCTATGATTTATTGTTAGGAGAGCAAAGTTCTAATCAACCTCCGCCATATAAGTGAAGTGTTGGACTCTCTCTACTTTTGATCCTCAAAAAGGATAAGTAATGTGCAGAAAAAGCTACTGTATTTTAATTGCAGTTTTTTCGAAAATAAGAAGCAGCTCTTTGGCCTTTATTGCGTTTGTTGATGGGTCCAGAGTTTCAAGTCATCATCTCTGCAGCCAAATCCAAGGCTTGTAGCCCATAATAGCACATCGTTCTCTCCACTGTTTCAAACAAAAAGGTTTGACGCATGACGGTCATCCCATCTGCTAGTTGCATCTTAGCAGTCCCAACACTGCGGTGTTTTTGTCATTACAAGAGAATAAGTCAATGTACTTTCTGGACAAGTATCTCATCCACCAGCTTCTGTAGCAATATTTTACCTTCTGAATGAATCAGCTTCTGTAATTAAGATATTCTTATAGTTCACAGATAAGAGATGATTGGAGGAAGTTGAGAATGAGCAAAAGGAAATGGGATATTTTCTCCACTGTTTCAAACATAGAGGTTTGACGCATGAGGGCCATCCCATCTGCTAGTTGCATTTTAGCAGTCCCAACACTGCAGTGTAGTTGTCATTACAAGAGAACAAGTCAATGTACTTTCCGGACAAGTATCTCATCCACCAGCTTCTGCAGCAATATTTTGCCTTCTGAATGAATCAGCTTCTGTAATTTGGATATTCTTATCGTTCAGAGATAAAAGATGATTGGAGGAAGTTGAGAATGAGCAAAAGGAAATGGGATTTTTTCTCCACTGTTTCAAACATAGAGGTTTGACGCATCAGGGCCATCCATCAGCTAGTTGCATCTTAGCAGTCCCAACACTGCAGCGTTGTTGTCATTACAAGAGAGTAAGTCAATGTACTTTCTGGAAAAGTATTTCGTCCACCAGCTTCTGTAACAACATTTTACCTTCTGAATGAATCAGCTTTGTACCATCATATCCTTCCCCCAAAAAAGATCCCTTTTCCTTTTGCTCATTCTCAACTTCCTCCAATCATCTCTTATCTCTGAACTATAAGAATATCCAAATTACAGAGATAAAATAGTACTTTTTTCTGCCCCTCCTACACCAAATGATATGAAAGCAACACGTGGAATAAAATCAGTTTTAGCAATAAAATTTTAGAATTTGCTAAACAATCTAATATTAGCATTATCAGGCTTTTCCCAGATTTTCATTCAATAAGAATTCATGACTCCAGAAATGTATTGAGCAAATCAGCCTCTGATTGACAGCACAAGGTAGACTGTGCCTTTTTTTTTTTTAAATCTGTTTCTCGTGTCTTTTGTTATGTTTTAAAGTTTACCATAAATGATAACAGCCTTTCTCCTTCATATCTATGATTCTTGAGGATCAACAGCTGAAATAGGAGAACGTAACTTATTTCTATGCGGCAAACACAAGAAAACCTCCAAATACAGAAGCATATACTAATCCGCAACTGGAACCTTCTCAACTCTGCTTCAGACTAAAGTGGATGGTATTCTTAATCACCAAATCCTGCATAGTAATGAAGGGAACAACATGGGCATGCTAACAATCATAGAAATTGGAGATCGCCCTGCAATTGCGCATTTCTAACAATCTTTAGAACAGTCTTCAGTCAAAGCTTGTCAGATGTTGTTTGTGAACATATCTATGTTCAGTCCTCCTATGGAACAAGAGAGAGACCAAAGTCCTAAGATTGATATGCTGAAATTCAGTGGAGAAGAGCAAGCAGAGCATGTCTTGGACTAGTTAAATGAGCTTGAAAAGATTTTTGGAGTTTCCTCATCTTCCATAAAACAGAAGAGAAACCTCTTCATGCTCAAGGCTAATCCAAACCAATCAGACTTTCCAACACTTCATATATCTCCTCTGTTCTGGGATGTGTTTTATCAATGGAGTAGAACTGATGAACTTGCTTGTCAACCTCAATCCAACTACAGCCTGGTAGTTTATAAGCATTTCGTTCGTTTAACATTTTCCTCACCTTTCGGACCTCATCCCACTTTCCTTGCTCTCCATATATATTTGCCAACATTATACTATAACCACCATTGTTTGGATCAATTTCAATTAGATTTTTTACTGCAAATTCTGCCAAGTCTGTACGACCATATATCTTACATCCATTAAGCAAAGAACCCCAGACAACCTCATCTGGTTCAATCTTCATTCCCTTCACAACTTCCAAGGCTTCTTCAAACCTTCCTGCTCGACCAAGAAGATCTATTAAGCATCCATAATGCTCTATATTAGGCTCAATCCTGTAATTCCTAGTCATCATTTCAAAATAAAGACGACCTTTCTCCACTAATCCTCCATGTGTACAAGCGTTCAACAATCCAATAAATGTAACCCGATCTGGTGTTACATCAGAATGTCCAAACTGTATCATCTCCTCAAATAAACTGATTGCCATCTCACTTCGGCCGTGGAGAGCAAAACAATTGATCATCGAATTCCAGGTAGTCAAGCTTCTTTTTGCGCTCCCATCGAAAACCCACCTTGCCTCTTTTAAGCTCCCACATTTCCCATACATATCTACCAGAGCATTCCAAATAAATGAATCAGGACCCAACCCATTTCTATAAACATAACCATGGATCGATTTACCAAGCTGCAGCATTCCCGCGTGACCACAAGCCGAGAGTGCACATACAACCGTGACCTGGTTAGGCCTGATGATTTTACTTGGCTCCATCACCATCCTCCTAAAGAACGAAATAGCCTCCGAAAACATCCCGTTCTGTGAGAAACCAGCAATAATAGAATTCCAAGAAGGTACATCTCGATCAGGCATTTCCTTAAAAAGCGAAACAGCATTCTCAATATCGCCAACTCTAGTATACCCAGAAATCATAGCAGTCCAAGAGACAACATTTCTCTCAAGCATTCTATCAAACATCTTCCTCGCAAAACCAATATCCACACTCGACCTCGAGTAAGAATCAACAAGAGCCGTTTGCACAACTGGGTATTGTTCAAAACCGGATTTAACTATCTGGGAATGCACAATTTTCGTCCCACAATACTCAGTAACCTCACTACAAGATTTCAAAACATGAGGGTATACAAAGTGATTAGGCTGCGGGTGGCTACGACGGAGCATGGCGCGGTACAAAGAGAAGGCGGATGACGAGTGGTGAGGGTAAGAGGCATAAGCAGTGATGATAGCAGTGTAGAGGTAGATGTTTGGGGAGATGATATGGTCGAAAATGAGGCGAGCGTAAGTGAGGTCTGAGAGTTTGAGAGAGCAGAAGCGAACGAGCTTGAAAGCGAAGAAGTGAGTTTGAGAGTGGCCGAGAGTTGTGAGGAAGGATTGGAGTTGCTTGAGATGGTTCAGATGATTGCATCGTTCAAGAATTGCTAAGACTTGTTGGTTTAGACAAAGAGAAATGGAGCCCATTGACATTCTCTCGTCTCGTCTTCAATTTACAGTAACCACCTTTTATTTTCCTTCATCAATGGAGCCCTTACCGTATACTACATTTTACACATAAAAAATACATCGACCAAATTTCAATAAGTAGAAAACCTATCAATATTAGGATTACTTATATATTAGAAAATCAATTTAAACTTAGATTTTCGTAAGATATTGCCAAATACGTAGGCGACGTGAGCTTCCCACGCGCATGGGCCTAACAACAAAGAATTGATAAAATGATTTTTGTAATTTCTTTTTCCTGTTTTATAACAGGCATAATTTCTTTATTTTTCTTTTCTATTTTTAATTTAATGGATTTTTCATGTGAGTAAAAGAGTTGAGAGATTAAAAATCGAAATTTGTTTATAAAATATCAAAGAGAGTAAGTTGAGTTAGCTCTATAATTATAAGTATTATAACAGTAAATTGTAAAGTAAATTGGCATAGGAGAATTTTACGTGGTTCGTTTATAAAACCTACATCCACGAACAGCTATATAGCTGTAATTTACTAAGTTCTTATTTGTATAATCTTTAGGATCATTTACTGTGCTGACTAACTCTTACATACTGACCTAATTTTTGTAAAACAAAATCTGACCAAGATCTTAAACTCTAGTGACACTGCTGATTCTCTATTGCAGATAACTTAACAACAAACTGTTAAGTATATCATAACCACGATGTCTGACACTGAATTACATAAACACTTAACTTGTAAGTTCTCTCAAGTGTCTACTAACTCACGTAGACCTAATTCATAATTTATGTACGATTACAACCTCTCATACATGAATAAAACACTCATAAATTCAAATCAATAAAGCATTTCAATTTGTGTTGAAGCTCTCCTTTCAATTTTGGAATGCCATGACATGACTCACATAACCAACATATATCTGTTATGAAAATATAACGTTATATATATATTGGATGCTTGACCGAAATCTCCTTAAGATGGTGTAAAAATCCTAATTAATCAAACTCTCATTAAGATAAAGATAAATACAATAGGAAGAGATATAAATAACTCTTAAAGAAATTAGGATACAAATAAATATTCTCCTATTTTCACTAGGATACATTAAATAATATCATAATCTAAGAGGATATCTATTATAAATCAATTACTTCCTAAAATATACTTCTAGAAACAATAAAATAATAAACCATATAATATTCTTGTTTTATCACAAGTTGAACAAAAAATATCATGTGCATGGCACATGCATATTGACAACAACAATCTCCGCCTTTTTGACAACTTGTGATAACAACACTAAACTGTTTCTGATCAAGAAGTACCACACAAAGATAAGTCAGATATAACTATAAGCAATCATGATTTATCAAACAGAAATATCATGCCATATAAATAGTCATGATATGTAGTTACAAAGCACATAACAAAATAATGTCTGATTATGTAGATCCTGCAAAAACAACACAAAGTGAGGTTGACAAACTTGTCAAACAACACTTCAACCAAATCATGATCAAAGCAAAAGAAATACCGCAAATGAGATAGACAGATAACATAGTAAAGAAACAAGTTAAAACCACAAGGCAGAAAATAGTTCAAATGCATACAAAGCATAAACATGCCTTACTCCCTCTTACTCCTTACATACTGCCCTTGAGAAGGAGAAGCAACAAAATAACAAAATATCAAACATGATTAGAAATAGCAGTATCAAAGATAGAACACAGCAGAAACAAAAAACAAAGTTAGATCAGATAAAAAAACAGAACAAAAAATATTATATCAGAAACTCCTTCTCCCCATTGATTTCAGAACAAGTTCCGAGAACTATCGAAGTCGTGGAGACTTGTGAACATGTGGGGATGAGGAACTGTCAGAGCGCTTCTTAATCTTGCTAGCCTTCATTTTGTACCGTTTGCCTATAGTAGTAGGTGTAGGCTGCTCAATGGGCTCAGGAGCAGGCTGTGCTTCAGTTGTCTCAGAGGAAGTGGCAGTATCTTTAGCCATAATTTTGGGAGTCTCCTTATCACGGCGTTCAACACTGGTTTCTATTGTTGGCAACTCAATAGCAGGTTGTTGAGAAGGAACCAGTAACTCTTTTGCAAGTGTTGATAGAAGTGGTGTAGCTGGTGCAGTTGTGTCTACTACAGCGGGGGGTTCCTGAGTGTGTTCTTCCTGAGGATGTGCTGCAGGTGATGTGGTTGTGGCTTCATGTGGTGGTGACTTTGTTGATGGTGGAGAAGATGTTCTATTTTAGGGACTGGAGAAACATGAGGTTCTTCCTCAGCAATTGGTGAAGGTAATTTCATCTTGGGTTCTGCTTGTTGTGGTTCATCTGACAAGGATTCATCTCTTAGAGCTGGTGCTGTTGACTCAATTTTCTTCTTCCTCTTGTTAGATGGTTTCTTCACCAATTTAACCTTTTTCTTCTCTTTTAATCCCTTTGCTGTTTTCTTGAATTTCTTTTTCTTTTTCTTCTTCTCTATTATTATGTCTATCTCAATAGCAATTTGTTTAGTTGGATATTCTACAGGTATTGGCTCAGTTGCTTCAGGTAGTGGTACATCAATTTTTGGTGTGTGCTCTGCAGACTTCTCAGGAACCATATTGCCAATTTTCATGGGCTGTGGTTCTTCTGTGGTACCGAATAGTCCTGCAAGCTTAGCCTCCAAAATAGATTGTTTTGCTTTGATGCTTTAAGATCCTGCACAATATCAATCAAGACAGAATTTATCACAATAAGTTGTTCTTCTAAATTGCTCATAGGATGTTTCCTGACTCTCTTAGGTTTTGGTTCTCGTGCAGGGAGATCAATTTATCATGCAAACAATGCAAAAATCCTTTGGTGATTGACTTGGATAAAATCTCAGTGTGTTCTTTGGGACTTACAGGGATTCCATTTTGTGCTAGAATTCTTTGAATTAAACAAGAAAAATCAGCAAATTATAGTCAGATTTGTATGGAGAAATCTGAATAATCATTCTATAAGCCAATAGCCCAAAATTAATAGGTCTATTTGTGCCCAAACAGAACAAAAACTTCACTCTATCTTCTAGGACTTGGTTTTGGTGTGATTAGGAAAGCCAGTTAAATTGCGAAATTTTATGCATCACTCTATACTTCTTTTTGAGATATTGTTGGTCAATTCCACCCCTCGATTTCCATTCTATGTCCCCTTGACCAGTTAACTCTTTAATCACTACAGCCATATCAAAATTCTCATCTAAAGAATGCAAACTTCCTATTGGTATATCAAAGAATGTGTTTATGACATTCGGTGAGAATTTCACAAACTTTCCTCTACAATATATTCTATGATAATGATAATTTTTTGGATCATCAATGGAAGTAAAGATATTGGCATAAAATTCCTGAATTAGCGACTTCACAGGGGGTCGAAAATTGTTTACCGTATGAGTCTAGTATATAGACTCAAGAAGCTCACTCAACCCGTAGTTGTTGAAGTCGGTCAGCTTCACTGGCCTTTCCATCTGTAATTTCTTTTTTGAAGTGTACTTCAAGAATTTCTGTTTGACGGCTGCTGTGAGAAATTTGTTATACTTTGGTTTCACCTTGTCTTTCATCTTCTTGACTGGAATTAATTCATCTCCGCTCATAGCAGGATCAATCGGAATCTTTGCGTGAGGGTATTGTGAATGAGATAACTGTACACTATCACTACTGTTGTAACCAGAGTTGGTTTGAGAAGATGAGGAACTGTTGATCTTTGAGGAATCAGAGGCGGTCACCATTGTTAGGGTTCCAAGTCTGCAAAAGTTTTCTCAAAATAGAGAGAGAGAAACAAGACGAGAGAGAGTGGTAAAACTGTTAATTGGGTATGGTATGAATAGGAGAAGCCCTAACTGTTTTCCTAATATACTTGGCTAAATTTTTAAAATATTTTTTTCCCACAAAAATTAATTTTAAAACCCTTTCCAAAATCGCTTAATAAATATCATTAATGAATAAGACTTCAAAATTTGATTTTCATTAGACTAAGGAATTCTAATAGAGTTAGGAATTTTGCCACTGAATTCTCTCTCCCTCAATTCAATCAAGCTAACATGGCATTTTGACACATAGACACATAAGATAAATCAAATTTCAGATTGGCACAAAGAACATCGTATGATATGAAAAACATAACATAAAACAGTTAAAAATAACATAACAATATATGAACATCAAATGAATCATTCTAAGACAGCATATTTTAAAGCTGTTAATTAGTTTTAACATGAAAGCTATTTTCATTTTTCTTTTCAATTGAATGAGATGTCATAAATATTATTTTGACATATTATGAATTAATCACATTGGATTATGAATACAATAACTTTCATACAATATAGAGGTAGCCCTTTTCAGTTGAGTGGGTGACCTCAACATATTTCTTAAATACATTGAGGTTACTCTCAATGATGGCTTTCACACATCATATATTGGTAGCTCTCTTTGTTTTCTTCATTTTAACCCATTATTTCATCATTCACACACTTTTTATATTATAGCTCACATATGCTAAATTAGAAGAAAACTTATGATATTGCAGATATAATTAACGTAACAGAGTGTTGATTCAAATAACTGACAGATGCATAAGGTCTTTCTTAGATTCTCAAATCTTATTGTATCTAATGCCTTAGTGAACAAGTCAGCCAATTGTTTATCAGTGGAGATGTGTTCAATGTATATCACCTTAGACTATACAAGTTCTCTTATAAAATGGTATCTTATGTCAATGTGTTTTGTTCTAGAATGCTGAACAAGATTTTGGAAATATTTCAAGCACTAGTATTATCACAAAACACAGTTATAGTTTTTTTTTCAATACCATAATCACTCAACGTTTGCTTCATCCACAGTAGTTGTGTGCAATAACTTCCTGCTGCTATATACTCAACTTCAGCAATAGACAAAGAAATAGAATTCTGCTTTTTGCTGTGCTAAGAAACTAAGTTAGTACCAATGTAAAAACACCCTCCTGATGTGCTTTTTCTACCATCTACATTTCTTGCCCAGTCAGAATCACTAAACCCTGCAAGATAATCATTTGTATCTTTAACCATATGCCGTAATCATGGGTTTCATGTACATACCTGATGATTCTCTTGACTATTGCTAGATGTAATTATTTGGGATTTGCTTAAAATCTTGCACAAAGTCCTACACTAAAGCACAAGTCTGGTCTACTTGCTGTGAGGTATAATAAGCTACCAATGATACTTCTATACAAACTTACATCAACATCTTCTCCTACATTGTTTTTTGGAAGTTTCAGGTTAGTACTGATAGTAGTTTTCATTGGTTTTGAATTCTCAAGCCCAAATTTCTTTACAAGATTTTTAGCATATTTTGATTGAGATATGAATATCCCATCATTCATTTGCTTAACCTATAATCCAAGAAAGAAATTTAATTCTCCTGCCATGCTCATCTCGAACTCTTCCTGTATCAACTTAACAAACTTATTAGTTTTGCTTTTGTTAGTTGATCCGAAAACAATGTTATCAACATATATTTGAGCAACAATAAAATAGTTAGATGCATGTTTGATAAACAAAGTTTTATCATTGCTGCCTCTTCTTTAACCTCTATTGATCAAAAAATTTGTCAACCTTTCATACGAAGCTCTAGGAGCTTGTTTCAATCTGTACACAAAATCAGGATGTTTAGGATCTTCAAAACCCTTAGCCATTTAAAAATGCTGTTTTAACATCCATTTGGTATATTTTAAAATCAAGAAAACAAGCAATTACAAGTAGTAATATGATTTATTCAAGTTAAGCTATTGGTGCAAAGGTTTCATCAAAGTCTATGCCTTCTACTTCAGTGTAACCTTGTGCTACTAGCTTAGCCTTATTTGTTACTACTTGACTACTTTCATTAGTTTTATTTTTGAATATCCATTTAGTTCCAATGACATTTGCATTTTCTGGCCTAAGAACTAATTCTCATATTTGATTTCTTTTGAACTGATTAAGTTCATCTTGCATTACCTAAATCCAAACATCTTCTTTTAAAGCTTCTTTCACATTTTTTGGTTCAACTAATGAAATATAACATGGAAACCTTACCTGATTTCTCACCTTGCTCCTGGTTTTCATCATGCCATCTGATGTTCCAGTGATAGAGCTGGTTGGATATGCCTTCTGAATCCAAGTGGGTGGATCTTTCCTTTCATCTTTATTTCTGATTGAGTTTTTGTTCAGATCTGAGTTGTCAGTTGTCATTATTGTGTTTGACGTAATAGCAGTTGTTTTCTCTTTCATAACAAAGTCATCTTTATTACTGTTGCTATCTGAATATGATTTTTTTGTATCTTCTGTAAAGCTGGTTATGCTTTCCTCTTCTGAGCATTCTGCATAATCATCCAGATCATCAAAGACTACATTTGCAGATTCCATGACTGCCTTAGTGTGAAGATTGTAAACTCGAAATGTTTTGCTATTTTGTGCATATCCCACAATAAATCCTTCATCACTCCTTGGATCTAATTTACCTAACTACTCTTTGTCATTTAAGATGTAACACTTGTATCCAAAAACATGAAAATATTTCAAATTAGGTTTTCTTCCTTTCAAAATTTCATAAGGTGCCTAATTAGTGCCAGGTCTTAGAAAAACTCTATTTGAAATATAACAAGCAGTGCTTATTGCTTCAGCCTATAGCCTTTTGGTCAACATTTTGCTATTGAGCGTCACTCTAGCCATCTCTTGAAGAGTTCTATTCTTCCTTTCCATAATGTCATTTTGTTCAAAGGTTTTTGAGAGCTGAAAATTGATGATCAATACCATGATATTTGCAAAAATCAGCATAGTTAACATTTTCAAACTCCTTGCCATGATCACTTGTTATTCTCACTATCCTGCCAATGTTCCTATTTTGCTTATTTTCAAGCTTAACACAAAGATTCTTGAATGCTTCAAAAGTATCAGATTTTTCTTGAAGAAAATCAACTCAAGTATATCTGGAAAAGTCACCCACACAAACAAATATGTATTTCTTACCTATAATGCCTTCAATTTGTATAGGATCCATAAGATCCATGTGAAGCAAATCAAGTATTTTGGAAGTGCTAAGATATGGAATGGATTTGTGTGAACTTCTAATTTGTTTTCCAATTTGACATGGTCCACAAATTTCATTTACATTGTCATCAAATTTAGGTACTCCTTTTACAGCACCTAACTTAGTCAATCTAACCAAGTCTTTGCAATTTAGGTGACCTAATTTTTGATGCCACAATTCCAAATCTGAAATCTTAGCTTTAAATGCAATTTTTACCAAATAGCAATTATCCGAAGATCTATTTCCTTCTAAAATGCATTTACCAAAGTTATCTAAGACCATACATTTGTTTTGTGTGAAATTAGCAATATATTTGTCATTACGTATTATACTAATACTAATTAGATTAGCTTTTAAACCTTCAACCAGCAAGACATTTTAGAATTTGGGTAGGCCTTTGACATTTAAAGTGCTTTTGCCAATGATCTTACTCTTTGTTCTATCTCGATAAGTGACATTTCCTTCCCTGCATGCTTTACAATTTTTCAAAAACTGTTTATTTCTAGTCATATATCTGGAGCAACCACTGTCAAAATACCACAAATCGTTAGAAGATTGTTTAGGAGCAGTAAGAGCAATATTGCATACTGTCTTCTCTTTCTTAACCTATTGCACTATTTTGATCTTTTATGCAAGAGATTTAACAATTTAAAGCATCTAGGCCTGATATGTCATTTTTTATCACAAAAATAACAAATTGGAATGAATTTTCTTACCTTTTCAGAATTGGATTTGAAAGAACTCAGAGGGGAAACAAATGTTTCATTACCTTTTGAACTAGAACTTGATCTTATTGAGTTAGGTTCAGAATTTTTACCTAATGTTGAAGCTTTTACAAACATTGTTGTTGATGAGGAGGCAATATTACCTTCTGTATACCCTAATCCGTGTTTGTTAGAGTTGTCTCTTTCAAGACTCAAGACCTGATCGGGTTTGGCTAACCCAATTCTGAGTTGATTAACGCATCTATTGTTCTCAATCAGTTCCGTTGTGATTTTCTTAATATGTGCTGTTTTGTCTATCAAAACAATCTTCAGTTCTGTGATACGATTTTCAGCATATGATTTTTAACATGTTAGTACTTTAATCTCCTTTTTTAAGTTTTTGATTTCTTCCTTCTGATTCAGCCATTCACCATAGAGTGCATTATAAGTCTCTTGCAACTCTTCATAGTATTCTGGACCATCTTCTTCATCTGAATGATCAATATTGGTTCTGCAGTGTTCTGTTATGTCAGTTATAACAGCCATCCCTTTGTCAGCTGTAGATGCTGTAAATGCAACAAAATTACTCATGCATTCTTGATCATCCGAATCAGATTCTAATTCATCACTCAAGGTAGCTGTCAAGCCTTTGTTTTTCTTCTTGAGCATATTCAAACTGAATATGCCCATAACCAGAACATTCATAACACTAAATCTGTCCTTTCTTATCATGTTGCTTCAATTTCATCTTGTCATTCTCCTTGTTGAATTTCCTAAGCTTGTCTTCATTTGAGTTTGATGGCTTTCCTTGATTCTTTTTCCTGAAATTCTTTTTCATGAACTTGACATAATTCTTTGTTAGAAAAGCAATCTGTTTAGAATCAGTTTCATCAAGCTCATCATTACTCTCATCATCAGATTTTTCAATTTTAACATTGAATGCAATGCTTTTTTCTTTTTGCTTCCTAGTATTCAGATTAATTTCAAAATTTTAGAGAATGCCAATCAGTTCATCAACTCTCATCTCATCATGTTTTTAACTTCCTCAATAGCTGAAATTTTAGGTTAAAATTTATTTGGAACATATTTGATAGTTTTGCTAACAATTTTTGCATCAGTGAAAGTTTTGTCAAGCATGTATGCAGAATTTGTGATATGACATATCTTATAGTAAAACTAAAAAATTGACTCATCTTCATGCATCATTAAATTTTTAAATTGAAAATTCAGTCTCATCAATTTAGATCTTTTAACAGATGCGATACCTTCATGTTTTACTTCAAGTATGTCCCAAGCTTCTTTGGCCAATTAGCACCTAGAAATCTGTCCGAAATTGTTTAAGACCATTGCAGCAAAATTTGCATTGAGAACCTTTGAGTTCCAACTTGAATGTCTGTATTCTTTACATATATATATATATATATATATATATATATATATATATATATATATTGTTGATGCATGATTTCCAAACGGCCGAAAAGCGGATTGAGGCTTGAGTTGTACGTTGGTCCAATCCTGAGAACGAAGAAAACAGTTAACGGTACCGGTGGCAATGCCAATGAGAACCTTCCGACATTCAAGTCAATTTTCAACACACCAAAATTTTCTAGGAGAATTTCCTAGAGAGAGAAGCTCTCAAAAGCAAAGGAAATTTAGAAGGAGAAAGAGTTTAGAAAATGTGCATACCTTTAGTGAAAATCAGAGGGTTTATATAGACATCAGGAGAAGTCATTGTGAGATTCAGACAATGGGCCTAAATAATGGACTTTAATAATGGGTTTACTAAATTAGATTTAATTAAGGCTCAATTTTGTTATGGCCATAATAGTAGTCCCCCCAAGCGCAAGGCGAATAATGGGTCGACGTAAGGGCGATTCAATTATTCAAGGACATAATTTAAGTGTATTAGCAAGCAAGCCCAAAGATGTAAATTTATTATATATAAGGGCTCTATGTGGCTTGAAACTTAGGCAGGTGCCCCATGTGGTAATGAGAGTCGATTGGGCTTGGTCAAATAAAGTTAGGATGATTTGAACTTTGTGCAGGTGTCACATATATGGTAAACAATGATACTTCAATCTTGAGAAGAGGTTTACCTCTTTTTAAAGCTTTTAATCCCCATCTTTCACCGTCTTTAGTATAAAGTTTAAGTGCATAGGGCTTATTAAAAAAGCAAGAAGGAATACTCGGTTGGCAAGTGGCAAAGGCAATCCAAACAAGTACTTTATCGAGGTAAATTCTCATAGCCTCTACCACTGCATGTATCTTATTTTATTTTATTTTTGTGCACTTGCCATTACATTAATTTCATGCACTTTTGTGAAGATCTCAAAAATAGTGAAAACAAGTGAGTAAGAGTTCATGCGGCATGGTTCCATAAGAGAGAGAGAGAGAGAGAGAGAGAGAGAGAGAGAGAGAGAGAGAGAGAGTATTCGCATGTCATACAACATGATTTAATGCATGTATTCTTTCTTGTGTTCAAGATTGCTCTAGGAAAGATAGCTAGAAAGAGAGAATGTCAATGGACAATATTACTTGTGAGAAGAGAGCACTTAAAATACGTCGTGCTCAAAATATTCTCGACTACCTCATGCAAAAAATAGGAAAAATAGCTCACAACCATGTCAAAAATAAAAACGACATGAACTTACCAAATAAGTTGTGCAGGTTTTCCTTGTGTGAACAAATTTAAAATACTCCAATAATAAACAAGTAAAAGAATTAATAGGACATAAGTAAAATATTATTGCTTGCGTCCTAAATAGGAAAGCATAGATCATGCAAACAAGTAGAATAATTAATATTAAATGAATAGGAATATATCGGAGGACTTAATGCTAAATGTAAGTTCCAAAAAACATGTTACACATACACTAGGCAAGTTAAAATTTCATTATAGAAAGGCCAAGAGCTAGGGAGGCTTAGTGTTGACCCACCAGCCTTAGTGATCATGCAATAAACAAATAAGATAATAGAGCAAGTAAAAATTAAACATATAAATGCATGGACCCATAAAACATGCTAGAAGTGACATGCAAACATTTGATTAATCATCCAAATCATGCTAACAACCGCATTGGACTTGTTAACCAATTGTCAATAACTTAGCATGGTGAAAAGCATCTGTGCAATACTGTTAAAAAAAGTGAAGACATTACATGCACCGCAAACTTACAATCAAAAGAGCTTGCTGATAGTTATATAAGTAAACTGATCATTTTATCAAAACAAGACCTAGTGAGTACATTAAAAATGTATCAAATACATTCCAATACATGGTGCTATATGCAGGATATGAAGCATGCCACTAACAGCCTAAACACCTTTATGACACTAGCTGAAAACATGTTAAAACGTAAGTCAGGTAAACAAGTACAAAAACCTATATTAAATAAGATGGAAATATAGGAAGCATTTAGTGTTGAATATAAGATACGTTAGCCACACACTAACAAGTTTCATAAAATATGTTAACATTTAAATTAAATGATAGAACATGTGAAACTTATGCTAAAAAAGGTTAGAGCTTACCGGACTGGTATAACGAGTGCTTTGACTGACCTAGCTGTGCCTATACTTTTACAAATCAATTCTAAGCTGTCACGATATTGCAGCTATTTGACATAGTAAGCCAGAATTTGTTTGGAACCTAAATTGAACTTAAAACGCAGTTCGTTTGCATGCACTCATGCAATAGGAACCAACTTATAGTTTTCTCTATTTATGCTAGGTAGTCGTGAACGGGTAGAACATGCATAATAGAAGATGCACATAAATATGTAAACATGCGACATTGTTGACCATTTAAGCAACCCTGATGATAAAAACGGGATATAATGACCTTGCTAGCTGAAACTTGTAAGAGGGTATTGTGTTTGCCTATAAAAATGAATTGCATGGTGGAGTAGACCCACTTATCCCTTGTTTGACCATGTCAATCATAACATCGACCCTAATTAAAAAAATGAACACACCAACCAGGCTAAAAATGGAACAAAGAAATACGTAGGCATATGTGAAAAATAAAGGATTTAAACACATGAAGCTAGAGAACTAGAGTTAGTTGTCATGCTTCAATGGTTGTGTGGAGTTATGACTATTCACAGTGGTGCATAGGCGCACTTAGGAACATGATAGAAGGTAGATAAATGATCAATGAGTGGAGAGGCTACTGAAATAGGGGCCTCTTTATCTAGGTGAGTACAAAAAGACTAGAGGCGAGCACTGCTTGAGGAAGGTAAGAAGAAAGACAACTGGGCGAGCAGTGACGAGAGAGGGCCGAATGGCAAGCAACGAGCGTGCAAGAAGGGAAGGGCGAGCATGTAAGGGGGGAGGGGGGGGGGGGGAGCATGCAAGCGATTAGAGGCGAGCTCTCAAGGAGCAAGAGGTGAGCTCGCAAAGGGCGAGCAGAGAGAGGCAAGCACTGCTACCCAGGTGCACTTTGGCAAGCATGTTGTGAATGGGGCTTTCATCCCGCCGAAGTGTTTGCGACCACGATACTGTGTCAAAGCCTCTTTCGAGACTTAAAGGAACAAAAACGAGCTATGGGCACGTCCGGAGAAAGGAGTCGCCACTCAATTATTCAATTGGGAATGAATGGGGGCAATTCGATCCCTTGTTTCAGGACCTAAACTACTCTCATCCATTCGGAGATGGGTTTGGGAAGTTAGGTACAAGTCCTTCAACCGCCCAGATGTAAATCCGACCTCCATTTGGAAATACAAAATAGAAATATCTCGTATTCTTACTTAGTTCGCTTAGCATTGTTCGTTTTATGCACATATTTCCATTTTTATCTTTGTTAGGCATGTGAGGTGATTATTCAATCATTGACAGTTATATATCCATACAAAAAAAAGAGGTAGGAGAATGGATTACATTTTTTTTCAAACATGGGGGAGTGGAAAAGAATTACATCAATTGTTATTCAATAATAAAGTAAATTCTATATTTCATCCATACAATCCATCGTATATATCATATGTATTCAAGTCGAGACTCGATAGATAATGAATTACTCACCATCATTTGTGAGTCTATTCAATGTTTATCAAGTCTCTACATACATATTCATATTATTAAAGTATTCATTTTAAGTGATGGTCTCCCACTATGAAGGTGAGTCTACCATCACTTCATGGCATCATGCAATCACACTTCTAATCATGATAAATTCATACCTTCATAAACAATCAAACAAAGTCATTATCTAAAATCATGACATTCTAACCTAAATTTTGATAAATTCTATCATGGTAATTCTACCTATAGCTATTCTAGCATAATTCATATCAAGTATCATAGCATTTCTAGCCTAAATTATGATTCTCATGGCTTATTCTAGCCTAAACATGGCATTCATGGCATATTCTAGCCTAATTCAAACATCCAACATCAAACATGGCTTTCAAGGACAAAATGGTAATTCTTATATATTTTATGCTATTTCCTAGCATTTATCAAAGCAAATAATTTTTCCTATCATGATTCTAATCATGTGCTCTTAAGCATGATTCTAGACATGTTCTCCTAGTCGTGATTCTAATCATTCATAAAGAAAATAAATTCCTAAGTATGATTCTAAAAAAGGAAGGATTACGGACTTATCTCGACACACTTATCCATCTTACAAAATAAATTTGGTTAGAATAATTCATAATAACCCTAACATGCTCCTAAGCATAAAATAAAACCCTAAACATACTTTTTCTAAACAAAAAAAGTAAAAGAGAAAATAGGAGGGAGGAGAGAATTCTGCTCTCAAGACGTACCATTTCCGGGTTTAGAGTAATAGAATACGTAAAAAAAAAAATATTTATACTGGAAAAGACTTCTCAAATTTTCAAGTGTGTCTTCAAGAGGGAGAAGAGATGATTGTATTTGACAATCGATGTGTATTGTAAAGTGAGAGTAGGGGGGTTTATATAGGAGAGGGGTGAAGATGAAAAAGGAAAGTTTCTAAACACATTTCAGAAAATAAGCATCCAAGGGCTGGACGACCATCTCCAGATAGCCGGGCAGCCATCTAATAGATGGCTGGCCATTGGCCAATAGTCGGGCAGTTGTCTTGGACGGTCGAGCGACTGTCCGATGGCTGATCGGTCAATTTTCGTTTGGCCCGTTTTTTTTTTGTCATCATTCGGTGCAGTACCTTTATACCTTCGTCCCTTTAATCACGCATAAATTTTTTAGTTCAAATTTGATTCATAATTTGTAAATTTATATAAAAACTAGACATTTTGTAACGGTATATGATTCATCATCAGATTCCTTTTGGATTGGTTTCTGTGGTTTTTCAAAGTCATTTGTAAGTTTTCAAGGCCCTTCAACAACTTCTTCTTACCCTTCTCTTCTTGACCCTCAGAGGCATTTTGATCAATTTTATTGTCAACATTTATCTTTATTTCATCATTGATAAAGTACTCTTGCTTTGTCTCTCTTTCCTCAATCAAACATCTTTGACTTCGTCTTTTTTCTTTTGGGTTTTCTCGTTAATTCTTTCTATCCTTCTGCTTCCAGAAAAGGTGTGCCCATTCCAGGGTTGAGGGGCCCACTCGAGGATTGATGTGCCCTTTTAAAGGCTAAAGTGCACATCCAAGGGCGAACGTCCTATATAAAGCGAGTGTGCCCATTCAAGGTTTAGAAAGCATCCTTATGATGCTAAAAAACACTCTTTAGTGTACCTACTTCTTAGGGTTTCGAACACTCTTCAGTGCACGCACCTACTTCTTAGGGTTTGGTAAAACTTCTTGGTGCGCCTATTCTAAAGAATTAAAACACTCTTAAGTGCATTTACTTCTTAGGGTTTTCAACACTCTTCAGTGCACCTCTTCTTAAAGATTGTGCGTATTCTAAGGGGTTAAAACACTTTTAGGTGCACTTGCTTCTTAGGGTTTTTGACACTCTTTAGTGCGCCTCTTATTAGGGCGTGTGCCTATTCTAAAGGCTTAAAATACTTTAAGTGCACCTACTTCTTAGGGTTTCCTTCTAATGTATGCCCATCGGGAAAACTTCTATCATACATTGCTATGCAGTCTTTAGACCTTTTCATTCTCCGTGCCTTCGGCTAGGTATTCTTCGTTCTTCTTTGATCTCTTTAGATTTTGCATTCGTTGCGTTTCATGCCTCTCTTCTAAGCATTCGTTATACTTCTTCTAGTCTTTGTATTCATTGGGTTTCATGCCCTTCTTTTGATTATTCTTGCTTCTATTCTCTATTTCCTCTGGTCCACTGGGAAAACTCTTGAGTTTTTCATTCTCGTATTCATTTTATTCATGATCTGACTCATTAGAGATCTTTCCTTTGTCTTTGCAAATTCCTGCAATATTCAAACATATCTCAATACTATAAAATCAATTAAAAAATTCGTATCTTATTCAGTGTGTTCTTTAACAAATTGCTTTCCAGTATCTAGAGGAATTCTTCTATGTGATTCTAGTCGAAGGCTCTATCTACTCTTCTTTCTTTGTGATGTCTAAGCTATTTGCCATGGCCAGGTGCCTACCACCAGAATGTTTCAAAGATTCCTTTGATGTTTGGTTGACATAAATTTTTTTCCTTCTTCTTTCTCTCTCTTTCTCTCTCTCTCTCTTCTTCTCTTTCACTTTCTCTTTCTCTTTTCTCTTTTTCTTTCTCTCTTTTCTTTCTCTTCTTTCTCTCTTTGACCTTTCAATTTTTACCCTTTGAACTATCTAAATATGAATCTTCTTCTTTTTTCAAGTAAGTATAGTTGGGCTTGAAAGGCTCAATTGATCGAAAGAAGGCCTAAATCACTTCGTTTATGTTGTGAAGCCTAGGATTTCGCCTCAAGTGGTGATCAAATAGGTTCTAAAGTTTTGTAAGATTTAACACTAAGCTTTATTCACATAAAGTTTCTCTAAGTGATATAAAGTCCCTTCTTCATGGCTATTGTGCTCAAATGATTAAAGAAACAATAATGAAACTCATCTAACAAGAAGAGTCAAGCATGCAAACAACACAAACACATGTATTGCCAAAAATATATTTCTAATGAGTGTCATGATTTCATCAATGATCATCAAAAGAATACATAACTTTTGTATTAGAACATTTCAAAACATTGTTATTCTTTTCCTAGGTTAAGGATTCTCCCATGAACTTATGCATCCTCACTATCTGATCCACTGAATTAGTCATATTGCTTTTGATTTCTGTTGTTGCTTCTCTTTTGCCTGGCCTCCAGATCTTCTATTTGGATGCCCAAATAATATAAGTCTTCAAAGTTTTTGATTGGAAACCATGCCAGTCTATCAGTGATGTAGGCATGGGCCCCATTAATCACTATACGGACTTGGTCCTTCTTCATAGGTTGCATGGTCAACTTGGCAGCTTTGGCCCTTTAACGAACTAGATACTTCAAAAAAGTCTCATTGGGCTTTTGTCTCATCGTCTCCAAATCCCTCAACGTTGCCCCAGTTGGGTATTGTGGCGGTACTATTTCACAAATTATTGAGAAAGTTCCTCCTAATCTTCTTGAACTCTCTTTAGGAGGTCATGATACCATGTTACCACATCATCTTCTAAGGATAGCATGAAGTATTTCAAATATGTGTTTCTCTGTCAAAGGAGTGGTAGCCATGATGGTTGCATACTACCTCAAATATGTTTTGGGAGTTCGTTCTCTATTGAACTTTGGCAAGTCTAGCAAGCGAAACTTTAGAGGCAAATCTTGGTCTCCCATAAGCAAGATGTCATCTAGGTCTTTGACCTCTTTCAGCCCCTTCTACTTCAAAAGGGATTGGAGCTACTCCATGTCCTTCACCAATTACTTGATCGATTTAGGTTCTTTCGAATTGATTGGGCTTTTTTCTTTATTTTTGCCTTGGCTATTCTTTCCATCACCATTACCATTACCTTTGGATAATGGTTGAGTCATGCGATTAGGCTCATTTTGGAGTGCTTCAATAAGTTAGGCCATTTGTTACTGAAGTGCAGTCATGTCAGCTCCTAATTAGGCTATTTCGGCATTGTTGTTATTAGGTGTTGCCATTTCGTCTTCCTGTCTTGACAAACGACCACCTCGTCTAACCCAAGCAATGATAGCCGCAAAACAAAAGTGTTAATGCCATGCATACATGCATTTATGCATGATATGATGTATGCTCATACAAGGGCATAGACACATTTTGAGCCTTCCAACCTTATTTCTCATACACACGTGAGGTCAAGTCTATTTTCCTCGAATTGTTTACCTCATTCCCAAGTCATCATCATGGGATGTAGGAATGCAAGATTCTTTATCCTAATTTTAACATTGATGTTGATGTTAGATTCTTCTTGATTATCATAATATGGTTTTCAAAACATCATGATAACCTGAACTCATGGCACATTTTCTAATTTTGTTCTTTTAAGGGTGACTTGGCATGTGACATTTGTTCATGGTTCCATGTGGTTTTGAGTTGATGTTATTCTAATCATGAGGAATTTACATCCATAGACATGCATTTCAACATGCGTTTTGGTTATTCATCATATTAGAAATTTCTAAAGTTATCTACATGAGCTTAAGTCTCAAGGGTCTAATGGTCTGGGCTCCTTCGAATGAGAGATGCCCTCTTAGGCCGGTCTCTTTTTATACCAATTCGATGGCACATGCTCAAAGGTGGTGACACCAACATGAGTCGTCTAGAGGTCAAATGGAGCCAAAGACTTCTCATGCCTATGCTACACGGCTAGTTTAGGCATTTCGTGCTCATTATGTGCAAAAGTATAGTGATGCAAGGACTCGTTATATCAACATGAGGTATTAAAATTTGGTATTCTCATCGAAATCAACTTCTTTTATCCCCAGTTGAGTCGTCGCTGTGAACGAGACTTTCATCGAGCCAGAGTGTTTGTGACTATTACACTATGTCAAAGCCTTTTTTGAGATTTAAGGGAACATAAACGAGCCATGGGCACATCTAGAGAAAGGAGTCACCACCCAATTATTCAATTGAAAATTAATAGGGGCAATCCGATCCCTTACTTTGGGACCTAAACTACCTTCATCTTTTCAAGGATAGGTTTAGAACGTTAGGTACGACCACTTCTTAGAAAAAGATCTTTCGGCTAGGTAGATGCTTATTTACATGGGATGATCATATCAACACTAGTTTTTTGAGCCTTGACTTTATCTTTCATTGTTTTTGTTTTTAATTTAATAATATAGGTGATGATTCGACCTTACTTGGATTATATAGGTGGCGACCTTCAACCAATTTTGAAATAATAAGAACTCTTAATACCTTTCCTAATGTTGTGCTTTTTTGCCCCTTTACCTTCTGTGCCTGCTTGTAACTTGACTGTAAATGAGCTTTAAGGATGAGCAAATCGTAATGTGATGAATCAAACACTTTATTAATAATCTCTTTTAGTATATATGGGTCTCCCTATAAGAGTTATTACACTTTTGGCTGCCCACATGCATAAGTCCCTAGAGGGAGTTATTACATATAAAAAGAGATTGTGGATAGTACTTCTTTAAGTGCTCAACGTTCCATGGATGACAAAGAAGCCTCCATCTATGGTGGCAAGTCTATAGGTGCCTGGTCAGATGACTGCCTTGACTCAATAAGAACCTTCCCAGTTTGGTCCTAATGCTACGTAAGTGAGATCTTGAGAGTTTTGTAGTACTTGCCTCAAAACAAGATCTCCTCCTAGAAGTATCAGTGCTTAACCTTAGAGTTAAAATGTTGGGTAACCCTTTCCTACTAAGTAGCAACTTTTATTCTGGTGAGATCCCTTTCCTCCTCAAGGAGATCCAAGTTGAGTTGACAGGCTTCATGGTTAAGTTTTTCACTATATCCTTTAGTACGAGATGATAGAAGACCAATCTCAATGGGAATGACTGCTTCTAAGCCAAATGCCAAAGAGTATGGGGTTGCTTCTACTGTTGTATGGGTAGTGGTTTGGTATGCCCAAAGTACTTATGGAAGTTCCTCTGGCCATGCACTTTTCCTAGCATCAAACTTAGTCTTGAGCAGATGTTTAAGGGATTTTATGAATAGCCTCCACCTGACCGGTTGCCTGAGGGTAAGCTAGAGAGGAAAAGCATAAAGAGATATTTAGCTCCTTATAGAAGTTTCTAAAGTTTAAGATAACAAATTGCTTGCCATTATCAGTAATGATGGTGTAAGGGATACCAAACCCATAGACAATTGACCTATTTTTAGTAATCAATGTGAGGGGTTCAGCTTCCGCCCACTTAGTGAAATAATCAACAGCAACAATAGCATATTTAACCTATCCTTTACCCATTGGAAGAGGTCTGATAAGGTCTAGTCCCTATTGGGCTCATGGCCATGGGGCCACTATTAGCGTCATATTCTTAGGAGCCTTTCTTAGAATATTGGCATATTTTTGGAACTTGTCACACTTACTTGAAAATGTCTTAGCATCCTTCTTCCTGGTCGGGCATTATTATCCTTGCTTGATACATTTATAAGCTAGCGATCGACCACCAGAGTGGTTACACCACATTCTTTCATAGATTTCTCTAATGACATAATTAGCTTCTTTTGGGTGAAGACATTTCAAAAGAGGAAGACTGAATCCTTTTTTGTAGAGAACTCCATTAACCATGGTGTACTGACACATCCAAAAGAAAGGAATATCTCCTAAGTATAAGAGTGTCGAAATAATAAACCTGGTGAGATCGGGGTTGATCCACGAGGAAGGGGATTTAGCACTACAAACTAAAAGGGAAGCAAATATGATACGAATAATTTAAATAAATAACAAGATGATATCAACAAATAAATGTAAAGATGGTAGGCGGTACTGCTGACTATTCAAATATAAAAAAAAAATAAAAGGTGGTAAAACTATCCATGGAAATAGGAGGTACAACCTACCATAGCAAATGAAAGAAAAAGTTCATAAGCAATAAACAAGAATGCTTAAAATACACAAGTGAAAGGAATTAACACAATAATGATGAAAGCTAAGATTAGAGGATCCACCCTTGATATATCAAATAAGAATAGATAACCTAATTATAACTCAATTGGAATCCACATATCAAGGAGATTCCAATCGAAAGGTATGTCATTTAAGCCCATTTTAGTTATATGAATTATATTTGTTTGGTTACCAATATTTATACCACTTCTTGTAAATAGGTTTAAGCATCTAATGTGCCAATCACCATATGTCTACAACAAATCAAGGTTTCTAACTAGACTTGTGTTGATAAGGAAGAACCATACGACATCTAGAAAGGATCCAAGCATTTGCTATGTCAAGGATTGTCTATAATAGATCAAGACCTCTACTTTACAAGTGGTTTCCAGATTGATTAAGAAAATAAATATAAAACATATACAGTAAATAACAAAAGATTATGATTATTAAGCACATATTAAGATGTTAGAAAATCCTTATTCTCGTATCAATGGTTTCACCATTTCACCTTAGCAAAAGAGAATTTAGCAAGACATTATAAAAGAAAGAAAATAAATTGTAAGAAAATGAAGATTTATTAATAACATTAAGAGAACAAAACACAATAATATGAGATCCCAGCCAAAGTCAAGATGCCCCAATAAGTCACAATGCACCTCTATTTATAGATACATTTAGGGGCAAAATTGTCAAATTACAAAGGGATAATTGTAAAATATCTTGTTGACAATTTGGATCATCATGTGCACCGACTTTGACTACCAATTTCGACACCAAATTATTTAGAATTTTGATCACATATCTTCATGAAAGTTATATATATTTGTCTCGGCTTTCTAAAACATCTTGATTCATATGATTCAGATACATGTATCAAGAGATATGGTCAAAATAGGGAGGCATGGTCAAGCTGGGTTGAAACTACAGATGGGTTGATCTCAAGCCCATTTTTAGTCCACTAAAAGCCCGAATTTCATGATGCTTGTGAATACAATCTTGAAGATGATTTAATCATCTTTCCAACAAATCAAGATTTGCACCATTCTGATCTATAAATAGAAAGTTATGCCCATTTCATCGAACCTATAAAAAAATTGAAATTAAGATGAAGTTAATTCAAAAGATGCAAAGACAACAAATATGCTTAAGTTAAGGAATTTAATGGCATTATTAATACAATATGATGAATTAAGCTCTTATTAAGTGTATCTATTTAAGTGTTTATCACACCCCCTAACCAGCTTATTGCTAGTCCCTAGCGATTAAAGTTTTATTGCTTAGAAGTGATTTACAGAATTTTACATGTAAGGTAGTCATTATTGCACTCTCGTTGATTCTATCCAAATAAACAAACTCTTAACCCATTTTTTTCTTTTTTTTTTTAAGACTCATGTATCTTTCAATCAAAATATTAACAAACCTTCTTTTGTGCTCATTTGACACATGACTATTAGCTTTTTAGAAAGAAGCCATATCAGTTCTAATTAATATATATATATATATATATATATGAGTTGCTTCAATATATATATATAAATATATATATATATATATATATATATATATATATATATATATATATATTTATATATATATATTGAAGCAACTCATCTTTAACCCATGTAGCTAGCCTTAGGCTAATCACTTTTTGACTAGTTGGCCTTAGGGCATTAAATGTTAAGACACCTCTATGAGCTTAACGACTCGGGTTGACGATGCATTATTTTTGCTTAGAAATTTGTGGATAGTGCAATGTTTAATCCCCTTAAGCTTTCTCCTTAATCCATGTAACGAGCTTTGGGCCAATAGCTCCTAAACCAGTTGGTCTTAGGGTATTAGGTATTGAAGCAGCCCTTGGGCTTAATTGCTTGAATTAAGGAGGCTATGAGACCAAAGTGATCCACAATTGCTCTTTTTTTTTCTTTCACTTTTTTTTTTTTACTTTCCCCTTTCTTTTGTTCTCATCCAAAACAAAACAAAAAAACTCAAATATTGCAACATTTCATTTTGCAACCCACAATCATGCATCAAGGTATGTGTGTGTGTGAAGAAAGGTTCATGAATACTTGCTTAATGAGTACATGCGGAAACAATTTATTAAATGATAAAGTTGTGAGAGTTTATAGATTTGAATAATTCAAAGTTAAGTAAATGAGACAACCTCATTATACAATTCAAAAATCAAAACTAAATAATATCACGTTAGCTAAAATGAGTCTTCAAATGTGCAAAATCAAAACAAAATAACAGATTAGTTAGAATAGGTTTCAAGAGTTCAAAATGACCTTCTTTACTGTGTCGTTCCTGATCCGGTCTCAAGAGGATTTGAACTCCTTACACTGCATTTTGAATCTAATTACTAACTCATTTGTTTTTGGAAGAAAATATAAGACGCACTTATGTCTGCCATCGTCCTTGCCCTAAACCAAATGAAATATGTCCTCAATGTTTAAATGTAGAGAGATAAAGTATAGGAGACATTACCTGAAGCTTCGATTATTCAAAAGAGATGACCTGAAAGACACATAAAATAAAATGCTACAAATAAAAAAAAAGAAAAATTACAAACGAAGATTCAGATCTAATTTGCACTTTTTGTTTTGTCCCCTTGACCAATTAATTTGAGCTATAGCTGGGTCAGGTTCATACTCGATCGCTTGTAATTTGTCAAGTAATTAGCTAGCAATAGTGGTAGAAACAAGGATCTATCATACCAAATGAGGGATAAAATCCTGTTCCACAGCTGCATCAACAAAATGTATCAAAGGATCAAAGAAATTTTTAATATTCAACAAACCTACGGGTTTTTGATAGAGATTCAGTTGGGGCCAAGAGGCGATTTGAAAAATTCCTTCGAGAGTACCAAAGCCACCTAGTAAAGCAATAAAAACATCCAAATTGATAAGCATATATGTCATGCGTTCATGCATAGAGGAGACCTATAACTCCTACCCAATCAGTTTTTTAACGATGTTTTCTACAACTAAAGCTTTAGGAATAACACCTAAACTTGACTGCTTCCTACGACTTTAGCTGTTGACACACAACCCATTAGCTTGAAGCTACCTTTTCCATAAATCACATGAATCTTTCTTTTAGCTAATAGCCTACCAAGATAATTTGCTACTGCTACAAACTCTTCACTTTTTTCAGGTCGAGATCCACAAAACACACATATTTTCTTTTTGGATTCGACATTTTGAGGTTCCTTCCATGTTTATGCAACTCTTTGACTATATGTTTGAAGTGAAAAAACAAGAGATCTCATAGATAGGTAGCTCGGCTGTTAGTTGAAAAAGTTTGAAAATAAAGCATAGAAAGTAAAAAAAAAAAATGATAGAAATAAGACAACATAAATGCACAAGTCAATCAAAAGATATAAATTCAAAAATGACAACTATAAGGTATAAAAATTCGAAAATGATAGCACATATGCATATGTATAGGTAGTTATGATTGTGGCTCACATCTTCCTCCGGTTTTACGTCCATAAATGGCTTAAACATCTTCTATGAGTTGGGGATATGCTTCCCATCCAGTTTTCTTACAAACTGGCAAACATGGTTGTTTTGAATCAAATTCCTGAGACTATAACATTCTTGCTCTTCTCGAAATTGTGTCCATAATTTCAAAATTTCACACTACGCAATTCCACAAGAATGCGCTTCAAGAGTCAATTGGATATCATCCAAAGACTCCTTACTCATTCCTTTCTTGATGAATTATAACTTATCCTCTCGATTGTTAGACAAATATCCTAAGGACCGACGACGCTGGTTACAATTCCATTTTGCACATCTGCGACAAACTTGTAACCTTTTCGCTCTTCGCTTTTTGGGGTAAAAGCTTTTTCCTAAACCTGCATGTGAGAAACTAGATTATTTAAAAATTTACAAGAAAATCGAACATTGGCTTTAATTAACCATCTTAAATTCGCAAGAATACCCTTGCGCATCAACATCCTTAGTCTTGCTACGCGAGCTTTGTAAAGTTTAAGCAAGTCATTTTGAGGAAGAGAGGGAAAACGCCTGTGCAGATTCGAAAGAATGGATCAATGTGAAAAAAATGAGAGAGAAGAAAAGAAAATGAATGTAGGGTGATCAACAGTTTTTAGGGAATTGAAAAACTAGCTTTAAAAGTCATGGAGTACCGTATCCGCCACTTTACCGGGAAAAATCAATCCTTAAAAAGGATCGATTAAAGCAATGGACTCTTCATTTTGATCAAAATTTTCAAAGAATGGTTTTAACAGTTATCCATTAACTTTAAAAAACATTACCATTACTTGGGTTCTTAATTTCAACAGCTCTATGAGAGAAAACATTTTTAACAATGAAAGGTCTAGTCTAACGAGACTGAAGTTTACCAGTAAACAAATACAATCTTGAATCATGTAAAAGAACTTATTGTGAAAGTTAAAAAGATTTTCCAACAATGAATTTATCATAAAAAACCTTCATTTTTTTCTTTACAGATTTTAGTATTTTCAAAAGCGTCATTCCTGATTTCTTCAAGTTTACTTAGTTGGAGTTTACATAACTTACAAGCATTATTCAAATTTGTGTTAAATGTTTTAATGGCCTAATAAGCTTTATGCTCAATTTCCATAGGCAAGTGACAAGGTTTTCCATAAACTAATCTATAAAGAGACATTCCCAATGATGTTTTGAAAGCAGTTCGATAAGCCTAAAGTGCATCATTAAGTCTTATAGATCAATCTTTATGATTTGGGTTAACCGTTTTTTCTTAGATCTGTTTTATCTCCCTATTAGCTAATTCAACTTGTCCACTTGTTTGAGGGTGATAAGGTGTAGAAACTTTATGGGTTATTTCCTATTTCTTCATTGGAGTTTCAAATGGTTTGTTACAAAAATGTGCGCCTCCATCACTAATAATGACTCGAGGAATTCTAAATCTAAACAGGATATTCTCTTTAAAGAATTTTATATCTGTTTTGTGATCATTGTTTTGACATGGAATTGCCTTAGCCCATTTTGAAATATAGTCTATTGCAATAAGAATGTACAAAAAACCAAATGATGGTGGAAAAGTTCCCATAAAATCAATACCCCAACAATAAAAAATTTCAACAATAAGACTGGGATTCAAAGGCATCATGTTTCATTTTGAAATGGATCCTAATTTTTGACAATTTTTACAAGTTTCACAAAGTGAATATGCATATTTAAATAAGGTGGGCCAATAAAATCCAAATTACAAGATTTTAGCGACTATTTTTTAGATGAAAAGTGTCTTCCATATGCTTCGGAATGACAGAAATTAATGACACCACTTACGTCATTGTTAGGTATGCATCTTCTAATTATTTGGTCCGGATAATATTTGAACAAATATGGATCGTCCCAATAAAAATTTTTCACCTCGATGAAAAACTTTCTCTTATTTTTAGCATTCCAATGAGGTGGCATTTCTCCTATTGCAAGAAAATTTACAATATTAGCAAACCAAGGTGCTGCAACAATGGAGAATAAAAATTCATCATGAAAATAGTCATTGATAGGTGAAGTTTCAATTAATGTTTTTGTTGTTAATCTTGACAAAATGATTTGCAACGATATTTTCGGCTCCTTTCTTGTCCTTTACTGTGATGTTGAATTCTTGGAGCAATAAGATCCACCGTATCAATCTAGTTTTTGTATCCTGTTTAGACATTAAATATCTCACAGTTGCATGGTCAGTGTAAACAATCATTGGAGAACCAATTAAATGAGATCAAAATTTGTCTAATGCAAATATTAATGCAAGTAGTTCTTTTTTAGTTATTGTGTAATTCATTTGTGCATCATTTAAAGTCTTACCTGTATAGTATATCACATAAGGCTTACCTTTTTTTCTTTGTCTTAAGACAACACCAACAACATAGTCGCTTGCATCACACATCAATTCAAAAGGCAAGGACCAATCAGAAGATTGGATAATTAAAGTAGTTGTTAAAAGTCCAATTAAGCTATCAAAGGCATTTTGATATTCTTGAGTCCATTTAAAAGAAGTATCATTTAGTAAGAGGTTACAAAGAGGTTTAGATATAGCACTAAAATTTCTTATGAACCCCCTATAAAATCCGGTATGCCCTAAGAATGAATGAACCTCTTTGACTATTTTTGGTCGAGGCAAATGGAAAATTAGTTCCACTTTTGCTTTGTCCACTTCAATTCCCTTGGAAGACACCATATGACCAAATTCAAAATAAGACCTTTTCTTCACACCTTTTTAAGACTTTTTCTAAGTTTTCAAGACAATTATCAAAAGAATTTCCAAAGACAATTAAATCATCCATAAAAGCTTCTAAACAATGCTCAACCATGTCACTGAAAATGCTTAACATGCATCTTTGAAAAGTGGCTGGGGCATTACAAAGTCCAAAAGGCATCCTTCTAAATGCAAAAGTGTCGAAGGGGCACGTGAATGTGGTCTTTTCTTGGTCTTCAAGCGTAATTGGAATTTGATAATAGCTTAAGTATCCATCAAGAAAACATTAGTAGGAATGCCCTACCACTCTTTCTAAAATTTGGTCAAGGAATGGTAAGGGAAAATGATATTTTCTGGTGATATTATTTAATTTTCTATAGTCAATGCACATCCTCCAACTAGATAAGACTCGAGTTGACAATGATTCACCCTTTTCATTTTTTACTACTGTAATGATAGATTTCTTAGGTCCTACTTGTGTGGGGCTTACCCACTTACTATCCGAGATAGGATAGATAATTCTTACATCAAGTAGTTTAAGAACTTCAGCCCTAATTACCTTTTTCATTTGTGGATTTAATCTTCTTTGAAGTTGTTGGGATGTTTTGGCAATTTCTTCTAAATGTATTCGGTGTACAAATCAAAGGGTTAATGCCTTTTATGTCTTTTAAAGTCAACCCAATTGCATTTTTATGCGTTTTAAGCACTTCTATCAACTTACATTGCTGCTCGCTTATGAGAGATAAAGAAATTAACATCGGATATGTTTGATTTTCCCTAAGATATGCATTTTTTAGTCTTTCAGGTAAAGGCTTTAATTCTAACTTGGGATCGAGCTTCCTCTTCCTTGCTTTCATTTATTTGCCCCAATTCTTCGAATCGTGGTTTTGGTCATTTTTCCATCACCTATGCATAATCCAGTAAAGAACATATATTAGAAAGATCAGGTTCTAATTGCACTCTCGATTCTAATGAATTGACTAAACAGACTTCCAAAAGGTCAGAAAAACCCCCTTTTTGGATGTGCTTTTCCACAATAGTTTCAATCATATTAGCTTCCTCAATTTCATCATCTTTTTCATGCGGTTGGTTGCACATATTAAAAACGTTAAGTTCCAATGTCATGTTCCCGAATGATAGCTTCATGACTCCAGTCCTCCAATTAACCAAAGCATTAAAGGTAGCTAGAAATGGACGCTCTAAAATAATAGGAATTTATTTACATACTTTCACTGGTCGTGTGTCCAAGACGATAAAATCCACTGGGTAAATGAATTTATGGACTTGCACTAACACATCTTCTACTACTCTTAGCACTTCACTTGATCTATTAGCAAGCAAAAGAGTCACAAAAGTTAGTTTTAACTCACCTACATTGAGTTTCTGAAAAATCGAGTATGGAAGCAAATTCGCAAAAGAACGAAGATCAAGTAGAACTTGTTCAATTTTATGATCTCCAATAATACATGAAGTTGTAGGACAACCTAGATCCTTATAATTCATTGTATTATTGTTTTAAAAAATAGCACTTGCTTGCTCGACTAGAAGGACCTTCTTTTTTACATTCAATTTTCTTTTCATAGTGTATAAATCTTTCAAAAGTTTTGTACAAGAAGGTACCTGTTGGATCACATCTAGCAGGAAAATGTTGACCTTTACCTATTTGAAAATTTCAAAGATTTTAGAATTGTGAGTTGGCTTCCTTTGTGTAGCTAATTTTCACAACCTTAGAGGTTTGCATAGCACGCTCGTGCGATACTTAGACAACTTGAACCCAAAAGTTGTTAAGTAAGCCTAGTGATTTACCTTCTCACTCAAAGAGAAGAGAGGATTGTTGAGCCAAAGAGCTTTGTAGGCAAGAAGAGAAGAGATAGAAGATGGAGACAAGTATTGCTAAGCAAGAGAGCTTTGTATTATACTAGAAAGCTTTACAATGCTTGGTTGCTTGGATTTGCTTGGATGATTTACAAATGAGCCTTAGAGGGGTTTTTATAGTAAACCACCTCTTAAATGAATGGCTAAGATCTAATGCATCTAAGGGTCCTAATTCACTATCTAGAATCATCTACTAATATATCTAGATATGTATAAAAGTAGATATGTACAAGAGAGAATTCTAGAAACTTGGCTTGCTAGAGAATTCTAGAAGGTGGGCTTGGGTTTGCAAGCTTTCTAGAAGCTAGGTCAAGCCTTATGTATATTTATGCTTATTTGGGCCATCTCTAACAAGCAAACTGGGCAGGCTGTAACATCCTTCCCCACCTAATTTCACGCCGTCCATAGCGCGCTTTCGTCCTTGTAGTGTTGGATATGCTTGCCAAATTGCTACAAGGCATCTTCGCATTCTCAACTTGTCTTACTATCCGAAAGGTTTGTCCACTTTACCAAGTCTGTAGTGTATGGTGAAACTCCTCTCCTTCGTATCACACGTTCCGCAAGGATGTATTCCACTACCTTATCAAATGCGGTGATGACGGCTGTGGGTGCTCTTTTGGACTCACTTCTTGCAGGATTTTCCTTGTCCTCATGATAGGGCTTGAGAAAACTCACATGGAAGATTGGATGGATCGTGAGTTTAGGTGGCAATCGGACTTTGTAGGAGACTTCGTCCACTAGCTTGACAAGGGACCTTTGTATTTTCCTACCAACCCCTTGTGCACTTTACGAAGTGACTTGAATTGTAGGGGTAGTAGCTTGATAAGCACCAAATCCCCTTCTTGAAATACGAGGTGTCGTCTCTTAGTGTCTGCCTATTTCTTCATTTTCTTGGCGGCCTTGTCTAAGCATGCTTGCGTGATGTCGGCTTGTTAATACCATTTCTTTGCGAGCTTGTATGCTAATGGACTCTTCCCTCCCTAGGTTGAGGCTATGGCATATGGAGTCATAGGTTGTTGTCCTGTCACAGTCTCAAACGGACTCTTACCTATTGCCTCACTCTTTTAGAGATTATATGAGAATTGGGCAACGTCTAGCAACTTTGCCCAATCATGTTAGTGAGCACTCACATAATGCCTCAAGTATAACTCAAGTAAGGCATTGATGCGCTCGGTTTGCCCATCGATTTGGGGGTGGAAGCTTGTTAAGAAGCTCAAGTTGGCCCCCAACATTTTGAAGAGCTCTCCCCAAAAATGTCCCGTGAAGCAAGGATCACGGTCACTCATAATGTTTTGTGGAACTCCCCAAAGTTTCGCCATATGCTTGAGGAACGCTCGAGTGGCTTCATTCGTGGTGCAATCCATGGAGATAGGAATGAAAGTGGCATATTTGCTAAATCGATCAACTACCACCATGATGCTTCCATAGCCCTCGAATTTTGGGAAGGCCACAATGAATCTATCGAGACACTTTGCCATCGTCTTTTCACGATAGGTAGGGGTTTCCAGCAAACCTGGGGGCGTTGGTGTTCAACCTTGTCTTGTTGGCATATAAGACAAGTTCTCACATAGCCCTCCACGTCTTCTTGCATTTGAGGCCAATAGTAGGAATCTTGCATAAGTGCAAGGGTTCGTGCCATACCTGGGTGACCAACCCACTTGGAATCATGGCACTCCTTGGTGATCTCCTTCCATAAATTCTTATATCTTGGCACGAAGAGGCGATTCCCGATTGTGAGGAGTAGGTCTTCGTCAAGCCAAAAGCGTCGTTTCTTCCCCTCACTTGACAATTTCAGGAGATTCTTGTATATGGGTCATGCTCTAAGCCTTGTTTGATGCGGTTGATGAGCACACGTTGTGGGTGACTTAAGCTCAAGGTGGTGAGTTTTGCCTTGCGACTTAAGGCATCAGCCACAAAATTTGCCTTACTCGCTTTGTACTCGAGCCTATAGTCAAACTCGGCCAAGAAGTCTTTCCATCATGCTTATTTGAGGCTCAGCTTCTTTTGAGTTTGAAAGTAGCTCGTTGCCATGTTGTCAGTCTTGATGACAAAGGGCGAGCCAAGCAAGTAGTGTCACCAAACCCGTATGCAATAAATGATGGCGGTCATTTCCTTCTTTTAGACCGTATATCATCGCTCCGTGTCATTAAGTTTGTGGCTCTCATACGTAATAGGGTGCCCTTCTTGCATGAGAACTCCCCCTATGGCAATGTCAGAGGCGTTTGTGTGCATCTCAAATGGCTTGGTGTAGTCGGGTAGAACTAACACTGGTTCCTCGCATATTACCTTATTAAACTCAGCGAAGGCATATTGGTACTCTTTAGACTAGTGCCATGTGCGATTCTTCTTGAGATGATCCATGAGTAGGGCGGCTTTGGTTGAATGGCCCATGATATATAGCTGATAGTAGTTAACCAGCCCAAGAAAATATCGTAGCTTTGATACTTTGGTAAGAGGCTCCCATTCTTGAACAGCCTTCACGTTGGCTTGATCCATCATGAGCTTCCCATCCCATATTCAGTAGCCAAGGAACTCTACCTCTTATTGAGCAAAGGAACATTTTTCTTTCTTGATGTAGAGTTCGTTGTCATGAAGCACTTGGAAGACTTGTTGGGGGTGTTGCACGTGCTCTTCGAGAGTTGTGCTATATACCACGATGTCATCTAAGTACACAACCACGAATCGATCGAGATAGGGATGGAATAGCTTGTTCATGAGGGTGCAAAATGTAGTAGGTGCATTGGTAAGACCAAATGGCATGACTAAGAATTCATAAGCGTCATACCTTGTCACGCATGCGATCTTCAGTTCGTCACCCTTGGCAATGCATACTTGGTAGTACCCCGATCTCAAATCAAGCTTTGTGAAGTATCGAGTCTTCCCATGCTAGTGGAACAGCTCTACAATTAGTGGAATCGGGTACTTGTCTTTTATGGTGATCTTGTTAAGTGCCCGATAGTCAAACACATATGGAGGGATCCATCCTTCTTCTTTTGGAAAAGGATGGGTGCATCGTATAAAGCTTTTGAGGGCTAGATGTAGCCTGCATCGAGCAAGTCTTAGAGTTGTTTCTTTAACTTAGCAAGTTTGGGTGGTGTCATGCAGTAAGGCGCCATGGCTGGAGGCTTGGCACCGGGCTCTAACTCGATTTGGTGGTCCACTTCTTGTCGTGGAGGCAACTTATTTGGAAGCTCTTTTGGCATCATGTCCTTGTATTCCTCAAGTATGACCTGGAATCCTCTTGGCAATGGGTCCTTGGAAATGGTGATGCCCTTCCCATCGTTTAGCTCACGAACGATAGCAAGGAAACTTGAGTCCTTCTTCATCCCTCGTTTAAATTATAGTACGGATAGCATCTTGCTCTCTACCTTTGCTATACGTTCTGCCATAATCATGCATGATTGACTCCCATTGAGGATGCTAAGGGAGTTAAAGGCTGGTATGGAGAAAGCATGGACTTGGTTGAAGAACTCCATATCTAGTACTACTTGAAAGTCATCCATAGGGACGATAGAGAAATCAAGCTTATTGTTCCATGTGCCAAGTTGTACCGACGTTGCCTTGGACACTTCTAATATTGCCTTGGCGAGTGAGTTTACCGTCTTGATGGTGCCTCCTCTATTGGTATATTTGAGGTTGAACTGTTTGGCCTCTTCCTAAAAAATGAAGTTTTGCATGGCTCCCGTATCAAGCATCGCACGCACATTCTTACCATTGATTGTGGAGCTCACATACATGAGACCCTTTTGGACAAGTGTGGGTCTTTTGAGCGCGCCAATTGTGCGAAGAGAACCCATCCTCGCTTATGGCTTCTCATTTTGTACGCCCTCATGTTGAGTAGTTAGGGCATTGAGGGTCTTCCTCTTCAGGCAATCACGCACCCAATAAGAGTCATCATAAATGAAATAAGGGCTTTTTGGTTTAGGAGCGTCAGACTTACCTTTGTTAGGTGTGTCTCACTTGTATCCCCTGAATGGTTTACGTGCATTATCTTCCTTTCGAGCATGATCTTTCTTGGCGTTGTGCTCTCTCCCACCTTATCCATGGTTGGAATTCCTATCCTTGGATTGGGAGGTGTAGTCTATAAGGGATTCGGCTATGGCTATGGCATCATCAAGATTTTGAAAATCGTGCCTTTCAAGCTTGACCCTCGCCCAATCCTTGAGTCCTTCAAGGAAGTAGAAAAGAGAGTCCTTTTTAGACATGTCCTCGATCTCTAGGATAATAGTGGTGAACTCCTTGATATACTTTCGAATGGTGCCGCATTGCTTCAATCGATGGAGGCGGCCTCTTGCCTCCTTTTCGGCATTGCTAGGATAGAAGTGCTTTCGAAGTTCTCTCTTAAAGTCCTCTCATGTGCGAAGGAAGAAGATGCCTCTGCCCACGTCACCATGCTTTTGATGCCACCATAATTGGGCTGCATCTCGTAGGAATGTGGGTGCAATGCCAATCCTCAAAGCATAATCATGGACATGTTTGGCTTTGAAATATTGCTGCAAGTCGAGTAGAAAGTTTTCAACTTCCGTGGCATTGTGAGTGCCATTGTATGTGGTAGGAGTAAGCACTTGTATGGTGCTTAGCCCACGTGTGTAAGATGGGTTAGCACGATCACATTGATTCTTCTCTCATTCCATGCGAGTTTCCTCCACTTCCATATGGATTACTCGCAACTCATGCTCCACAAAGGTTCGCAAGCCCACGAGCTCTCGTGTAATGTTATGAAGCTCCTTTTCATAAGCTTTGCTAAACTCAAGGATGTTGGACTTTGTGGCTTGAGTGATCTCTCCATAATCTGTCTCTAGGCCTTCAAGACAGTTGGAGAGGCCTTCAATAGCATTGTTTATCCCCGAGATAGCTTGCTCTATACTAGCAACACGAGGCTCAAAGGCTTCCGCAAGCGGAGCTGTGGACTTACCACGTTTTCCTTGTGGGCATGGCTGAGGTTGAGGTTGCTCCTCTCGTCCATAAACTTGCTCTTCCATGGTCACTTCAATGTCGGATGCCATGCTCTTGTGCTCGAACCGTACTCTTATACCAACTGTCACGAGTTTAGAGGTTTGCATAGTACGCTCGTACGACACTTTGACAACTTGAACCCAAAAGTTGCTAAATAAGCCTAGTGATTTGCCTTCTCACTCAAGGAGAAGAAAGGATCATTGAGCCAAAGAGCTTTGTAGGCAAGAAGGGTAGAGATGGAAGATGGAGACAAGTATTGCAAAGTAAGAGAGCTTTGTATTATACTAGAAAGCTTTACAATGCTTGGTTGCTTAGATGATTTACAAATGAGCCTTGGATGGGTTTTTATAGTGAACCACCTCTCAAATGAATGGCTAATATCTAATGCATCTAAGAGTCCTAATTCACTATCTAGAATCATCTACTAAAATATCTAGATATGTACAAGAGTAGATATGTACAAGAGAGAATTCCAGAAACTTGGCTTGCTAGAGAATTCTAGAAGATGGGCTTGGGCTTGCAAGCTTGCTAGAAGCTAGGCTAAGCCTTATGTATATTTATACTTATTTAGGCCATCTCTAACAAGCAAACTGGGTGGGCGGTAACATAATGCTTGAGAAAATGGAGGCACATGTGGGGATTTGTTTCCGTTTTTGCTAGGTGTTGGTTTGGTAACCTCGTCCTAACCTTTAGAGATCAATTCATCTTCTTTCTCGTAAGGTTTTGGAATGTGTTTTTCAACAACCTTACCATTGCAAAGTGTCATGACCGATTTAGCTTGGTCCACATAATGGTTACTTGAACTCCTTGCATTTGAGTTAGATTGATCTTTGGGGTTTTATAACATTTGAGAAGGAAATTTCTTTTTTTTATTAAATGCTAAATGTGGATGCAAATTTTGCAAGATTGTCTGACAAATTTGCTAATATTTGAGCAGTTTGACTATTGAAAGTCTCTTGCTTTGTAATGATTGAATGCAATTTTTCTTCAAGGTCCTTCCTAGGAGGAGGAACATATGCATGATCATGAGAATTTTGAAAATTTTGCTATGTTTGAAAAGGGACTTGTGAAGATTGTGCATAACTTTCATTCTTCCAACTGAAATTCGGATGATTTCTCCAATTGAGATTGTAAGTTTGTGAGTATGGATTGTGATTTGGCCTTTTGAAGGTGTTTGAGGCATTAGCTTGTTCATGGAGACATTCCCTAAAGGTAGGCAAAGTTGGGCACTCATCAGTAGGATGGTTATTATCATTACAAATGTGACAAACAATTTCTTGAATAGAATTCAATTGACCACTCTTTTTTATTTCTAAAGCCTTGACTTTTCCAACTAGGGATGCATATTTGGCTTGAAAGTCATAGTCTTTCGTAAGGTTATATATGCCTTTATTAGATGTGGAGGGTAGGGCTTTGCTTGGCACCTCATAGGTGTCGATAGTGTCCCAATTTTGGGCATTGTCTACTAATAAAGCTAGGCAGTCAATTGCTTCCTCAGGGTCTTTATCTCCAAATTATCCATTACATATTAGCTCTACTAGTTGCATGTCTTGAGGTGTTAACCCACTATAGAAATCTGCAACTATTCTCCAAGTTTCAAAACCATGGTAAGGATAGATATTAAGTAATTCTTTATACATATCTCAACATTGGTAAAACGTTTTTCCTTGTTTTCAAGTGAAAGTGATGATTTGTCTTTTAAGAGAATTTGTTCTATGGGTAGGAAAATTTTTTTTCAAAAACTATTGTTTCATCTCATCCATGAACTGATGAAACCTAAGCTCAAATTTTGTAACCATGTTCTAGCTTTATCTTTTAAAGAAAAAGGAAAAACCTTTAATCTAATGGTGTTTATGCTATAATTTGGGTCACTGTAGGAGTTACACACCTTTTCAAAGATTTTTAAATGTGAATATAGGTTCCCCATATCAAGGCCATGAAAGGTGGGTAAAAATTGAACGAAACTTGATTTGAAATTGAAATGGATTGCATCGGGAGGAGAAATTACACAAGATGGTGCACGAGTCCTTACCGAATTCATGTAAGCTCTAAGGGTTCTTGATTGGTTTTGGTCATTTTGTTGGAAACAATTGTCCCTTTCATTTATGAACCTTTCCACTTGATTGTCAGTAATGATTTCTAAGAAATATGATGTTTTTCTAACAAGTCTACCACTAGATGTTCGTGACCAAATTTTCACGCAAATTTAGAAGAAAAAAGAAAAGAAAAGATGAATACACGACAAAGAGAAAAATTAAGATCTAAAATGAGAAAAGAGAATACTTACAATTTTGCACGCCAAATTTTACCCTCCTAAGCAATGGTGCCAAAAACTTGACACATTAAAAAAAAAAAGGATTATCTCCCAAGTATAGGAGTGTCGAAGTAATAAACCTGAAAAGACCGGGGTTGATCTATGAGAAAGGAGATTTAGCGCTCCAAACTAAAAGGTAAGCAAATATGATATAAATAGTTTAAATAAATAACAAGATGATATCAACAAATAAAAGTAAAGATGGTAAGCGGTACTACTGACCATTCAAATGTAAAACAAAAACAAAAGGTTGTAAAACCATCCATGGAAATAGGAGGTAAAACCCACCATAGCAAATGAAAGAAAAAGTTCATAACCAATAAACAAGAATACATAAAATACACAAATAAAAGGAATTAACACAATAATGATGGAAGCCAAGGTTAGGGGATACGTCATTGATATATCAAATAAGAATAGACAACCCAATTATAACTCAAATGGAATCCCCACTTCAAGGAGGTTCCAATCAGAAGATATGTTATTTAAGCCCATTTTAGTTATATAAATTATATTTGTTTCGTTATCAATATTTATACTTCTTGTAAATGGGTTCAAGTATCCAATGTACCGATCACCATATGTCTACAACAAATCAAGGTTTCTAACTCGACTTGTGTTGGTAAGGAAGAACCATACGAGATCTAGAAAAGATCCAAGTATTTGATGTGCCAAGGACTGTTTACAATCGATCGAGGCCTCTACTGTACAAGTGGTGTCAAGATTGATTAGTAAAATAAATATAAAACATATAAAATAAATAAAAAAAATTATGATTATTAAGCACATATTACGAGGTTAGAAAATCCTTATTCTCATGTCAAGGGTTTCACCCTTTCACCTTAGCAAAAGAGAATTTAGCGAGACATTATGAAAGAAAGAAAACAAATTGCAAGAAAATGAAGATTTATTAATAACATTAAGAGAACAAAACACAAGAAAGAAAAACACAGTAATATGAGATCGCACCCAAAGCCGAGATGTCCCAATGGGTCACAATGCACCTCTATTTATAGGTACATTCGGGGGTGAAATTGTCAAATTATAAATGAACAATTCTAAAATATCTTGTTGACAATTTGGATCATCATATGTATCGACTTTGACCATCAATTTAGGTACCAAATTATTTAGAATTTTGATCACGTCTTCATGAAAGTTGTAGATTCTCTTAGCTTTCTAGAACATCTTGATTCATATGATTTGGATACGTATATCAAGAGATATGGTCAAAATAAAGAGGAATGGTCAAGCTGGGCCAAAACTGCAAATGGGTTCACTTCAAGCCCATTTTTGGTCCACTAAAAGCCCGAATTTCATGATACTTGTGAAATACAATCTTGAAGATAATTTAATCATCAAGATTTGCACCATTCTAATTTATAAATAGAAAGTTATGTCAATTTTACTGAACCTATAATAAAAATTAAAATTAAGATAAAGTTAATTCAAAAGATGCAAGGACTACAAATATGCTTAAGTTGAGGAATTTAATAAACTATTAATACAATATGATGAATTAATATCTTATTAAGCATACATATTTAAGTGTTCATCATGTACCTTGATGCTCTCCCTTTTACCCTGAATGTCTCATTTCAGTTAGCTGGAGTTTCCCTATCTCTAGGAATTTAATGACAAGGTCCATCCAGCATAGCTTACCATTTATAACCATTGTTCTTTCTAATGAAATTTCATACTTTGATGTATTGGAAGACTTTAGGATGACCATGTGAAAAACCGTCGATAGAAAGGGGTCTACCCTAGAGGCAATTCTTGCTAAACTATCAGCCTTCAAATTCTCCAACCTTATAACTCTTATGATGTCAAAACCTTTAAAACTATGAAGAAAGAAGTTAACTCTATCCAAGTAAGCCATCGTGGCTTGTTTGATAGTCTTTACGGATTTGGTTAATCACTGATTAGGAATCACTATGGATGGCAATCTCTTCAACTCTAATAGCAACTGCCAACCTAAGTCCTCCAAGGAGAGCTTCATATTTTGTGACATTATTGGCAGCTTTAAAATTAAAACGTAAAGCCACAGCAACTTGTACCCCATCTAAGGTTGACAAAATCAAGCCAGCTCTGCTACTAATCTTATTAGATGACCCACCCACAAACAATACCCTTGCCTTTTGTGGATCCATTTCAATAGGCATTGGTCGATCATTTGATTTCATAGTCTCCTTATCCTCCTCAACTCCATTGCCTAAAAACTTTGCAATGAAGTCAACGATTACTTGTCCTTTGATAGACAGTGTTTAACTGAATTGACCACTTGATCAGTCTTCCAGAGAGCTCTGGACAATAAAGGAAATGCCTTAAAAGATGATCAATTGGCACCATAATGGTGTGTGCTTGGAAATATGGGTGAAGCTTTCGTGCAGCAACAACTAGGGCGAAAGCAAGCTTCTCCATTGGAGGGTATTGACCTTCAACATCTGTCAAGGCCTTGCTCACATAATAGATTGGCCTTTGCATTATCTGATCCTCAGGGATAAGAGCTACACTAACTGCATATAAAGAAACCACTATATAGAGAAAGAGTGTTCCCCCATAACTAGTTTGGATTAGAAAGGAGAGGAGGAGAACCTAAATACCTCTTAAGCTGTAGGAAAGCATTCTCACACTCACTTGTCCATTCAAATTGCTTACACTTCCTCAAAGCTTTAAAAAAAGGACGAAATTTGTCAGTCGCTCTTGAAATAAAGCGATTCAAGGTGGTAACTTGTCTAGTGAGGAGTTATATATCTTTTGGTGTTTTAGGGGACTCGAGCTACAGAAGTGCTTGGAATTTCTTAGGATTGGCCTCTATTCCCATTTGGATGACAATAAACCCTAAAAACTTTCCCAAAAGCACATTTAGAAGGATTCAACTTCATATTGTATTTTCGGAGGAAGTCAAAAGTTGTTCGGAGATCGTCTACATGGGATCTAGCATCCATACTCTTGGTAGCATGTCGTCAACATAAACTTCCATGGTCTTTCCCATGAGAGGAGCGAACATGGGGTTCACTAACTGTTGATTGGTTGCTCTAATATTTTTTAGCCCAAAATGCATTATTCGGTAACAGTACAACCCTTTATCTGTAATGAAAGCTGTCTTTTCCTTATCCTTCAAGTACATTGGAATTTAGTTATAACCAGAATAAGCATCCATGAAGCTCAGCAATTGATGGCCAGTTGTGGCATCAACTACTTCGTTTATCCTGGCCAATGGAAAGCTATCTTTTGGGCAGTGCTTTTTCAAATCTTTGAAGTCAATATAGACGTGCCATTTTTCATTGGCTTTTTTCACCAGTACTATATTAGATAGCCACTCAGGGTAATTTACCTCTCGAACGATTCCACTTGTTAAGAGCTTTTCTACTTCTAACGTAATCACTTCTGAACGCTCCGGGGCTTGGTACCTTCTTTTTTGTCGAATGGGTTGAGCTAGAGGGTTAACATTAAGGTGGTGAACAACTATACTTGGGTCTATGCCTGGCATGTCTCCATAAGACCATACAAAAATATCACTATATTCTCAAAGAAAACCAATCGGTCTATCCTTGATTGGTATCGGAAGGCCTTCAATTTGTTTCATAAGTTCAAAGCAATTGGTACTGTTATGACCTTGAGCTCAGTGGTAATGACAAAACTTTGTCGTCTCTTATTCTTAGATTCGACCATAAAGGAACAGATTCTTTTAGTAGTCCCTTATCTTTGATTTCTTTTAAGATATCTTGTTATGGTATGTTAAGTAATGTGAAAATACGTTGCTCTTCTTGGGGTTGATCATGATGCTCCTGATGGGGTTTGGTGGATGACCCTTGCAACAAGAGACAATCATTTCTAAATTATCTCGTCCGAAGCGTCGGTCCGAGGTTGACCTTTGATTTCTATCATGATGTTCTCTCTTATGGTTGTTATATGACTGTCCATCTACATGAGAGGAATTAGGCATCACCAGAGTTTGCCTAGGGTAATTTGCTTGATAGATTTTCTTTACATCATCATGGCTAGAAAAACCCTTACAAATGCTTCTTGGTACATACGTGGGAGATTAACAAAGAATTCCCATGCCAGAGGGGGCTCCCCTTTGATTGCTTGGACCAAACTTTGCATAGTGCAACCATCATTAAATTGGTCCACTTAAGCGACCTCCCGTTGGTACCTATCCACAAATGGATAGAGTGAGTCTTTACGGTCCTACTTGATTGAAAGAAGACTCTGTGTCGGTCGACTTTTGGGTTTCATGTTGCTAAAGTGTGCGAGAAAATTGTTATCAAACTGGAGATGGATGAGGCCGGTGATCTCCTATATCATTGCTTCACTGATCTTCCAAGGGTGAGAGAGAAAGTTCTACACATTATTCCTCTTGAGACTCCCTTAGTAAAGTTCAGGTTGTGGTATTCAAAATCCATACAGGTATCTTTCCCTAAGAATGTCTTAAGCAAAAGGTGATTCCCATTATGGATGACCATCCTTTTCTTCTCTCGAATGCTTAATCAACTTCTCTAGTTTATGAATTTTTTTTATCCATTTCTCGCTTGAACTTTGTATAGTGACTATCTGATGTTTCCTTTTCTGAGATATCCATCAGAATAACACCTGGGCGGTGATCCTCACTTTTAAGTGGTAAGTTGGGGTAGTTTCTTTTTTATTGGAAGTTATCCTTTGGAGCATAAGGACCATGCTAAGAATAGGTTGGCTGATCAACATTACTTCCTTTTAGTCCCTGCTCGACACTGGCATGACTCTTTTTGTTTAAAGAGTGATGATGGTTTACTGCTACCAACCGTTGTTTGGATATGACAGGTGGAGAAGGGGGAATCTTTGGGCAACCATCCCCTCCCTGAGCAACAGGATGGGAAAGATTTGGTTGGATGACCGTTGGACAAGTAATCTAGTGGTCTGAGCGACCAGGTTAGTATGTCCACCCACATCAGTTGGGACATTAGCTACTATCACAGCATTTCTCGAGGGGTTTCTAGCAGCATTTCCACGTTCTTGAGTGCTCTGTCCAAATGCTTGGTTGAACATGGTCACCATACGGTTCATCTATTCACCAAAGTTCTGCATTGTGTGCTCCATGGTAGTCAATCAACTCATCTTGCCTTTCTTCAGTCTCCTAGGTGAAAGTCGAGGCTACCAAGAGTTAGGGCCCATCTCAGAGGATATTACTAAAACTATCCCAGTATCAACTACCCTTTGGCATCGGGGAGGGGCTTCTACCTCATTTTCTTCATCAACCTCTTGGGAGGTTGAGTGTTGGGATACGTAACTCATGATGTGTGTGATTATGTTTGGATGGGAGTAATAACTAAGGAGGCTTAAATTGTCGTTCTCACAGGCGCGTCAACTGTTGATGCATGATTTTCAGACAACTGAAAAGTGGGTTAAGGCTTGAGTTGTACGTGGTCCAATCCTGAGAACAAAGAAAATAGTTAAGGCTGTTGGCTGTGGTGCTGGCGAGAATCCTCCAATGCTTAAGTCAGTTTTGGGCACACCAAAATTTTTTAAGAGAATTTCCTAGAGAGAGAAGCTCTTAAAAGCAAGGAAATTTAGAGAGAGAAAGAGTTTAGAAAAATGTGCATACCTTGATTGAAAATCCAGAGGGTTTATATAGACATCAGGAGAAGTCATTGTGGGACCCAGACAACGGGCCCAATAATGGGCTTACTATATTAGATTTAATTAAGACTCAATTTTATTGTATGGTTCTTCATATAGACCAATCTCAAATAATATTAACGAAGAATTTCGAGTAGAGGTCTCAGGGTCAATACCCTAATTTCAATTTAAAATGTTTGGAATAATAGAGGATAACTCACGGTTGATGGACCTCGTGATGTTTGGCTGCAGTGGAGATGGATTTTCTTTTTCTTTTTGTTCTTTTTGTGAATTTTTTCTCAAATGTGATTCGATCTTGGTGGTTTCCAGTTTGAAATAACCTAACAAATTTAACAAGGGCTCTCAGCTAACTGATTTTGAGACCTCCAACCATACGGCAATGAGAAGGGGGTTTTTTCAGTTTACTGGGGCTTCATTATTTGTTGATAGAAATTGGAGTTTATTAACTCTGAAATCCAATTTATTAGACTCATCTATAGCTGAGAGAGAAAATATATGTATATAAAGGAATCATTGATTGCTCTTTAGTTTTTCTTTGTTTGTTTTGCATTTTTTTTTAAAGTTCGAACCTTGATAGCATTTGTTTCATTGTTTCGGTGGAGTGTTTAATGATTCTTTTCTAATTTTTACTTCGATTCAGAGATTGAGTTTGTTTGGATTTTGTTTAATTTATAATTCAATTACTTTCTCATGTCTGTCATTTTGGCTCGCATAAGTGATCACCTTAACAAACTATTAGGAACTAAAGAAAATTAGTAATGGGGGGTGTGACTGATTAATTTTTCCCATATTGTTTTTCTTAATAGCTGTTCGAAATACATTTTAATTTATGGATGTTCATTTTCTTTTCTTTTGTATTAGGAGGAGTTATTTACGGGGTTACTTCACTCTCTAATCAGTGTTTTGTAGTAACTTTTCTTTCTCGTGTCCTTGTCTCATATATAATAATAATAATAAAAATGATAATTTATTTTTGATACCAGGAAATTAAGAGATTTAGTTGATTGAGAACCTAAAATTGTGAGAGAAGTAATGATGACATAGGGTGAGGATTTATCGAATGATATCGTGTTTGAAATTCTATCAAAACTGCCTGTGAAATCTCTACTTTCTTTGTAGATATTGGTTTTCTTTAGTCAAAAGCAAGAGCTTTATTTCCAAGTACCTCAAAAACTATAAAATATTGACAGTACACGTCTTGTTGTTTTCTATGATCCCCATATTAAACTTGATGTCCCAATCGATATTGCTTTTTCCCTTGACGAAACACTAACAAATTTGTCATGTCAAGACCTTAAACTTCGAGGTGGTCCAACATACAGTATGACATTTTTGGGGTTCATAAGATGGCTTATTTTGTATACATTATTGATGAGTATGATCACTTATACAACTAGATAATCCCCAGTGTTGCCTAAAAACAAATTTAACTTTGATGTTAACTCGAATACCTATAGAATTTTGTTTGCAAAAAGTTCATAAATAATCGATATTCAAAAAATATGGAGGTTATGCATGACAATAACACTTAGTCTAAGGTTATCAATGATATTTACCCATGCCAGATATATGAAATTATTAATTATTGTTTAGAAATGGGTTAAAATATGGCTATCCACAAGGAGAATATACAATAGTAAAAGCCCAACTCTGTTAGTGAAACTATGTTGTATTCTATGTTAAGGAAATATATCTTTAAGCTATCCACCACCATCTCAACCCCTACCTTCAACTCAAAATTATCCACCACCTCCTCAACCAACTCAAAGGCATCCACCACCAACACCACCTATTCAAAGGCATCTGCTAAGATTGGTCTGAGGGAGAATATTGGGAGGGTGGTGGATCTCGAGTAGGTTCCTTAGCCATGCTCAGCATAGCCAACAATCTTAGCAGACCAAAAATGAATATATAAAAAATCAAATCAACACAATATTAACATTCCTAGTTCACATGTCTTTCTGACACGACCTGCTTCTAGTTACATGAGCAAATCGTGCTTAAAATTATTTACTACAAGAACATCAAATGCAAATTTCTAACTCAATATGCTTCCTCTGTGCTAATAATTAAAAACATTTAAAAAAAATTAGTTCTAGTTTGGGTCTTTGAATATCCTAAAATTTCAGAATTTCGCATTCAAGTCCCTCCAATTTTGGAACAGTTTTTAGAAATTGCAGTTGACAATTTTCAAAAATTGCAGTTCAACCCCTGCCACTGGACAGTTTCAAAATTTTGCATTTTCACCCCAAATGAATTAAATTCTAATTTCCAAAGCTTTTCTTCAAAACAATTTGCTATTGTTTTGAATATAATACCACCCATCATTTCCTATATCAAAAACACAATTTTCCATATATATATATATATATATATTTGCTCAAAGGAAATAACTAAATACTTCAATTTACTATATAAATTCATATAAGTATAAATGTTTATTTTCTAACCATTAACATGCTTTCTACTTCCATTAACATATTGTATACATTCATTCTACAAATTTTACTTTAAATTCATTATTCTCTTGCACTCAAACTTATCAAAACAACATTTACTATGTACTCAAGCACTAGTTTACTAGCACCACCCATAAACATCTCTTTTATCTAAAATTCCATACTTATACAAACACTTATTTTCAAAATAGCATAATCACTCATTATTTATTCTAACAACAATTAATATGTAAAATAAAACTGCTTATAACTCAAGTAATTAAACTAATGACTTACGTCATATGAAAAATCATGAATTTAATACACTCTCATATAATATAAAAGTCTCAAAACATAATCTACACACTGAATTCAATCTCCCTTTGGCTAAGGAATGTTCTAAAAATTATTTGATGATCGGAAACCTTCATCGGAAATGCCGCCGAAAAAAGATGAATAGTGACCAAAATTCATTTCTCTCCAATTTGCAAGTTTTACGTATTAATATACAACAAAAAGGTATGGTTAGAAAGAGCATGGAAAAAGCTTTAATTTGATGTAAAGATTGACCAGTAACTTATCGGATTTTGGTCAAAAAGTGAATAGGAAGCCATTGACATCCAAGCTTCGATTTACAAAAATGGTGAAGAACCCAAGGACGAGATATATATGGTTGGAAAAAGGACGATACAAGCTTTGAAACAACATATCATGGGGCTAGAGATTCGCCAAAAATCGATCAAAATCACCTGTCAAAGGTCGAGGGCTGGCGGTCAACTGGAAAGGGTCATTGGAAGGAGACCATCTTCTCTCTTTCCCATTTCTGTCTCTTCCCCCTCTTTTTTTTTGTTAAAAAAACTTTTGGGCTAGGCTAGGCTTTGTCGACATGGGTTGGGTGTTACACCTTCCTTCTTCCTCCAAGTCTCATTAGCCCAAGAACAAAGAAAGATGGAAAAATTCAAAAAAAAAGAAAAGACCAAATTAGGGGGCTTTATTGAAATATAGACACATCCTTAAAACTTTTGATGCCATGGACACTTTATGCATGAAAAGACAAAAATACCCTTTATTCATTCATTACTGAAAAGAAAGAAGAAACATCTGTCATTCCTCCTTCCTTAACTGTCCGAAACACCCTTCAACACCTATGTTTCAACTCATGGTTTAATCTCGAAGTTGAAGCTGGGCAACAAAGTAAAACAACTCTCTCTAAGCTTTTTCTAAATGACTTTAGAATGTTGAAGTAGGTTGTAATGTTTTCATTATGTCTTGTTTTCGTAGCTTTCAACCACATTATGTAGCTTCAAATAGAAATGTGTATGTGAACTAAGCTTAGCATTTTCGCCAATATTTGTTGAAAATTGCAAATCAAAGAGAAAAATGTAGTATTGCAGGTGAGGGGGAAGAAGACTCGATGGAGCCAAGCGAGATCGCTCGACAAATGTGTCGTGTGTCTTGTCGAGTGTTGAGTGAGTGTGTCAAGGCTATTGTCGTGTGTCGAGTCGAGTGTCAAATGCGTCAATTGTCAGATGTGTGGAGGTTTTGTCGAGCGTCGAGTGTTGAGTTAGATTCTGTCGAGATATCTCAAGCGTTTTGACCGAATGGTCGTTTTTGTGATCTATTTAAGCAATTTTGTAATGATTTTTTGTCCATGGACCTTATATGATATGTCTCTATCATGCAGGATGGAAACTTTACGTATACTTATTCCTTACAATGGTTCTTGAATTATGCAAGAGAATGGTAGTTATTTATACACTAGTGGGAGGGCAAAGCCATTGATAATTCATAGGTGTACTACTTATAATGACTTGGTTGATTGTATTAGTAATAAAATGGGTTAGGATCCTCATAAGCATAACATAAGTTTAAAGTTTCAATTTACTTTTAAGGGTGTTCTGCCATTGTCGACTCCTATTGAGACTGACAAAGTTTGTTTTTTTATACAACAATGTTAGGAGAACCAACAGTCATATACACTACTAATTATCAAAGTTGAAGATAGGGACAAGCAAAGATAGAGGTCAAGATCCGATGCAGGATTAAGGTGGCAACGTTCTTCTCATCCCTCTTTGTTTCGCTTAGCAAATGGGAGCAACCAATTAAGTAAGTCTACTCCTATTTGTGCGTAACCACAATTAAATGATGATGTTGGCATTGACTTTCAGCACTATCCAGGGCATGGAAGGCATGAGTCAGTTGGGGTGTTATGTGAAAATAAAGAAGGTGTGCCCGCATTGATGCCATTGGGATTAGTACCTCATCTTGATAGCATTAGAGAGTTTGAGAATTTAGGCAATTTTGAGAGTGATGATGATGTTGTTAATGATAACGATAGTGGTGATGATGATGGTGCTAGTGATGACGTTAATAAGCATGGTGATAACGAGAATGATGATTGCACTATTTGTATTGACGATTTAGGTAAGGGTTTGAATGCTTTTATTGTTGATGGGCAGAATGTAGACGGTTCACATTTTGTTAATGATGAACACACAGAGATTTTGAATGATGTGAACCAGAATGTGCCGTTTACCTTTCCTTTTTCAATTCACTCCGCACCTACTCCTTCACTATACGAACATCAACAAAATTCACTGTCGAATAATGAGCTGGGAATGGATGCAAATTCTATACATCAAGAAGCTAATTTTGGCTCTGAAAATGACAACCGTCGAGCTAACACATTTAGGTGGATGTCACCTATTGTGCATTCATCATCCGCAGTTGACGATGATGCTACATCGTTTATAGTTGATGGGATTAGGGTTATAGTTAGGCAGATGTTTAACAGCAAAATCGACCTTCGTGAGAAGTTATCAAATTTGGCATTAAGACGCAACTTTAATTTCAAGGTGAGGAACTCTAACGCAACAAGGTTTGAGGTCGTATGTTATGCTGAATCTTGTAAATGGCATTTACGTGGGACAAAGGTAGTTGATTCCTATTTCTTCCAAGTGAAAAAGTATAAGAACCATCACACATGTTCTGGAGCGACATCACCAAAATCACAAATAGGCAACTGCACATATTATTGGCAAACATATAAAGAGCAAACTCATTCAAGTATCAAGAATATACCATCTTAAGGATATTATGTTTGATGTTCAGGAGTCATTGGGTGTTAATATCACATATGACAAGGCATAGAGGGCAAAGGAGATAGCTTGGCAAGAACTTCACGAATCTCATGAGGAATATACACTACTCCCCCAGTATATGTACATGATTGGGAAAGCAAACCCGGGGGCGAAAACGACTTTAGAAACTAATGACAATAACCATTTTAGATACTTTTTCATGAGTATGGGGGCTTCTATTATTGGCTTTCCAACATCAATTAAGCCAGTTATCGTAGTTAATGGATCTTTTCTGAAAGGAAAATATAGAGGTACCATGCTTTTAGCTTCTTGTATGGATGGAAATAAACAAATATACTCATTGTCATTTGGAGTTAGGCATTTTGAAAATGATGACTCCTAGAATTGGTTCATGAGATAGTTGCGTGATCATATAGTAGGAAATCTCTGAGATCTTGTTTTTATTTTCGACCGCCATCGTAGCATTGAGCGAGCTGTTGTAGAAGTTTTTTCTCATGCATTGCATGGATTATACACTCATCATTTGAAGGGTAACTTAAAGGCCACGTTTAAGGACATGACTTTTTTTGCTATATTATCCTAAGCTAGAAGGACATATCACTGTGTCGATTTTAACTATCATATGAGACAAATTGAATAGCATATGTCCACAACTGCAACTTATCTTCGAGAGATTGGGGTGGATAAATGGGCACGTTTATAGTTTCACGGCCGAAGGTATAACATCATGACAATAAATATTGCTGAGTCGATAAACAACTGCTTGTAATATGCTCGATTCCCTTCGGTTATATCATTAGTAGATTATTACTGAGCGAACTTGTAGCAATTGTTCTACGAGCGTCCAGAGTTATTTGCTAACTCACAATTACATCTCTTGCCATAGGAACAAATTGATGGAGGAGTATTTAAAGGAGGGCGAACGTATGAGAGTTACTGGTATCGCTCTTACTATGTAAGAGGTGATTGGCAAGGACCGCGTCAACTTCATTGACATGCATGCTCAGACATGTACATGTAGGATGTTTGATCTTGACTAGCTTTCGTGTGCACATGTATTAGTTGTTTGCACATGTATGAACCTCCTGACATGCCGTGATTATTGTGCCCCTTGGTATACAACTAAAATATTACTGCATGCATATGCTCTACCAATTGTTCCTGTTAAAGTTTGTGAGGAGTGGATGATTCTTAAGGAGGTACACAGTAGAGTGATTTATCGCCAGTTATAAGGAGGAGACCAGCAGGTAATCCTAGGAGGAAATGAATCCCTTCTGCCAGTTAGTCTAGTTCGTCTTGAGTTTATAGATCGTGTGGAAGTATCAGGCACAATCGTCAGACTTGCTGAAATCTAGTTCCACTTGATATTGCTACAGGAGTGTGACGTGATAAGGGATGATGTCTGGCAAATGTATGCAATGGGTATTTTTCTCCATGTAATATAATTTGTTCGATTTATCCAATGTAGTGTATTTACATTTTTCCATATTAACATTTTTAATTGACAAGACTTTCCATGTCATGTAAATTGCCACACAGTTAGGGATGTATAAAATGCTCAGTGCTTTTGTCATTGGTTACTGTGAGTTCGTTTATGTGAGTCTACTACTCGTGGTTACAAAAATAGATTTATGTACTAATACATATGGAGAAAATGTATTTACAATTTTGCATACTAACATTGTCAATTGTCAATACAAGTATGTACCAATACATCTGAAAAAAATACTAGTAGACAAAATATCTATCCAAGACATATACTCTATAATATAATTGATACATGTAACTATAAAAATATATGGGGACAAAAATGTGTAACAATACAATACCCAAAATTCATGGCACAATACGTATATCATGCATGACACAAAATCATGGTACCCCTCGTCTGGCTGTGCCTCATCATCGTGGCTGGCATCAATTTTGCATATAGACTATAGCTTAACATCATGGGGCGCGTTTGAATGCTGCCCCGTGGTATCTAAGATAGCCTCCTCTGCCTGTGGAAGAACCCTATGAGCCTAAAGATGTAATGCCATTCTTCACCGAAGTGTCTTGTTTGTGAATGCCAGAATGTTTGCCAATGGAATGTCTGTAGCTAAGTACTCCATGAACTTCAAATAATACACACTGCATGCTCCTCCCCTAGCCACCTGCTGTGGAATCTCGGATGAACCCTTGATGCGCTTAATGCGACAAGGACTAGCGGGGTACTTAGAAATGCCAAAATCCTCTGTTGACCCCATACGTGGTATTATCTTTGCCAGACACTGGATTGTATCCCTTAGTGTGTTGGTGGAACTGTTCGTGTAACATGAGTCATATATGATTACCACATGATGATTCAAATCCACCTCGGCTGCCATCCAATATTCGCCCCTGATGTTAACAGGGACATAGAGCTAAAAAAAAGTAGACAACATGTCATCAGTCACAACATTTTCAGTAAAAGAGGATAGACTAACACATTAAATATAAATGGACTCACCCTATCCACATAGACCCATGGTCATCCAATGAAGGGCATCTCTCTAAGGAGAAACTAGACAAGATCTAACTCATTCACCTAATCGATATCATCTAATTTGTTCTTGAATCATGTCCATAACTTATGAATTTTTATCTACAATTAAACAAGTATGATTAGCTAACTCTCAAACAGGCACATGTATGGAATCACTAATATACTATAATTTCATATATATTTGCAAATACCTATCCAAAAAGTTGTCTCCAGGAATGCAGACCTCTGGGCAACATCTGCTCCCATTTCCCGAGCTCTATGGCATAACGTCCATTAATAGCTATCTAAATGTTGCATACAGTGATAGTAATCTTTTAATATTGTAATAATATATTGGTTAGGAGGAGATGACAAGGAATAAAACAAACCTCATATTCAAGCCACTCGATCGGGGTGGTCAACATCATGAAGAACTCATGCCCAGTAGAGTATACGCCCAAGTCAATATCGCTTGACGCCTCACTTATCCAACTTTCGAAGCTTATGCAATCAACATCGAGTGTAGGAGCATGTGGGTCAACTAGCAGAAACTGAGTCCACATGATTCTGTTAGATATGTAGTTTGCATCCCGTATCACTATCTCCCAATGCTGTAAAATGGGCTCCTATGCAGGCTAAACAACTGGAGTCTCTGTCTCTGCATATGGAACATCAGAGACTATCTTATGTGGCACGACCCTCGCTCTCTTTCTACCTGGGGAACTGACAGAAGGGCTTTATTTATGCTTTACTAGAATCAATTATCGACTTTGAAGGGAGACGAAGCCCGTGAGAGCAGCATTGAGGACACGAACACTATTTACTAGAAGGTCAGGTTCTTTTGCCTGCTGACAGAAGGGCTATCGTCATCCTTACCATCATCTAAATCTTATATTATAGTAAACGATCATGATGCATTAATCGTTATAACATTATGGAATTCATTAATTACGTTATTAATTTGTGCGCCGTATTGTGGCATCGTACCCAAAGTTGCCACCCAATAGTGCAACAACCTGACACATAAGTACTATCTCCCCCCACATGTCTTTGTTCTTCGCCCGTAACATTGTTATCTCCTCCCGAAGTCCCACAAGCTCACACAAAACTGTGCTCTAGAAGCCATCATGGACCGGTTGCGACTATATATCATTATTCAAAATCAACATAAGAAACCAACCAACTAGTAATATTAACAAAAAATGTTTACACAATAAATTTTCAATATATATCATCGAACTTGAAAAGATATCACATATAGGAGGGAAAAAAATCCCGATGGGTGGTTGTGCAGCCCGAAGGAGAACTCAACTCACGTGCACGACCATAACTCTCGAACATGATAGGTGTAGGATTAATGGGGGAAGACCGCACCCTATCATATGGATGACCAAATGTGTCGATGACTAGCCCTACATCAACCCTACAAGGGGAAATATAACTAGTGGGAGGAATGCTCGATTCACGACCATAACTCTTATACACAGGTGGTACAGGACTAATGGGGGTGGCGGACAATGGAGATTGCACCCGATTAACTAGATGACCGACTATCTCGATGACAGGTCCTACATAAGGTCTAATAAGGGAATTATGCCTAGCGGGAGGTGGACCTAATGGATTCTCTATGGACAGTGGCTCAATCGTCTCATCCACCAATAAAGGAGCATCCACAGATGTCACCCAGGCCACATGTGCACCTCTTCAGATGCCAACTATTGCAGCTAGCCTTATGTATCAATCTATGGTTTGCTCCACCTTAAATAGCTTTAAAACAACGAGTGGATGAGCTTACAACATAAAATAAGCCATCAAACTAAACAGTGATTTGCTGTGATCGATAACAGAAAAAACAATAAATGGGAACCTAACATACCCTCCTCCTAACCACCATGACGTTGCATTTGACAATGTCCTTTGATAGGGCTTTACATGTCTCCTGCTTTAATAAGTGCAATATCCTCTCTGTGAGCACCCCGTTCGCTCGCTCATATGTTGCTCCAATGCACGACATAGCCTCATACAACTGAACCTGAATAATATAATGTTTTTGAGTGGCAATAGGTATTTAAAATGTAAAGAAATTGATAAAAACGTCCAATATTTGTTTTTTAGCATGTACCTGAATAGCATAAGGACACCCTTCTAAGTTATATGTCTCGGAATGCTACCGCTTCCCCATCGTCTTCTTCTTCTTCGCTTTCGTTCGTTTCTCAAACTTTCTAATCTCCTACCCAAAGCTTTTTTCTTCCCTTTAAGTGTCTTATCATAAGACACCAAACCCCATGGATACTCACTAAAACTATCTATGCATTGACAAAATTCAACCACTTATAGGAGACATATCAGCGTCGATCCCGTTTGATGAAAAACTGCTCCAAAACGTAATACAAGGCCAGTGTTATAACAACATCATCTGGCATAGCTGACACATCTAATGCCCGAAGCAACATATAGAAATCAATGAGCTCCATGTCTTAAGCCTGAAAGTATGTATCTAACAAATGGCATAGATTAAAAACATTGGGCATTGGTGGCACAAGGGTAACAAATTTCAAACTGGTCATCAAACCAAACTCGTGGGCAGAAAAACGAATAAGTCTTACTAGAAAAAGAACAAAAAAGCTAATAATGGTTAAAAAACAAAACTAGAATGATCAAATGCAAAATAAATAAATAAATTAATTAATAAAATACGTTGTAGTTCAAACATAATATTTTTACCTTTAATAAGGAACATCATTTCTTCATCATGCCCCACTGTGTTAAACTCCCACTTGAGCCCACTGTAGACCAACTAAGACAGAAATGATAGCTCTCAAATGTCTAAGAGAAACCCAAAAGATGTATTACAAAACATGTTTTGTGTTGCCTCTCATTCAAAGTAGACGAATCCAACTAATACACTCAAAACTGGCTAAGTTAGGGATAACCGCATGGTAGTGATCACTATATAGAGTATTTAGGGTGAAGGAGAGTCCAAATTCATTTACCATTTGCTTCAACCTAAAAAAAAAAGTACATGTTAGTTATATATGATGGAGAAAAGGCAAAAAACAAGGCTAGAACATGCTTAACATAACACGACACACCTCGATAAGCTCAATAGAGCTTCACAAAATAAATAAAACCTCGATACAATCCATCAAGTGTCCAAAGAAACTTATGTTGGATTACTAGAACCAATATCTAGGAAATTGGACATCCGACAATATGAATATGTCAGATGTCGGCCTCCTCGAGAGTCTGATTCAAAATCTGACAATGTTTCCCCGTCAAATTTATCTGTCTAGCTTTGAGTCAAGTCAGATTATGTAACTGACACTAGATGTAACGCATTTTCACATTCATCAAGTGTCAGTTTCATGTAAACCAACAACTACTTCCAAAGCCCATGAAATCGCACTCGGCATTCCCCCAGTTACATGTCGTCGAGTGCCAAATACATGGTTTTGGTGCACCAATTGTGAATTTACATGAATCGACACTCGATGCCTTTTTCAAGTGTCAGTTGTGGCATCCAACAAGACTTGACACATGGTGTCAAGTACCAAGCGACATACCAAAAACATAATCCAACACTCACCATCGTCTACGTCACGATGAAACTCGTCGGTTTCCACCATTTTTACACAAATTCAACCTCCGAAGCATCTGAATGACACCCCATTTAGCCCTGATCACAAAATAAGATCAAAAACTCAAATCTCATAATCAAAATCCCTAAATCTAACCTAAACCTCTAATTTATTTAAATTTGTAAATTTTCTATATACAATCTCTAATCCTTTGGTTACGCCTAATCAAAGCATTATTTTCAATCTTCACAAGGCCAATATCACTTCAAACAAACAAGAAAACAAGCAAGAAAATTAAAAATAAACAAAAATCAAACTTACTTGGTTGCCTTCTACAACTTTGCTATTGCTTCTCTCCTCCTTCCTCTTGCTTCCCTCATGAAAGGGTCCAAATGTACTTGCTCCTCAGGTGAGTAGAATTATATATATATTTCCATGGTGCTACATTTCAGATGGCCAATAACGCTTGGACAATGTTGTGGTGTATCGAAAGTTCAACAAGAGACGGTTATGGAATAGGAAGAGGTAAGTGGAGGAAAGAGGAAAATAAAGAATAGAATGAGTAAATTGAATTCATAAGGGCATACTAGTCATTTCACGTTCAAAGTGCCTATGGCATCAAAAGTTTTGACGATGTGTCATAATTCGATAGAGCCCCCTAATTTGGCCTTTTTTTTGGATTTTCCCAAGAAAGAATCAAACACTGATTCACTACATTTTCCCTCGTCTACATAAGCGGAGTATCTGTACTTATGATCGGCTTACTGACATTCTTACCAAACCTCTTCCTAAGTTCCGTTTTGGCCCTGTTCGGTACAAGATCGGTGTTTCCAATGGAAACATGATCATATTAAGGGGGCATAGTAAGATATAATCTCTGTCATCAATTTATTCTATTGTTCATGGCTAGGCTAGTTAATTGTCATTAGCCATATACATATAATGAGGAACACTGCTAAACTTTCCCCAAAGCCAGACCAGTTTCCCTCAAAACACATTTACATCCTCTAATGAATGAGACTAAGGTGCTTACTAAAATACAAATACAACTAAGGCCTTGCTGGTAACAAATTTTGCATGAAGAAAATTCGCCAACATCCTTTTTTATAAAATAACAAAGTAAAAGACAATAGTGAAATTTTCTTTTATTTTATCAAAAAAATTGCCAAATGTAAGAAACAAATGCCACCATAAAGATAATGTGCAACTTTTTTAACTTGAGTTTTTAAAATAAATTTTCTTTTTTATTTTATTTGGTCAAATATCGTGATACATTATCTTTTAATTTTTGTTCAAGCCCATGTAGGAGTTGCTCTGTAGAATGCAATGCCTCCAACCTAAAGTGGAACATCATCATTAGAAACATCTAAAGACGAAATTTTGAAGTCAGTGAAGTCAAAGAAATCAAAGCCTACATCGTAATTAGTAGGAAAACCTATCAGTCTGAAAGGTGAAGGCACTTCAAAAGGCAAAGTTCTAACAAAATCTGATTCCACCAGCTGAATAGCCACTGGCTACCATCTAATAGCAGTTGAGAAGCAACGAGAGAAATTGAAGAAGCTGATGGATGAGATGAATGAGGAAGATTTTTAGTTTATAAATCTACCATAACATCGGATATAACTTTTTTTTTCCAATAGAAATCTTGTAAACAATTGCTTTCCTACAAAAATTCATCATTTTAATCTCCACACCCACCAAATAATAAGTATCTTCTTTTTTTCAAAAAAAAATTCATATATTCTTTAAAAAAAATAAAATCATACATATTCTTGAATCCAAAAAAAAAAAAAAAGAAAAATAATATCTTTAATCATTTCCAAATATGCAATTAATTTTTAACAATTTACAAATATTGTATTATATTGATTTTAATTTTTTATTTATGTATTGTTATATATCTTCTTTTTTTGTCAAAATATATAATATTTATTTAGATGAATAAGGTTAATCATGTTTCTTATCTATGTTTGAAAACTTTAATTCTTTAGTAATGAAATCTTATGTATCATTAGCATTCCATTAATTAAATTTAGACTTATAGCACCGTTAGCATGCCATTAATTAAAATTAGCCTAGTCTTGGAAAATTTTATGAGCTTGTGAAATTATTTTAGTATAAGTGTTTTTGCACCACTAAATAACTTGATCGAAATCTTACAGGGCTCCTTGTGCACAATTAACTCTGTATTTTTAGAAGACTATCAAATTGATAATAGAAAGAAGTGTATTGCACATATGTTTTGTATATTTAATCTTTTAAATTCTCTAGATAGAAAGATGAGAACTAGCTTGATTTTTATCATGTTATATTATACTACTTTATTATTACATGTGGTAAATATTTGTTGATATAATAATTTTGACCAACATTATGAGTAATGTGTCACAAATTAATAAATGATGAGCTAGGTTTAATGACTATTATGTCCTCAATCAACAACGATAACATTTAATCAAGCCTAATCACATCCAAACTTCTACAATGATGTTTTATCTTGCTCATTCTTCTTTAAAACATTCAAATCCAACCAAGAATTAACCTACCTTCAAATCTCAAGGCCAAAAACAACTCATCATGATGCTTATAAAACAAATTTCACACTTTGAACAAGAATTGATCTACTTAGCTGGTCTCTGTGCATCCAAAATGTCTCTGAGCACTAAGTGATGCCTAAAATATCATATCACCATTCGAACCTCTTCTTCCTTTGTATTAGCTTGCCACCAATTGCTTGTGAATATTAACCTCCACTCTTCTTATGGTTGCCTCGATCAACTTTTCACAAATATGACTCTCCACTATTCTGGTGATTTCCCCGATTAGTAGCATACAAGCCCTTCCTTGAGTCATGCTCTTACTACAGCAAAAGCAAAGTTAGACTACACTGGATTTTTAACGAACACTAACCCTTCGATGATCAAGTCAGTATAGGCTTAGCTTTCAGGTTAAAAATCTTAGAGAAGGAAAGGATGGGTGGTAAAGTGTATAGAGGGAGTTAAGATTTTTCTCTAGGAATTCAATTCCTTTACCAATCAATTTTACCTCTATTTATAGGTAAAGTATGTAGTTTGGATCTTTTATCCTGACCATGAATCCTTGATATGCGGCTTCATCTCAAAGGTCGTAACTTATATCTTTAATTTTGACCATCGACCTTTAACACATGTCTTCATCTAATTGCACCTTTTATCTTCCTAAAATTTCACTCACAGTTGTCATCCTCTCATTGCATAATCTTGCCATTTGTAATTTAGCTGTCAATTGCCAAGTGGCACTAGATCCAAATTTTTGAGTGGTTACATGACCTATAATTTTTGAAGGCGAATAATCTGTAATTTTTTAAGGCAGTTACTCAACCTGTAATTTTTGGAAGTAGTTAAAGTCACACCCATATTGTGACTATGAATGATGCTAAAACTATTTTAGCAAAAAAAGACATTAGTATTCAAAATTCCCAAACATGAACTTCGTTCACCCTTTTCTTTTTATAAAATATGCTCTAAAACATAGTTTACTATGAATAAATCTTTTCCTAACCTCCAACCTAATTACTCAATATATTTTTTTATGAGCACTTTTTTGTAAGGCACACAAGACCTTTTCACTATTAAACTATTTAGATTTGATAAACACTTAAATATGTATGTTTGCTAAAAGCTTGATTCATAATATTACACTAATAGTGTCATTAAATTTCTCAACATAGACATATTTAGAGTCTTTGCATCTTTTGAATTAGCTTTATCATAATTTCTATTTTTATTGCAGGCTTGGTAGAATAGGAATAACTTTCTATTTATAGATCAGAATGGTGCAAATCTTGAGTTGGTGGAAAGCTGATTAAATTGTCTACAAAATTATTTTTCACAAGGATCATGAAATTCGAGTGTCTATTGGACCAAAAATAGGCTTGAAGCAAACCCGTCTGCAGTCTCAGCCCAGCCTAACCATGTTTTCGTATTTTGACTATATCTCTTGAAATACAAATTAAATCATATGATTCAAGATGTTCAAGAAAGACGAGAGAAATCTCTGCAAATTTCATGAAGACATGTGATTCAAATTCTAAATATTTGAATGTCAAAATCAGTGGTCAAATTCAGTGCACATTATGATCAAATTATCAATAAGTTATTTTACAATTGTCCCTTTGTAATTTGACAAGTTTGCCCCTAAATGTATTTATAAATAGAGGTGAATTGTGATTGATTAGGGCATCTCGGTTGTTGGTTGGTATCTCTTAATATTGTATTTTCTCTCTTGTGTTTTGTTCTCTTAATATTATTAATAAATCATTTTGATCTTGCAATTTATTTTCTTTCTTGCATAATGTTCCACTAAATTCTCTCTTGCTAAAGTGAAAGGGTGAAACCCTTGATATGAAAATAAGAATTTTCTAACCCTTTAATATGTGCTTAAAAATCATAATCTTGTGTTGTTAATTTTACATGTATTATATACTTTCTTAATCAATCTTGGCACCACTCGTAAAGTAGAGGTCTTGATCTATTTAGCAATCTTTGGCACATCAAATGCTTGGATCCTTTCTAGACGTCGTATGGTTCTTCCTTACCAATATAAGTCTAGTTAGGAACCTTGATTTGTGGTAGACATATGGTGATTGATATGTTGGATGCTTAAACCCATTTACAAGAAGTGGTATAAATATTGGTAATGAAACAAATATAATTCATATAACTAAAACAGGCTTAAATGACAATCCTTCTTATTAGAACCTCCTTGAAGTGTAGATTCCAATTGAGTTATAATTAGGTTATTTATCCTTACTTGATATATCAAGGGTGGATCCCCTAACCTTAGCTTTCACTGTTATTGTGTTAATTTCTCTTACTTGTATATTTCATTTATTCTTGTTTATTGCTAAAGAAATTGTTCTTTCATTTGCTATGGTAGATTTTACCACTTATTATTTTTGTTTTGCATTTGAATGGTCAGTTGAACTGCCTACCATCTTTACTTTTATTTGTTAATATTTTCTTATTATTTATTTGAATTATTCATATCATATTTGCTTACCTTTTAGTTTGTATCGCTAAATCTCTTTCCCTATAGATCGACCCCAATCTCACCAGGTTAATTACTTCAACAGTCTCATACTCGGGCAATAATCCATTTTTGGACTTGTCAAGTTTTTGACGCCGTTGTTGGGGCAGGTAAAATTTGGCATACAAAATTGTAAGTATTTTCTTTATTCATTTTTTGTTTTATTTCTTGCGTGTGTTCATCTTTTCTTGCTGTTTGCATTAGTTGGTAGAATTGTTAGGAGTCACTTATCTTCTTTCGAAAACATGCTCGAACCCAACCAAAACATTAATGGCTTACATAAATCTTATAAGAATTTGTGCACATTCACGCATATTCTTCCCTCATGATGTAATATATTTCAACCACGAACTAGATTTCATTCAATGCTTACCCCACTTTCATGGCCTAGACGTTGAAAACCCATATTTGCACTTGAGAGAATTTGAAGAGTTTTGCAATACCTATAGTGATCTAAATTGTAGCATAAACATCATTAAATTAAAGCATTTTTCTTTTTCTTTAAAAGATAAAGTTAAAATATGGCTGCAAAATCTTAGGTTAGAATTCATTAGTTCATGGGATGAAATGCAACAACAATTTAAAAAAAAAAAATTTCCTCCCTATAGAACAAATTCTCTCAAAAGGAAAATCACCACTTTCACTCAACAAGGAGAAGAGACCTATTACCAATGTTGGGATAGGTATAAAGCATTACTTAATACTTGTCCTCGCCATGATTTGAAAACATGGAGAGTAGTTTCAATTTTCTATGAAGGTCTAACACATCAAGATATGCAAATGGTAGAATTAATGTGTAATGAAAAATTTTAAAATAAGGACCCTGATGAAGCAATAGATTACCTAGACTTGCTGGCAAAAAATGCCCAAAATTGGGACAATGTTGGCACTTATAAGGTACCAAGAACATCTAGTAGAGGCATTTATAACCTTAGGGAGAATCATGATCGTCATGCTAAAATTGCATCCCTAGCCAGTAAAGTCGAGGATTTAGAAATGTGATCAATGCAAGAATTGTTTGTTACATTTGTAATACTAGTGATCATCCTACAAATGATTGCCCATTGTGCCTACCTTTAGGAAAAGCCTCCATGAGCAAACCAATATTTTCAATACTTTCCAAATGTCAAATCCTAATCCTTACTCACAAACCTATAATTTTGGATGGAAAAATCACTCAAATTTTGATTGGAGGAATGATAATCATGCACAATATTACCAACCTCCCCTTTAATCATATCAAAATTTTAAAAAATCTCATGATCATTCACCTTATAAGGATCTTGAAGAAATATTGCATTCATTCATTTCAAAACAAGAGGCTTTTAATAGTCAAGCTACTCAAACCATGGCAAACTTGAATGAGACTCTTGAAAAACTACATTTGCACTTAGCATTAATGAGAAAAATAAGTTTCCATCTCCACTAGAGCCAAACCCTATTAAACCATATGTGTGTAGTTCAAGTAGCCAATATCCAGACCAAGATTTGGTCAATACTCTTCGCGATGGTAAGGTTGATAAATAACATGTTCTTAAACCTTATGAGAAAGATAATGAATCAATTCCAAAAGGTAAGGAAGGGGTCAACGAATCTACACCTAACAAGGAAAAGATTGAATCCTCACCTATGCCCTCATTCCATCATGCAATGAAACCTAACCAAAAATTTGAAATTGATAACTTTTTCAAGCATGATGAAAATGAGAAAGCTAGTGGGACTAAAACTAGTGTGGAAGACTATATTCAAAATGGAAATTTTTCTAAACCTGTAGAAATCTATTTAACAAGTTCATCTGAATCAAGTATGCAACTAGAGCTCATTGTTTCTAAAAATTATTCATCACTTGATTTTGTACAGATGAAGAATACTAAGGATTGGGAGCCATGTTTTGAAAAAAGGCAAGAAGAAACATCCACACTAAAGAATGCATATCTCAAGGAGAGACAAACTCAATCAGTGGTAACTTCTTCGATTCTTGCAAGTAAACAAGAAAAAGAGGTACCATCGCATTGGCATATTTTTTTTCGTGGTATATTACTTTCAAAGAAATTCCTCTTTTGGCCCTTGTCTATAACGATTGAGTAGGTTTTATTTGTCTGTACCATATTTTCATTTTTGTTTTTATTATGTGTATTTAGTAAGAGTTTAATTCATCATATTACACTAATAGTGTCATTAAATTTCTCAATTTAAGCATATTTATAGTCTTTGCATCATTTGAATTAGCTTCATCTTAATTTTAGTTTTTCTTGTAGGCTCGATAAAATGAGCATAACATTTTATTTATAGATCAGAATGGTGCAAATATTGATTCGGCGGAAATATGATTAAATTGCCTACAAAATTGTATCTTATAAGGATCATGAAATTCGGGCATCTAATGGACAAAAAATGAGCTTGATGCAAACCCGTTTGCAGTCTCGACCCAACCTAACAACGTCTCTGTATTTTGATTGTATCTCTTGAAATACGAATCCAAATCATATGATTCAAGATGTCTAGAAAGATGAGAGAAATATCTACAACTTTCATGAAGACATGTGGTCAAAATTTCAAATATTTCAATGCCGAAATTGGTAGTCAAAGTCAGTGCACATGATTATCCAAATTATTAATAAGATATTTTATAATTGTCCCTTTATAATTTGACAAGTTTGCCCTTAAATTTATTGATAAATAGAGATCTTGGCTCTTGGCTAGGATCTCTTAACATTGTATTTTCTCTCTTTATCATTTTCTTCTTGTAATTTATTTTCTTTCTTGCTTAATGTTCCACTAAATCTCTCTTACCAAGGTGAAAGGGCGAAACCCTTGACATGAGAATATGAATTATCTAACCCTTTGATATGTGCTTAAAAATTATAATCTTGTGTTGTTAATTTTATATGTTTTATATTTACTTTCTTAATCAATTTTGACACCACTCGCAAAGCGGAGGTTTTGATCTATTGTAGACAATCTTTGGCACATCAAATGCTTGAATCCTTTTTAGACATCGTATGATTCTTCCTTACCAACACAAGTCTAGTTAGGAACCTTTATTTATTGTAGATATATGATCATTGACACGTTGGATGCTTGAACCCATTTACAAGAAGTGGTATAAATATTGGTAATGAAACAAATATAATTCATATAACTAAAAAGAGCTTAAATGACAACTCTTCCGATTGGAAACTCCTTGATGGTGGATTCTAATTGAATTATAATTGAGTTATTTATCTTATTTAATATATCAAGGTTGGATCCCCTAACCTTAGCATTCATTGTTATTGTGTTAATTTCTTTTACTTGTGTATTGCATTTATTCTCGTTTATTGCTTATGAATTTGTTCTTTCATTTGCTATGGTAGGTTTTACCACTTATTATTTTTGTTTTGCATTTGAATGGCCAATTGCACCGCCTACCATCATTAATTTTATTTGTTAATATTATATCATTATCTATTTGAATTATTTATATCATATTTGCTGGCCTTTTAGTTTGTACTGCTAAATATCCTTCCCTGTGGATTAACCCTGGTCTTGTCAGGTTTATTACTTTGACACTCATATACTTGGAAGATAATCCTTTTTTTGGATGTGTCAATATTCATAACCCTAGCCCCTTAGTCTCTATGTTTAAAGCACGAGAATAAGACTGTAAATTAAAAAAAAAATGTTATATCCATAACACTAACACCTTTACTTTTGAAGTTCAAAGGGAAATTTTCACTTTTGGCCCCCAAATGAGGGGCCTTTTTTTTTTAATCACTCACTCCAAATATTTTCAGTACACTAGCTTCCTTTCCAAAATTTTGCAAACTTTGACTAGAATACCTTTGTTGTAATAACTCTCCCTAGTTAACACTAACCACCACCATTACTCTCCATCTTTAACTCTTTCAAAATCAAACTAACATAAAATCAACAAACTACTTTCTAAACATTTTATTCTACAATTTAATCATACAAAAAAAAGCAAAAATCGAAGTTGTGAAGCTTTGGAAAAGGTAACGTTCTCTCTTACTAAGCCCAAAGTAATTTACTCTACAATGTAGCATTACTTAGGCTATGCAATTCATCCCCCATGTGTAGAAATAGACAAAAAAATGGTCAGAATTGAGTTATTTATCTTGTTTTTCTAATTTTTGATATGAAAATCATGATCGGGGTTGATTCTATGGATGCTGAATTTCTAGACATCGAATTCGAGAGTTCGACAAAAATTTGACAACGCTACAGTTGAATGGTCGATCAGTCATCGAAGTTTAGTCAAATTGTCTAATTTCTGTCAAAAATTTGTCAAACTTATACCTTTGTGTCAAATTGGTGTCGAACCGTTATGTCAAATTATCGAAGTTATGCCAAACTAATTAGACTATTCGATAGTGTTTTGTTAGACTTTCGAATTTTTGGACAAAATTGCCTATTTTCAAACAATTTGCTGGATTTTTTTGCTTTCAATTTATTTTCACTAATTTTAGGGCATGTTTAACTTCATAGATGGATGCCATGAGATTTGCTCTATTCTTTGGTGGAAATTAGGAGGTTTTACATAATGTGGACTATGTTTACATGGACGAAGAGGTTTGTCATTATTGATTCCAAGAGATGCTTCCTACGAATAGTTTTATGTAATTGATATGCCAAGAACTAGGTTAGATGGCTATAGAACAAGGTTCAAATTGAGTGCCCAGCATGATATTAGGAGGTATGTCAGGCCTCTCCCCATAAGAAATGAGAGTGACTATAGATTTTTAATTGGAGATTCATTGAAACATTTGAATAAATACACACTATTATATGTTGAGGTTGAGCAAGATGTCAAGTGAACAAATAGACTAGCCATTGTTGATCTAACATACAACCTCAAGAGGGAGGCATTTAAGCAACATAGAGCATGAACTTACTGTAATCCACCCTCCACGAATGTTGGCATTGTTGTTAGTGTTGGTAGATATGTTAATGTTGGTGGTAATCTCAATGTTGGTTATGATGGTAGTGTTGGATTCGATGGTGTTAATGTTATTAGGTGATGTCCATGTGGGATGGGGTGGTTCATTCGGTGTTGGTGTTATTCATGGCCTCGACAGCCTTAAAGAAGATTTTGAAGAGGTTTGAAGAGTAAGGGATAGTTAAAAGGGTTTATATGTTGATAATGAGGGAGAAAATGCTAAAGATTAGACCAAGGGAAACTAAATGTTGAAAGGCAAAAGGGTAGTGATGGTGATGTCAATTATGTGGTAAATTTTTCCCTTGAGCCAGACAGATGTCGGTACATCAAAACATGTGAGTTGTGATCCTATCCGTCAAAGAGTGGAGGACGTCTTTCAGTTCATACTTCTGATACCACCATCTATGTGCTCGGTTTAGCATGACACATGAAATTGATAGCAGTGAAATATTGATAAGGTAAATTTTTTGCTACAAAACCAAACTCCATCACAAGTTAGGAACATGGCATTGCAACATAACGTCGAGTTAAAGGTAATAAGGTCAACAAAATCACGATTCTAAGTTGATTTTTGAGAGAATCTTGTAAATGGCATTTGAGAGCTACAAAGGCCAATGACACTGGTTTCTTCCAAGTGAAAGTATTCAACAACAAACACACATGTGATGTAACTGGACTTCATCCTAAGCATAGGCAACAAAGTGTAGATCTCATTGCAAAAAACATTAAAGAGAAGTTTATGAATGCCTCATGAATATATCGTCCAAGGAAAATTATTGAGACGTTCAAAAAGACTTTCAGATCATAATAAGCTAATAAAAGGCTTGGAAGGCAAAAGACGCAACCCAAAGTCAACTCCATAGAACTGTACAAGAATCATATGCACTTTTACCTTCATACTCCTATGTTGTCAAGGAAAAAAACTCCTAGAACAGTGACTGCACTTGAATTTGATGATGAAAACTACTTTAAATTTTATTTCATGGCATTAGGGGCTTCGATTAGTAGGTTCCTAACTTCGATCAGACCTATTGTCGCTATTGACAACACATTCTTACGTGGAAAGTATAGGGGCACCTTGTTCATGGCCAAACAAGGAGTGAACAAGTATAAAAGAAATTCTTAATCATATTTCTTAGAAAATTTAGTATTTGTAAGATAAATTATGAGTTTTATGTTTTTTATGGATAGGTTAATGATGTCTCTAGTGCACATCGATTGCATTAACTTATGGTGAGTATTATTTGTTATGTATCGAGTATTTGGATTATGATTTGGAGTTTACATTCAAATAGTTTTCAGCTTTGACAGTGTAAGTTGGATACTTGAAGTTGGTTGTGAAATTGAATGATATTTCAGTATGAATATATATTATAATTATAACCCTTAGCTTCATTGATAAAGGCTGCAGGAAGGTAGTTATTCTTGAACATTGTCTTGAGATTACACTCGAGATGATGCATGCAAATACAAAAAATGGCATACGGGAAGATGTAAGTCATGGCCATAGTGATGCTTTTGCATCGATCGACAATGATAGCAAGGTTTTGGACGTGTCCAATGTCACCATGTAGCCTCGACATGAACCAACCCCACGATTCATCATTCTTTGAGTGCCCAAATCTGATAGCAAGGGAAAAAAATCTGATTATCGAACTTCAATCATATTTTTTAGCATATTAGAGGAATCAATCAAGGCGCCACAAAGCATCTAATTTAGACTGACCCAAGTAAATGGGCAAGATATCACTTTTCCAGTGTTAGATACATCATAACAACAACCGACACTGCTGATTCTATGAACAATCAGATGAAGAAATCAAAAGGATTGGGCATAACACTTATTTGTGAATATAACTGTTAGGTTAGTTGATGTTATTAATTATGCTAACAACGTACTATTAATTGCTTTTATACTAACTCAATGTTTATTTCTTTTAAACAAGTCTTACAAGAGTGGTTTCATAAGCGATGCTCTGTAGCTGCTAAGTTTTCTTTTGTTTTAATGAAGTGGACTAAGGCACTACTGATGAAAAGGAAAAATGAGTCAAACATTTGTTGTGTAGCCCCAGTTAGTACACGTTTGTACCAAGTGTAATTGGGGAGTAGTTTGGACACCGTGGATCTCAATTCTAGGGCATGTGCTTGAAGATATTTAACTTGGATCAGCTACCATGCGAACATGCCATCGCCACCTATCGCTATGTTAGTATGAGGTCGTTAGCCTCTTATTATAATCCACTATACCAGAATGAACATTTGATGCTTACATATGCCTCACCAGTCATTCCAGTAGGAATGAGTTCATATTGGGTTGTTCCAGATGACATTAGGTCATTGGTCATTCTTCCCCATATTAGTCGGGTCTAAACAGGCTAATAACACATACAATGATGTCTTTCTGAGGATAAGACAATCAGACAGTGAACGTGCTTTAGATATGGAGGAAGAGGTCACAACAAACAGACATGTAGGTTTTCGGTACCTCTTCACCCTACAGTTGATGGAGCGAGATCGTCCTATATGGCTTGATTTGTTGTTAGGTGTATTTGTTTATAGTTGTACTTTATCCAGTTGTGCTACTTTTGAAACAGTTAGATGTATCTATATTGAATGCATGTGTAGGATCCTAAACTACTTACTGGTTTAACCAAGTCCTTATTATCATCATAAGTGATGTTGCTTTTTGATTGATATTCCATTCACTTAATCAAATGCAAATGATGCATCTGATCATTTTATCATAATAATGTAAACTATACATATGACTATTTAAACATACTATAATCTATATAAAACTGAGTAATGTAAATAGTACATAATATATTAAAAAACTATGAGGACATATACCACTTATGAACATCATAACACACAGTGCAAAAACCCTCATCCTGGGGCTATTCTGCCATAACTTGTTAATAGAATTAGTTGATATCGTATTGCAAATTATGAAATGCATGTAATATCAACTAACCTGGACATCCTCAGTAAACGCCGCTCGCTCTTCTCTAAGCCCTCGGACCTCTTTGCACAACTCCTACACCTCATCACGCAGTGTCTACATCTCTTGGACGTGTTTAACTTGCATCTCTTGGACTGCTTTAAGATGATCAGCAAGAGTAGTAGCCATCTATGCATAATGGACTGCAAACTCATGCCAAGTAGCCTTCAAAAGAGCCGTAGGAATATCAAACTCAAAAGAGGCCTGCATGGAACCAAAATTAACTTGTAAAATGCATGGAAAACATAACCCATTTCAATAATAAAACGATGTGCTTGTATTTTTTATATTGACTTGGCCCTCTGTATGCACAAAAAGAGCATCAAAAGCTTCCTCAAATGATCCATAGGTGGGACCCTCTGATAGACAACACTAGCTGCTTCACCCTGTCCTTCTTCCAGGCCCTTGTAGCGATAGAGACTAGTAACTTGTTCTCCTTGGCCCCCTCCGCTAGTGTGCCTCTTGCGCCATTGATCCGATGTCAGTTCAAAATATATAGGTCGCTACTCTACTTTGTTGCTTCTAGATGTAGGCTTACGCTAGAAGGATCCCCCTGATAAAAAAAAAAACAAAAAAACAAAAATTGAGATTAAAATGTAAAGAGAGTTATATAAGCAACCTTTGGCATATATGAATATTGTAGTGCCCTGACCTGATCAGTTTCACTGGTCACGTCCCTCAAAATCTCTACATGGGTGATAATCTGTCCATACTAGTTCACTATAAAATGCATAGGATCTTCTCTTCATATGTTGCACCCTTTTATGCGTACAAGGACCCCACAAATGGAATTGTCTTATACAACCAGATCCACATCAACAAAAGCCACATATTAGACACGTCCACATATTTTATGTCATTTAAGTACATGATAACCAAACTAACATCCATAAAAATAAAAATAGTTCAAGTACTTGGAAAGCGTATATGCATCCATAAATTTTGTATTTTCTCCTTTGTGTGTAACTTCTTTGTCTTGCACCTTTGTAAATACTTTTTCACCTAGTCTAGCACACTAGCCCTTAAACCATTATATGTCTCTCTCTATGCAGGTTTGCCCAAAGGATACCCCTTGAATTTATTCAAATCATTAACCAGTTTAAGGTAATCTAGATTTATCAGATTGGTTTTCAGCTAGCCTAACGAGAGATGATCAATACCTAATATGCAATTAACTTCACTGCATCCGAATTCATCATATTGTTGAAATCCACTGACTCAATCTAGGACTTGAATTCAGTAATCTTCATATGCTTTCTGCCAAAAAACTATTCCTTCAAGTACCTATCCCTCAAGCGGTGTTTAGGGTTCTTCTCAAAATTAGGTAGCAGACCGATCTTTAGGCCCATGATCAAAACAAACTCATGCTCGGAGAATCTTATGGCCTTCCCCACATGATGAACAATTCAAATGTCAATACAAACTTAAATAGACATTTTGCATTGCAGTAGTAGAATAATGATGCCTTATCGAAAATGAGGTACCATAACTCCTCATCCTCCATGTCATGTGTCTTCAACTCGTGCAATAGGACATTGTTGACTAGTTTGCATGGGAAAGTTAGGTTCCATATCTATATCAGGTCACCAATGCTAGTCTTCTTGTTGAAGATCCTCTTTTACTTTTCGACAGGCTTATTGTACATGAAAATGCAATCCTACGACATTGTAATCGTAATCACCCCATTGAAATGGGTGTTATCCGATGTTATCAAGTCGAAAGTGATTCTTGGCTTTGGGGGCTTCATATATAGACCTGAAATGAAGGGTATAATGGTTTAGAACCACAAAAGCATGCATAACATGTACAAAAAAGCAAATCTGTTAAAAAATTCAACAGTTCAACCATGGGCAAATCGAACTGTCCAAATTAACATTTTGGTAATTCAATAGCACAGAGCCAAGTTCGACAATGGTGGTTTCAATTTTGACAAACGAATTCGATAGTTCAACGAAATTAACAAGGACTTCAACGACTGTTCGACAACATACCAAACCAAACTATATAAAATGAGAAGCAAATTGACAGTTTGACACATGTTCGATGGTTCAATGGTTCTATGACTACTCATCGAATTGTCGAATCAACAAGCCCAAAATTGAAAAAGTCAATTCGATAATTTGACGATACCTATCCTACAGTTTGAAGATTGTTCGATAGCACAACAAGTTCATTAGATATTTCGATAGAAATACCTAACAACATGATTTAACAAATTCGACAATTCGACAATGATTGACAGTTCAACACCATTGAACCATTGTCTTCAACCTCTAGCAAACACACAGACTCAGCCATATCACCAGTTTCACAGAAAACAATCAATAAATCATAATAACAACACAAGAGAATGACAAAAACACAACAAAATGATACAAAACACAACAAAATCAATCCCAAGCCACACAAATTATTGTTTTTCTCTCTAATCAACATTTTTGCTTTATATCTAAACATAATCCAAAAGCCCACATATTTTACAATATATAAATGAGGTTTTGATGGTCACTTATAGGATTGAAAATAGAAACGCAAGAAACGATGATGTAGTCGTTTATCTCTCTAAGACAGCAGATTTTCTCTCTCTTCATGTTCTCTGTCAACTCCCCTCACTCTCTTGTCAACATAGCAGAGAACAATTTTGATTTGATGATCAAAATTCTTGCAAATCAGAGACGAAATGGTGACAAAGGGATTAATGCAAATCAAAGTGACGGTTTTGTGTAGAGGGGCAAGAGGGTTATTTGAGATTCAAATAAAATAGGGGTATTGCGGTAATTTCAAGGTAGAAGGCTATTGTGCTAAAAATATTTAGATTGAACGGTTAAAAATAAAAAAGGTGCGAAAAGAGAAAATTTCCCAAGTTGAAAACATGAGAAGGCTATAAATACAAAAGTTGTTACATCCATAACACTAAGGCTCTCTAGTCTTATTAAGTTTCAAACATGAGAACTTTAAGAGTATAAATACAAAAATTATTATAACCATAACAATTTTAAATTTTACCACTTTCATGTAAATTAATTATTTTTCACTACTAGCAATAATAAGTGGTAAATAAAATAGAACACCACATAAAAATTAATGTGGTCTTTTATTTATGTTAACCAAGTGCAAATGAAAGCACAATATAAATATGAAAATATCAACAACATTACTAGTTAACATGGCAAATACATTGACTATTATCAATGACAATTGGCCCATTCCAAAGTTTCTAGGTGGAGCCAAGCAAAACGGTGAGTATTGGAGGAAGTGGCCGGGAAATGCTGCAACAAGAAGAAGATGAACCGGGAGAAAGAAGATAACCTTCAATAACCGTTCCTGCCATTCTCCATTCCGACTCATCAATCCATGTCAAACAACTGATTGAGCAGTGCAACACTTCCAATAGGTTTCTTTCTTCCTGGAACTCTTTCTCTCACACTTAGTTGAAGATATGTATTTTTACTCTTATTCATTCTTATCAATAAACAAGATTTTCATAATATATTCTCTCTGCGGTGCTCATTTTCTCACGAATCAAACATCATGGAGTCCAAGAGAATCATTGAAGAAATCTCGGCTTCTTCGTTGTTGATAGGAGGTTGAAGTAATTTCTGAAATAAAAAAAAATTATGCTATGAACATTAATAAAGATTGTTTTTCAATATCTTCAACCCCTTTGTTTCTTCTAGCTGAAATAATTAAATGACTTTTTTTTCCCTTCTTTTGTAATGATAAACATTAGACAAATTTTATATTTTTTTTTTGTTTTACGTAAATCCTAAGAACTAAAAAAAAAAAAAAAAACTCTTTTATCAAATGTGGTTAAAATTTTTTACGATCGTAAGATCGTAATAAGTACTCCTCCTAGTTCAATAATTGAATTGTTTTCAACTTTCACTTATCTTTGAATATATGGAAATTTATGATAAATTAATCCTGTAAGATGTGATAGTAACATCAAAATTATATCAATCTAATAATTGAAGATTTATTGTGATAGGGATTACATTATTGGTGTATAAACGTGTCCGTTGGGTAAAGTAACTAAAGTTTAGAGTATCGCTAACGCTATCCCATAAACTGTACAAGAATGTAAGCATTTAAATTATACGAAACCGTTTATCCTAAATATAAAAAATTAAACACAATCATAGTATCAACCACCCACCATAAATTAATTTAATTGCAATATCACGGAGAGTGGTTCAAACAGGAAAGAAATATTATTATGAACTCCCACTAACGGATGTCCTTGAAGAATACAATTGTTCCTAAAAATTTAGATATTATGATTCTATTCAATAGACCGATTTATGGGGTTTTTTTTTTCTTTTTTTCTTGTTTTTTTGTGGGACATTAATGCTTGACAATTTTTCTTGTTTTTTTGTGGGACATTAATGCTTGACAATAAACAATGTTCGATTGTATTGATTCTTGAGCGTTAGAGTTTCTTAATCAGTTATGATGTCTAAATCTTCACTCCCTGATCCATTTCTTGAAAACAACACAAAATTTGGTCATTTTTTTAATATCCCCTTTAAATAAATGAGAAAATTTTTTAGCATTCAACTTTTGAAAGTACAATAATAATAATAATCTCCTTATTGTAAATGAACCTTCACAATTTTTTTATTATTCTTTAAATGAATAAGTAATGATTTTATTAATTTTTTACATGTAAGATTTTAGTTTTAAAATTTTATGAAGAAAAAAGATGAGAAAAAAAATTAAGTTTTAAAACTTTTTAAATGAATGGGATAATATCATAAACTACTCCTAAGGTTTGCCAAAATACACTCAGAAACGTGGTTTTATATTTATATCCTTTTCGTCCTTGAAGATTGCATAGTTGCTCCATCTAAGTCCAATTGAATAATTCCATCTACTTTTTCACAAACAGATAAGAGCATTTTCGTCAAAGTATTAAATCACATGTAGCTTCGATTATATACTTTACAAGATGCTTTGATGAAAATGCCTTTATTCGTTTATGAAAAAGTAGACGAAATCAATCAATTGGACCTAAATAAAACAAATACTCAAACTTTGAGGACTTAATTGATACAAATACAAAACTATATTTCTAGATGATATTATAGTAAACCCTAGGGGTAGTGTATGATACTACCCCATAAATGAATATAATGTAAATAATAAGTGTAAAACAATGTTTTTAAAGTTAAATAATCTTGTAAATTAATATATATGTAGGAGAAGTCCACAAACACCTCTAAGGTTTGATTAACTTTTTTAAGGATGGTTCAAACTTAAAACTGACAAAGTAATCCTTAATTTTAATTTCGTTAGATTTGATAGAGGACAATTTTGATATTTTATAGAAAAAGACAAATAGGAGGTTTCATGAAACTTTACATGACTTCCTTAGGTTTCCAAAACATCATACACCTCTCTTGCCATCATACTTTGTGAAGTTTTATATTATGCATATCAATAAAATTAATATATCGATGAAAATGTCCCCAAACTTTAATAGTAAAAGGGTATATTATTAATTTAAAAATAAGAGATTAGATATTAAATAATAGTATTTTTAAATAATTAATAATTTATAGATGTATTTTTATTAAAAAGATTTTTTAAAATTTCGAAAAATCTACTGGCTAGTCTTCACAAAAATCAAAAGGAAATTTTGTCACCAATCTTATTTAAAAAAAAAAAAGAAAACGAAAAAGAGAACTTGAAGAAAATATAAAATAAATCTAAATTTATTATTAATACCTTTTCCCATATAGAAAAATGAGTTTTTGCCTTGATAGAGAGTTTTGGTTCAACAATTTACAACACTAAATTATAAGTGTTTACTAAAATTTTTCTAACGTGTATGTTAGTTGACTTTTCAAATTTATTTAATTTTTATAAAATACTTATATTGATTGATTAATGATTTAAAAAAAAATTGATTTAATATGTTCTCTATTAATAAATATACTTCCCATTATCCTTTTTCTAATTTTAAAGTTAGAGGACAATTTAATTAATTCAATATGTTCTCTATTAATAGATATACTTCCCATTATCCTTTCTCTAATTTTAAAGTTACATAATTAAAAAACTTAATAGATACTGTTGGGAAGCAAAAGTTTGGGAGACTATTTAAAACCTAAAATGACTATTTAAGATTCGAAGAAACCTCGAAAGAGGTTTGTATCTCTTTTTATCAAATATTTAAATTACCCTTCATCAAATTAAATGGAAGATAAAATTAGGAACTAAGGCCCTGTTCGACTGCATTAAAAATGGGAGGAAATGACTCAAGATTACTTAGAAATCATGATCTTTACTCGATTGAAGTTTTTGATTTAGGAAAAAGTTTTTTTAAGAGCTAGGATTATTTAAGTTTTAACAATCAATATTCTACTCCCCTACCTTAGGAAAACTTAGTTTTTTTAGGAATACTCTATTAAATTACTAAACTAAACTAGTATTTTTTCATGTGTCCAAAACTAACATTATTCAAATAATTGATTAAATTATTTTATAAATAATTTTCAAAATAATCATAATTATAATTTATTAATTTATTTTTTCAAAAATTAAAAATTGCGAATATTAATTTTTCAAAAATTAAAAAAATTTGCAAATTGTAAAAAAATAATTTTGATGAACATTGCCGGTAACCGTCAGTACTTGTGTGCGTCCGTCAACACCTCCCTAACAGAATGAATCATCAGTCAACGACCTATCTAGCCGTTGTACTCTCATCGCCATCCCGTGCATATTTCCACCTTAAGTGGCAAATCACGAGGCGATTTCTGATCATGTTTTGGCCATTTTCGCTAGCCGATGAAAACCTGTGGTGATAACAATTCGGTGGATGGGTAGCTCAATGTCAGGTTACTCCTTTGGTAGCAGCTGTGAGTAAAACGTGCGACTTTTGATGGTGCCGACAACAGCGAGGCGAGGGATGGTGGCTGGCGGAAACTGGAAGCATTTTTCTTTCTTTTTTTTCATTTTCCATTTTTGAAAAATATACTAAGTGGTAAAATTATATATACTAATAATCATATTATTACCATAATTAATTAAAATTTAAAACGTATATATTAATTTGATAATTAAAAAATCTTATTATTACAATAATTAATTAGTTTGTTAAAGATAATTAGAATTTCTATTTTTTAGTCATTGATAAATGATAATATTTAACATTGAGGTTATTTTCGTCCAATTAACTTATTAAGTTTTCCTTTCCTTTAATAATTCCATCACACAACTAAACAATGAAAAACATTTCCTCATTCCTTTCTTTTCCACCAACTTTTCCTTCCCTCCTTCCTTTCCTTTCCACCAACCGAACACAGCCTTAGTTGTTAGTTTCAATTTTGACTATTTTGGAGTCGGACTACAATCCAGCAGACATATACGTACAACAAATTTCTGAGCTGTTAGATTGAAGAGTTAACTTAAGTATGTAATCCAACGACTCTGCTTGAGAAGGGTATTTTAGGCCAGTCTTACCTGTAACCTGTTGTTTCAATAGAGTGAGAAGTGCATATCTGATTTTGAACTTCTTCCTTCATCATTTGGAAACTTTCTTCTTCGATAGCATGCCCTTGCAACATATTTATTTACCATACTAAAACTCAAGGGTTTTCAGGCAGCGGGTCTTGCAGACTGTGGGTTTATAAGGTGCAAAACATATTCTGCAGTAGGGCATTACATGCAAGCTAAGCGTGGGTTTGAGGCTGTGGCATCATATTACTTGCGAACCCATAGTTTTAAGCAAGAAAGAGCCATGAGCTTTGTTGAGAGCCAGACAAATTGTATGGAAAGAAGTTCTTAATTTTTTGCTTTGGCGAGTTATTTATTAAGTTGTCCATGATTAATTTTAGATCCATAACACCTGACTTGGTTTGTAGCGTCCTGAAGACATTTTTTTTTCATATTCAGAACTAATTCAAAACTTTCAGCAAGGGTAGCATGACCTTATGGTTACTGTTGCGGTTGCAATTTGGAAGATGTTTATCACTTTTTGAAGGGATTGTTTTAAATTTTGGAAGATGTTTGTCAATTTTTGAAGGGATTGTTTTAATTTTTTTTTCATGACATTTACATTAAAAGTTGTCTGTGGTATTAATAGAATTGGAGGCCTATAATTCATAATCTACGATAAGTAGACTGGTGGTAAATTAAGTGTTATGTGACAGTATGTTTGTTTGCAGTTAACATTGGTGAACATATTTAATCGGTTAATCGAATTTGTGTGTTTTCTGACAAATTTTAGTTGTCAGTTTTACTAGTTCCTAAAGACACCTTTTATATTAATTATGGAAGAATGGATTAGAGTCAATGAAATAATTTAAGACGTCAGTCCTTGAATATAAAATGAAAGACATTTAAATTTACTATTTGTGGTCTTCGGTAGATTTCTGGACATGCAAATATGATTTCCGCGGGGATGATTGTTGTACCTTTCTGAATAAACTTCATTTTGCCTAATGGTTTGGTATTTAGTAATTATCATGTTAATTGCGATATTTCGATACATTAAAATCTGATTACTTTGTTCTGTATGAGGTGTAGTAGATATGACATGGACATATATAAAAAGTAATTACCTTGTAAAGCATATTCCTTTGCTGAAGCAAATGTAAAGGAATATAATCTACAATTAACCAATAAGTAACTATCAAGCAATAGATGCTATCTCTTGATCCTCTAACCATGTTATTTGCTTATCACCTGCTGGTTGAAATTGAAAATGGGTAGACAATGTTGTTCACAATCAAAGCATTGCTTAGATACAACATGCCGACAGTCTCAGAAGTCAGTAATAAAATCAAGAGCTATTCATTGTATAGAATGTTATACTGTATGTTTAATAACCTTATTCATTTTTCTTTGTATTTTCTATTCTAGTAAATCATCTAACCTTCATATCAAGTTGTGATCATATCATGGAGCAATTGAATATATATTAATGTTGAGAATAATGGAAAACACGGTTTATTTTCCAAAATCATCAAAGATTCAAGTGTTGTTCATAGTAGGCGTAATGTTAACCAAGGTTTGTACCTTTATATTAAGCGTTGACAGCACATTAACACTTAACTGCAAATATGTGAGACACTGATATTGGTGTTCTGGGTTGTCAATCTATTGATTAGTTGTATCGTACTGCACCATATGAAAGGCGCAGTTTATGTATCAATAAGGCATCCAAAGACATAGCTTCAAAATATGTAAGAGCCAAGGTGTGGAAAAAGTGTTATGTCGACAGTGTGGAAGTTGATTTATCCAAGTGCAAGAGTACATATACGGTTTGTAGCTCAGAGCGGTTTGTTTGATGTCTGTCAAACATCACAAATGCTCAGAAGGAGGCCATATGCTGTGTTAGGTTTGGGTCTATTATTTAGTCAAATTGGGGTAGATTGCAGCGGTGATCTTTATGCCATAAGCTGGTTGACAGTTGGAATTTGATGATTTGTAAGCTATTGGATGATGGCATTGAATTAGGAATTTCTATGGAAGGCTTTAAGAAAACGATGGGCATTACAGATGAAGGGTCTTCCATTAGATTGCAGGGGCCTGAGTCTATAGACTGACCTTCGTAACAGGTTTTGCTGTATGTCAAGTGGTGTATAGTACGGATTGATTTTCTAGCATAGATATTGCAAAACTTGAGTCATGCTGATGATGACTTCCTTAGGTGCTTCGTTTTGTTTGCCATGGGGACATTGTTATGTCCAACGTCAACGACACAGGTAAGGGCTGCTTATTTGCATGTTGTAAATGACGTTAGGAGCATAAGTGAAACTAATTGGTCACAATTATGTTTTCTGACACTGCATCAAAGTGTAATCGATTATAAACAGTTCAAGTGTTCAAATAGTTCTAGATGCCTGCTTTTTTGCACGTATTTTATCTTTTATTTCATATTTTGATGGATAAAGAATTTATTTTCATATGTTTAGCATCTCTGCACTTTGACATTTATTTCTTTGAATTTCTGGGTGGTGAAGATATATTATGTACATCATGCTTCCACCCAGCTTGCTCTTGTAAATAGATCAATTCTAACAATCATGGAATGGGATGCTGAGAAGATACAGAGATGTCTATTGTGGCTACGGTAGGAAAGACATAGGAAAACTATTAAGGTATAACATATCATACCTGCCTGGCTTATACAATATATGATTTTTGTCAATCATGTTGGATATACATATCTTGCAAGATATTTAAGTGGAACACATGGTCGTTGTGTTTTGTTTCTGTCATATAAATTCCTTGCAGGTATATACAAGTTTTGACTGAATGTACTTAAATTTTTTGAAATCATAAGATGTTAATTGGCTTCACAGTGAATATTTACATAGGCTTTAGAAAGGTTTTCACAACCTTTGAAAAATATGATTTGAACACCTTTATGTCGTTTTTTGTACTCTACATATACAATTATAATAATATTGCATTGGTAGATATCTCCTTTCATTGATCATGGAAATTTTGTATGGGCAAATTAATAACGTGTATTCCATTATGTCATCTCTATTCATGATTACAATGACTGCATTATTTCCTCTCAATGGCAATACCTTGACAATGAATTTGCTGACTTTATTTTATATGAATTAATGGAGTTTGTTACATATTAGATGTTGTTTTGTAGAAACTATTAACCTATTGTCATCCTATTTGTTTTGCAAATTTAGTAATTTTTGTCATTATCTCCAAGAACATTGTACAACAATCTTCCTTTGTTGTCATTAGGTTATTTCCATAACTTACCATTATGAACGCTATTTCTGTATATAGGATGTTATGTTGTATGGTGTTAAAGGCCCTTTCACCCCAAATATTGAAGATAGACTGCGTCACATTCATGAGACTGTGAAGTCCAATTATACCTTGCAAGCAATGTCACTTGAAAATATTGAGGTCATTCTGCAGAAATTAGAATATATCATTAGTGTTGTTGCAGGCATCCAGTAAATCCAATTTTCACAACTAATGTTAATTTGCTTACAATGAGCCTACCCAGATTTGTTTAGTTAATACTTTACTTATGTTACCTATTTGCAGTGTAACTGACATACAAACTGATCGAGTGAGACTTGGGTTTCATTAGTTGTTTTAAACATGAGTGAGACTTGTGTTTCATTACTTGTTTTAAATGTGAGTAAGACGTTTGTTTCATTACCTATTTTAAACAAGGTCGATGATTTGACATGCTTGTGTTTGTTGTTCCACTATCATAAATCTGTCATAACATCTGAAATTGGTTAAATACGAGTAGTCCTCTTCGGTTTATCATGATGTTTTGGATTATAATGCGTAAGTTGCTGAATTGTTAAGAGAAGATGAAGGGTTAAGTTCAGCGACTTTGTAGTTACAAATTGTTGGTTCAATCTACTTTGTTAATTGTGAGTGGTGTTGTTTATGGTACTTTAATAATGAAATAAAGTATTAAAGTAACATTAACACCCTCTTTTAATTGTTGTCATCGTAGGGCGAAAAAATTTATGTCAAAGTTAGCAAGGAAGACATATACATGAGAGGAATTGCAAAATTATAAGGCTTGATTCAAAGTATAAGCCCTAATTGTCATTGTGGCTGGTAAGTAAATTATGATTTCATAAAATCTAATTGTTGGATATAAAGAGGTTAATTTGGGATGTCATTGGATATAACCCTTACATATAAAGAAGTTCTGTTGTTATAATAAAAACATTTCACAAAAATGAAATCTCTAGAGTTGTTAACATTATATTCGCACTTGAACCAGTCATTCTATTCTGGTCACGGGCGAGTACTTTCACTGCAAATGGTCTATTGGTTGATATTTTTATGTTCCATAACTCTTGTCATGTACATTCCTAAGATTTACAATGGCCTACTTAAATATTATGGAACACATATCGTGTAAGAATCATATCTATTGTTGAAGTTAATATGAGTTAGAACAATGGAAAGAAATAACCTTCTCAACAATCAATACAACTTCAAATACCGAACATAGCAATCTGAAATTAGAAGTGTCAATGTTCATCCTTTTCCTCAGCAATAAGAGGCCATCTCAATTATAATGTTGCTTAACTAGTTTGGCAGTTACCAAAATTTAGCCAAAAATTTATTTTAAAATCCTCTATATGGAAGTTAACATTTCAATATTCAAAAAATGAGTTGCCATTACAAAGAAATATTTTCGCTGCAATACAATATTTATATTACATGGATAAGCAAGCATTGTTTTAGACAACACAATTCACCATCTATTACTCCTTTTGTATGTAAGAAATACGACTAATGATGGAGATGGCAGATCTTACTACAAGCATATATCATAAAATGCATTGCAACACAGCCTTTACGTTGATTGTTACCTTTATGTCAAAAAATACATTAATGAACAAGGTGTTAGAAATGTTCAGAGAAAACTATCCATAATATTGTACAAAATGAGAGCATGGGAAACAAAAAAGCCCCAGGAATGATGATGAAACAAGGTTTGCACTATTCTTCATTGCAGTTGCATGTCGTAACAGCTGCACTACGATAGAGGGGGGAGGGGCGAGGAGGGGGAGGGAATGGGGAACCGAGGGGACCGAGATTTTAGAGTTTTGGAATGAGAAATTTGGTGGTTAGTTAATAGCTATTTCAATTGATTTACACCAGTTTTTTTACCTAAAGAACTACTAATGCATGCTTATATCAGCTTCAATGTGCGTGGACTAAATCTGGATATAAACATTTAAGGTCTTTATAGCTTCCTAATCCTTGAAACAAAACGATAATAAGGCTTTAACAACATTGCATATATACATACATACATACAAGGCAACTTTGTCATCAACAAATAGGTATGGGGAGTCCATCCTTGAATTGAAAATAGGCTGCACAGGTAGTACAGTGTTTGGATCAATTGGATTTACAATTTCACTATTGTTTTGACAAAGGCAAGAAAGACAGTTATGTAGGAGATTGATATATAATGGTTATAGTATGAAAATTTTTCTATTTGTTTTCTTTAAAAAGAAAATTAAAGGTTCAACACATTTACTTTGCAATATCATTTTAAGCAATCACTAGAATAAGATATCAAGAGCTATATGATGCCAAACATTATATCATGAGCACAATCAAGTAGATTACAATTAATTAGTTGCCAATAGAAGAAGCATTATTAGCATTTTGTGACATTCGTGTAAATTTCTATGTTTTCTCCTTAATTGGTTATTTTATTTTTTTCTCCCCATGTGTACAAGGTACATATATCAGCCAATCTAATATTTAGAGGTCCAGGTAGTAGCCTAACACTCAATAATTTGACACTGTAAGCCTATAGCATATGTGGTTAGCATCTAAGGTTGCACAAACGCATAATGAACAAATCATATTAATGAAGCAATGCATGAACTCACATAGGTCATTTGACCATGCCATCTTGGAAACCCCCTATTTGGTTACTAACTTATATGGGAATCTGAGCCCTTGACCAATATGCAGAACTGTGATGGATACAAAAATAAATAGATTCCATATACATTTAAAGATGAAGAAACCAAGTGGCAACATTTAATGAATTTTAACATCACGATTCCAGACCAGCATTTATGCAATGGCATGAATTTTGTTAACATGTGTTGTATTGGATAATGTCTATATAGTTTGACAGGACACCTGCACTCACCTAACAAAACAACCATGACCCCTGTACAAGCATTATCCTAACCAATGATTTGACCAATAAAAAGCCATCGATTTTTAGACAGCCTATTGTGGTAATGTCAGAGGACCATATATTCAACACCTTACTGCTATCATAGATCATAAGAACGCACTTAACAATGCAATATCACAGATGTTTGTAAATTAATCTAGTTTCCTATTTTTTCGACGTTGCATCTATGGTGACCATACCAAATTCTTATGTTAATGCCAATGCAATGAATGCTTACTACTAGAAAATATTCTAATCCATGCTTTTGGCATACATGATCATCAACTAGGAATGCGTTATAGCTAATTCCTAATACCTACAATCTTCATCCCAAACGCAGCACTACAAACTCCATGGCCATATGAGATTTGAAGCCACGTCAAACGATCAAAACCATTCAGATTGATATCCTATCTATCAAGTAGTACATATCAATTAATTAGGTTCTTAGCATTCACAATTAAATTGTAGAGTTCTAGAAAATAAATTAAAATATTACTAAAGTGGATGTAACATCAACATCCTCAATTGAATTGAAACATCTCATTTAAAGTTCTTGTATAACCACTTCCGCTTCACCATTTCATCCTATTAACAAGTTTACATTGGAATATAATACATAAAAAAAATGCTCACCTGTTATGCAGTTTGCACCAACTCATAAAGTCATGGACCTGCACTTGATGATTTTGCTGAAAATACGGTGCCCCATCATCTGCTATTATATGATCTATACCGTCTTCTATAGGCCTTACCCCATATCTATCCACAGTAAAATTATGTCCAGTTATTCGCTCATCCCCCTCATATCTAAGCACATATGATGAAAATGAGGGCATGTTCTGCAACCAACTTGGTTCCTGCGTCATAGGTCTTCTAAGCTCAAATTTAGTACTTTGACCCCTAATGTCTATTTTTGTATTAAGTTCCTTATTTCTCCCCGTCCTTCTATGTGTTCCCTTTCTACTAGGCCAAATGCTTCTCAACTTTGCCGTCTTTGTCCACTGAGCCAATATCATGCAATGTAGAATCTCTTCCACATGTTCAACCTTCATTACACAAAATATATGGCTACACGGAATACTGATGCTCTCGAGCAATTTGCACGAGCAATCCATTTGACTATTTATTAGGTGGTATACCACTGTCCACTTCTTCTTTCGGTCTTCAAATTGAGTTATCTCATAAACCACACTCCCAAGATTCGACATTCTACGACTAACAATGAGCAGTGCCTCTCCATCTTTATGTTCCCTAACCAAGTAGAACACATCCTTCGTGAATACTTTTCATGCTTGGTCTTCATACCTTACTTGATGTGTCTCCAAGACCGGTTCACTATATTGACTATGAAAATCATCCTTTGCCTCATTCTTCCTCATCCTTTGTAATGCCCTCTCCAATTGGCAACAAACCTCTAACATTGATAGCTTCCTATTGACATAGCGCTTTATGAAATCATTAGTCGTCTCACACCTTTATGTACTGCATATCCCCCCGAAAAAGTTTCCTCTCAAGTATGCTTCAACCCATAATCTCCTATCATCATCCAACTGCTTCACCCACTCATTGTTCCCCAGTCCATGGTCGTCCATTATTCCACTCCACCTATTTTCAAACTCATCAAAAGTCATGTTTTCCCCCATTACTTTTGCCAACTTTCCAGCAAAACCCAAATCCCCTATGTTGTACTTTGCATTGTTATATAGATGCCAACAACAAAGCTGGTGCACTGCATTAGGCAGTACTGTGCAAATAGCATTCCTCATTGATCTATCCCCATCCGTAATTATAGATTGTGGATGCTTGTTATCCATTGCCTTAATGAATGTGGTACGAAGCCTGGTATACGTCTCCACTTTCTCGTCCGAAAGCATTCCCACTCCAAACAATGTAGTTTTCCTATGGTGTTTAATTCCAATGAATAGCACCAACGGTCTCCTGTACTTATTGGTTTTATATGTTGCATCAAAACCCAACGCATCACTAAACATTTGATAATCTACGCGCGCTCCACTGTCACTCCAAAACCAATCCCCCATCCTATTCTCTGTATCAACACTAATATATTTTATTAACCACTTTATATTTACAACGGGATGTATGGTGATGAGGCGAAACAATTATATTAACCACATACAAGATTTGGACATTGTTAAAAGTTATTACCAATTGCATTCAATAACTTAGGAACACGAAGTGGTTAATATGAATGTTTATTACAACGTGAATTTGGTGGCATGTGGTTAATAATTAATGACTACTACTTACATTTACATGTGGTTAATGTCTACGTAATTAACGTGGACTAAATGGCATGTGGTAATTATTTATTATTCTACCACATATATGATCACATGGTTGATATTTATTTTATTCACAACTAATCCAACAATACATGTGATTGATATTTTTAAAAGATCACAGTAATTATCAAGTGGTTAATATTAATAATACTTCAATATTAACTTATCTAAGGAGTTAAGAATTCACACGTAGCTTATATTTGGTTTCCTATGAGTGTTTAGCCGGTTTTTAATCTTTACTTTTTCAAACCCTAATTTAGTTTGTTCCTCCTTCAATTGTTAAAGGCAAGTATCACAAATTGTTTCATGTTCAATTCCAATAACTGAATATTTCATGATATTCTTTTTTTATTTTTGCTATTTATTTATTTTTCATTTAGTTTCAATTCAATCCATCCCACCAAAAAGTGGAATTTGAAATAAAAGGTATGAATTCAATTGGTTTGTTCCTATCGTGAAGTTGGTTTGGTACTGAGTTGTTGTTACAAATATATTAGTAATCTATTTTTTGATTGGATTAAAACATTACATTCTTTTTGCGTTAATGTCAATCTTAGAATCATAAGGGAGGTATTTTTTTCCAAGCCGTTTCTAGTCATTTGATTAGACTAATATATTATTTTCTTGTTTTATTTTGATTCTAGCCTTGTCTCTTTTTTTTCTGCCAAGTCATTTATGCTCATTTGACAAGATTAATATTTGTTTTCTTGTTTTTTTTTTCTATTTTCAGGTTTGTCTCCTTACTTTTTCAAGTCGTTCCTGGAAATTTGAATATATTAACGTTTTATTTTCTTGTTTTGTTCTGTTTTTTGGTTTGTCTTTTCCTTTTTGAAGTAATTTATGCTCATTTGTTGTACTCATATTTAATTTTCTCGTTTTGTTGTGTTTCCAAGTTTGTCTCTTTTCTTTTCCCAAACCGTTTCAACTCCGATTAAATGGTATATATATATATATATATATATATATATATATAGACACCAATTTTTGTTCTAAAAGTTTAATCATTGCTCAATGAAGATTTATTTCCTGCAACGAGCACCACTTGCCACTATAGGTATCTTTTCTTACAATTAAAGGTTATATATGAAAGATTTAAATGCAACCAACCATCTTTTATTTACTACCCTACCTTTGAGAGAGAATTGGTCTGGCCTACGATTTTTAATACAATGTTTGAGCATATTTAACTTGTTCAATAATATAGCTATTGTGGGTCACGTGGGATTGTTGTAATGTCTATACAAACAAGCTTTGAGAGAGAATTGGTCTGGCCTGCGATTTTTAATACAATATTTGAGCATATTTAACTTGTTCAATAATATAGCTATTGTGGGTCACATGGGATTGTTGTAATGTCTATACAAACAAGAGTCAGTGAATGAACAACAACAAGCTAGGGATAAGGCTAGCTAGGTAGGTTCAGGTGCTCTCAACTTGCATGGTATTGTCATAGAACTCTTTTGACACTCTCCTAGTAGAGTGGAGCTCAAATTCTTGTGTCATAGCCTTGTATAGTAAATAGAAAGGCTACACTTTTTTGATAAAGCCAACACATCATCATTCATGCCTGGTTTGCTAAGTACTTAACTCTGCTCTGAAAATAGTTTTTTTGGCCAAGTATATTGGTTTGCTATGAGATATTTCTGTTTGAATTTTGTTATAATCTTCTTCTACTTTTTTTTTTTAAATCTTTTCTTACACAATTGATTGTTCTCTTGTTTTGATTGTTTGAAATTTTTTATTTGTTAAGGAAAATATTTTTGGTATTTTAATCATTAATTACTATGCTTTGGTTTTGGATTGTGATTGTAAGGAAGTAATTTGGTTGAGCTCGAAACAAGTTGTTAGATAATTTTCCTTACTTTGTTCGAGTTTGTAGGACAATTTGGTAATCCAAATTAGGAGTCGCTTAGAGGTTTGTCAATACTTAATTTTTGTTTTCTATCTCTTTTTTATCATATCATATTGATGTTTGAAATCTGTTTTAGACTTTTAGATTAGTTGAAAAGTTGTTTTGCTTGTGTTATTTTAGATTTGACAGGAATTCTCTACATGATAAATTATTATGATACTTTTAGATTGTTGTTTTACTTAAGAAGTTCATTATATCCAGTCTTTACTCTCGTCTCTTCCTATGACCTTACGAGTTGTATTCACTATTAAGTTAAGCAAATGAATTGCATTGAACCAATTATTTAAATTGACAACTTAATATAATAATAAAATTGAACATATATCAAAGTATCTGTAGACATCTTTATAATTAAACTTGATAAAACAAGTATTCTTTCTCACGTACACATGTGTCTACATTTTATTAGTTTATTTGTTATTGAAGGGAATAAGAAGGACAATTGGATTTGATAATTTGAAGACAAAGTTAAGCACCAAACGGCAGACAGAATATCAATTGCCAGACAGGCACAACCCAACCACATTTTGGCAGACAAAATAAATTGGTGAGTCCCACTATAATATATTTTATATAGTTTCATAATATGAAAATATGGTGTTCATATGTGCACTTCATAGTGGTCTCAATTATATAGAATATTTATATTGGAGTTTGAAAAAGACCGAATAGCTTTTGTTTGTTAGCATGATTGGAGGCTATACATATTGAGAATGCTTTTTGCTTGTGTACATGTTTCAGGCTAATCATCAACACTTCACATGCTTTAATAACTATTGGAGATTTTTTATGTATCTTCCCTAAATATTTTTTGGTATAAGATCAGAACTTAGACTGTAATAAAACTACTACATATTAGACCTTTTACTCTCAAATACAAATAATAAAGTCACGTGCTACACCACTTTTGTGCCTTCAAGATGCCTAAGCAACTATTCATAAGAGTTTAGAATACTTACAGCTTCAACAAACACTAATTACTAGATTTAATTATTATTAAATTTTGCAAGATAATTCATTAATTATAATAGTATTCATATAAACCCATACATTTTGGAAAAAATGCAGAAATTTCTAGGTTTTGGCAGCAAAATTGAAAAAATCTTTAAGAATAAAAAATTATTGTTATTAGAAGTATTTGTTGTCAGTATGATGAATCTTATTTCAAAATATGATTTTAATTAAAGATCTTTTGACAAAAGGCATGTTTTATTTTTATATGCATTTAGAAATATTTAAAATCCAATTGGTTTCACCTGAATCTAATACTTCTGTGAACTTTAATGATTTTTTGAATATAATTTATCTATAGTGTATAATTCTTATTATATATACAAAATTACTGGCATTACACTAACTCTTATTGATCTTCACTTGTTTATTTTATTGTGATAGCAATAGGTCTCAAATACTCATGAAAACAACAATGGTTTGAATCCAAATATTGCAAACTTTTCTCAAGTAAGTTTATCTATCCTTGCACAATTCATAAAATATAATTGTTAAATAAAATGTGTGTTAAAAATTTTCAATTAAAATTTACTATTGTTTCTTGCTTGTTGTTTATGATATAGACAATCAAACTGAGTGTTACCTTTCAAGATGATTTCATTCCAAATGGAAAATGCAAGTTATTGCACCGGTTTGGAACAAGAGAAGCGGTTGCTGAGCTTGATACTACCAATCCTGAAGCTCTTGTTGATCACACGGTTCTTGGTCCAGATTGTTGGAGAGTTTGGGTCAAAAAATTAATTGTTAAGAGAGTCCCACTGTATCGACCTAATATGCAAATCCTTGAAGATGCTTTAGGTAGTACAGTAGCATGGCCTTCTAAATACTTAACATTTGACACTTAAGTAACCATTTTTTTAGTTTTTTAGAATATAGTAGTACTTAGTTTCCTTATGTTATCTTTAATATTTTAGGATTTTTATTTAGTCTTAAACTACATTACATTATATACTTCATTGTTTATGTCATACTTATAGAGATTTTCGAATTAAATGACAATTGGTATTTTTGTTAACTTTAATATTGTTGAGTATGTGTATGTGTGTGTGTGTGTGTGTGTGTATTATGTATATGTGTTTGTTTTACTAAAATTCATTTATTACAAATTAAATTATTATAAAACACCAAGAAAAATAAATAATATTAAATATTTACAACTTACACAATAAGTTATCTACCATGTACACATAATAGCGGTTAATTGTAATTTTAATAACGTTAATCAACAACTTACATTCTCACGTGGTGAATAATATTATTGACCACATCCAAATATTATGTGGTCATTTAAAAAATCTAAAATTTAAAAAGACAATGTGTATATTATGTGGTAGATAAGAAAATTAACCACGTCAATAGTATTATGGTTAATAAAAAATTAAGACAACTACCACGTGCAGATACAAGTGGTGAATGAAGGATAATCTACCACATAGATTTGCACGTGGTTAATGATTATATTCAACATGTTAATTGCTTATTTACCACGTATATTTACATGTTATAAAATACCTAGCCTTTTAACCACTCCTTGATACACCACAGACAAATATCAAGTGGTAGATATAATTCTACAACTTGAAATTGATGTGGTAAATGTTATATTTTGTTTTAGTGCAACCTTGTAATCAAAATAAACTCCTGGGTCAACATCTTTTGTAGCTTTAATGTAGTCTAGTAGCCTTTGTGCATCATGCTATCATTCATCGTATGAAGCTTTGCATCCATCTTATTTTAGAGATCTTTTTTCATAAACCTCACATTCCCATATCCATTAGACATTGAAACCATGTACTCCATTGCTTTTGAAGTGTTAACCCTAACCTGCCTCAATCCCTTAGCAAGTTTAACATCTTTTAATTCCACCTTTCAATTTGAAGGAAATGCACCTCCGTTGCAGATGCCAAATAGTGAGCAGGCATGTCATTGAATTCTTTCACCTCCCATTCCCCACTTTTCTTGTTCAGCTTCACACGAAATATTGCCTTGCAGCCCACCCGTGTCAATCACCCGGAGTGCTTTCCCTGCCTTATGTACCTACTTTTCTCGCCTGAGTTTCTCTTTAGCACACACCCACTACCGTCCAATACAAATACCAGTGCTATCTTTACAAAGCACGTCCTTCCTAATAATGAACCCCTCTTCCTCGCATGATTCATATAGAAGTCCTCTACTACCTCCAAGGTACTAAACTTAGTTACTTGCAGTGTCCGATCTTTGTGTAACTTTAAACCTCCATTCTCACTATTTTTGAGTCCTTCGCTTTTGTAATTAATCTTAATCCTGCATTCATTTTCATGCTCTCCTGCTTCCATTTTCACCCTACTGTGTACATGCTCCTCTATCGTTGGTGCCATTGGTTACTAAAGTGGTCGCCCCTATCAGTCTCATAGTTCTCCCATTGGCTACACGACCCTTCCCATATGGACTCCTCTATTTCATCCTTCTCGCCCTTCATATTATGTATTGCATTAATAGCACGTATTGTAGAAATTGACATCCAACTTCTCCTCTATGGGCTTCCATCTATTTGGCCAATGTGCATAAAACAAATTCATAAATAAATTGCCTCTAGCAATGTACCACCTATTCCAACATGGCAGATAAAAAAATTCAATTAATTACCCATGTTTGGAGTTGTCTAATGATAAGCCACTAAGCCAAAAGGCAGCTATCCAACCGGCGCTCTAATGCTTGTTCACATGCACCTCTACCTGGTCATTGTCCTTCTTTAGTTGTTAGCCACACATTGCACCACCATCTGCATCGCTAACAAGCTGTCGCACTCACCAATAGAAAGCAGCATCTGCAGCCTAACTTTAGCTATGTCTAACAACGATTTTTGTTATTACCCAGGCAATTGCAGTAAGGTTTCCACGTTGCCAACTGTTATAAAGTCGTCACTTGTTCTTAATTTGCCACTCTTGTAAAATTATCCAAATTATTTGTCCTGCCATTTTGCCATTTATCCCAATTTTACTCGCCATCAATGCTTTCCCTTAAAACCCTTCTGCCGTTGACCCATTAAGCAACTATTTCATACAACTCTTCTGATGTGGTGTGTAAAATGGTCCTAGCCTTGTTCAGGCATAGGCCTCACATTTTCTTTAATTATCAACTCGAGCCCCTCATGTACTAATTCTTCAGATATATGTTGATGGGCCCATAAGTTATCACATTTTCATTACGAGCTTGCATGCCAATTGCCTCATTCTATAAGGACAATCTCATCTTTTTCCTCTTATTGAACATCCCATACTTTAGCACACCTATTTATTTGTAATCCTCTCGATATTAAATATACCAAACCAGAATTTGATTGTCTTAAACTTTATTAATGTCATAACCTTACTCAATTTATTGTCATTAAACTAATTTAATCCACTACATTGTAGTCTATCTCAATAAATAGTATCTTCATAACACATATTTTTCCCATTATGACTACCTTTTTTTGACATCAAAACTATCACATACCAGGAAAACATAAAATCATTAAACATAATATTTACAAATGACTTTGGATTGCTTATTGAACTTTAGTGACGAAGTATTTGACCAACAAAACATAGACCTTAAATAAAGTGTGTAACTACCTAATTCGATTGTAAGTAGTAGATTTTTCATCCTGTGTGAGGTAATGTCCAATATCAAATGATTATCCAGTACAACATTATTATAATTCCTTTTCTGACATGCCAAAGTCTTACTCTGCCTTTCGGGTAAAGTTATACTTCCATTTACTTTTCAAAGTACAAAATAATATTTGCTTCTCAAAATGAATTATTAAACCTATACGAAAGATCCAGATGAAATAATATTACAAATTCTATGACTATAAATTATATGAATAAACCCTTTAATTGAGTTCCCGTCAATGGCATAGCTACGTGTGGGCTAGATACCCGAACTAGTTTTATTCTTAAATGATCCATAACTTTATGTTATAATTACTAAAGGATCTAGATAAATTTTCAAATTACCACCTATTTTTTTGAAACTGCCACTACTAACTTTACTTTCAATTTTCATTCTCTCCACATGTGGTTCACCTCTATTTTTCATCCTTTGCAGCTATTTTGTCATTCCTATACTTTTATTTCATAGATTTTCTTAATTTTAAAATAATTATTTCAAAATTGAGCTTCTTTTCCATATTAGGATAAAATATATATTTTGTGTCCTTTTTAATTTCCCCATTTTAATTATTTATTTAATTAATGTTTCTAATATATTCATAATATATTAATGGTAGTTGTAGTGTTTGTTAAATAATTATTGAGATTTAAAAATATAAAACAAGATATTAATGAATTATACGCTCAAGTACTTCATTATTCGTTCCAATTTTGTTGGGTTATATTTCATAATTTATTAATGTCTATTGTAGTTTTTGTTGGATTGAAACCGCTATATCCCATTATTTTCAACTACTTTTACAATGTCGAGTAAATGGTCAAATAAAATTTTGCCTTTCTCTTAAAACCCATAAGCAGTAGTTTATTAAATTATAAAAAAAATGATGTTTAAGCAATATTCTATATACATCTTCGACCAGAAGGTAATTATTTGATACTAATCAACCTAAGCATCCTAAACAATAGATTTTGAACAACATTAATATCATTCCTATGTCAATAATCCTTTAAGTCACATAAATTTCATTAGTTGGATTGACAAATATTTCTTCTAATCACGTATTATCCGTTCAGAGGACGAGCAAAGTAGGAATTTATGGGGTCACACAACTTCTCTTATACAATTAATACATTTCTAAGATTGAAATGTCAGTCGTTTGATATTGCCTTTTTTCTTTTCTTTTTTTTCTGCTTCATTATTATTGCCTTTTAATATTATAAAGATCATGTAGTTTTTTAATCCAGTCAAATTGCATGACTCCTTTTGGCTATAGGATTGATATCACATTATTTGTTCATACATTTTTACAATAAACTTTTTTCTTAAAGAATATAATTTCACAATTGATTATGTGTCTCGTAATTATAATATCACTTAATTTCGTAGTTTTCTCCATGATTATTTAATTTTAGCCATTTATCTTAAAATGTCTCAAATATTATTCAGTTTTCACTTATCTTAACTCTAACATAAGTTGTTATTTATAACAATGTACACAATCAAACTTAGCCATGTACATGAAGGTGTAACCAAACAATTTTACTACCATGGTAAGTTCATTTACGACTTCTTTTTCTCGGCTAGTTGGATTACAAGTCATGGCCCATGATTTTGATGGATTTACCATAAAATAAGACCAACCTTCATTCAAACCACTTAAAAGTATGTTTGTTTACTTTATTACATAGCTCTTAAAAAAATTGGTAAAGAAGCATCATATTGTTTAATATGACAATTTGATCCCTATAATAATAACTATAAAATATTCATATTACATTTGTACAAGTTATTAAAATTATAGCAAAATTCTTTTCAACCAGATAACTACTCTTATATTCTTTTCCTTTTACGACTTTCTTACCATCTTTTATAAAATTATTTTCTTTTTGTTTCATTTTAACACTTCAAAGTTACTATAATCATCTTACAAGTATTTCGGATATAAGATTATATACACACCTATAATATACTAAATTAACCTTATAATTGGTTCTCCAACAGATATTTGAATTGATTAATTCGATATTTTAACATTTTAGGTTTCTAAATAATTTGGGTGTGAAACAGTTTTTTTTTTTTGTTATGGAAATTAAAATATATGGCTTTAAATATGTTGTACACTGTTAAATTCCCATAGTTTACAAAATTCAATTTAAATATTAATTAGTAATAAATTAATAAGCTTACTTATTATATAAACCATAATATATTTATATTTTGTATGATATAAGCCAATATTATCAATAATTATATCATTTAATTATTTCACTTTTTATAATATTACATTAAAATTTTATTTATTTTAATTTAATTAACCAATGCATGTAAAACAAGTCAATTTTGTATACTTTAAATGCATATTTATTAAATAAATTATATTATGGTAATTAATCTTTTTACATATTTTAATTTTCGAATTAAAGTTTGAATTTCAAATGCAGTAAGTAATATTATATTGTTTAAATATGCTTTTAAGACAAAAAAAATGAAAGATTTACAACATTGGTTTGTCAGAGCCGCTGTTCCTCTGTCGTCGTCCGTCGTCGATGTTGTGCATTGCCTAACCCTAATACACCATCATGATCAGATTTTACCGATCTATAAGGTTGTTAAATTATTTCTTGCTAAAATTATGCATATCGACATAAAATGTCCGGAAACATTCACCAGTCTAAGTTTTCGGCATTTAACAGACAAACAGTGTTGTTTCTTGCAAAAGAAACCTAATAGCATTATAGAGAGAGCCGAGGCAGTCATGATGGTACTATGTCACTTGATGTGTATTCTTGGCAATGGTTGGTAGCAATAGGCCATTAGCGATGACTAACGCTAGTGGCTTCTTCAATCGGGTTCCAAAATTTGTAAGAAAAAAATAATTCATTATTAATATTTCTTATTTTTTATGATATCTTTTATATTACTTATACAATAGTTATTATACTAAATGTACAGGGTATTTTTTGTAAATAAATGATAACCAAAGGGTAATTTGGACATTTCAAACTTTTCATATATTTCAAAGAAAAAGGTGATAAATTTTCACTTTTAACATTCCGGCAATTTCAATTAATGAAATAGTGATTAGATGAACAAACAAACATGCAAAATTTACCTTATCTCCTACATCTTAATGGATTCAGATTTAAATGGCCAATGAAACGGGGTGTAAGTCTAAATCTTATTATGACTGAATACTTATTTTACGTTAACATACAATTGTTACATAAATACTCATGTGCATTATGACTATTCAAATATTTTGATTACGAATATGTACCGTTTACCATATTTAGTTGGAGGCACTAATAGTATTCCGTGTTCAAAATTTGATTATATTTCAACAACCACTGACACACGACAATCATCTTTTCCATTTTATGATCGCTTTCTTCACTGCTTAAATTGTGAATTAAGATTTAAATTCCTTAGAGAACATACGACCTCAAGGATTTATTTGATTTAAGAAATTTTGCCTAGTAAATTCATTTTTGCTCAAAGTGTAGTTATGTGTTTACCCACAAAGGCATATGTACTTCACTTTTAATTTCTCCCAAAATTCATATCTGTTGACCCAGGTATGACAACCCAAGAGGGGGGGTGAATTGGGTTTTATTTATCAAAACGAATTTATAAAACTTTTCTTGAAAGATAAAAATTATTTCACTTTTTCTTTTGAGAATAGAAGTGAAGAAGATGAAAATAGAAGTTATCTAAGATGCAATCAAGAGAATAGCAATAATAAATAATCTCAAATGCAAGTAAATGTAAAGAGTATAGGGATAGAGAGAGTGCAAACTCAATTTACGTGGTTCGGCAAACCTTGCCTACGTCCACGGGCTCCTAGCTCCTCCACAAGCTAGGCTTTCCACTAAGTTGTAGAATACTTTACAACTTGCTTGATGAACAACTTCACCAAGACTTTTTTCCTTCAACTCTTGATAACACCACACCAAGAGTTCTTCTTGATGAACAACCTCACCAAGGAAAGAGTTCTCTCAAGGATATCTTTTATCCTTTACAAGAAGATCTCACTCTCACACAATATAAGAACAAAGAAAAGTTTTTACAACAAAAGTACAACTCTCTTCAAAGAGTAGATAAAGAATATAAAAGCTCTATAAACTTGATATTTCTCTTGGCTTTTTTGCTTGATAAAATGCTTCTCTTGCACTTGTTGAATGCATGGGAGAATGGCTCCTTTTATAGGCAAATGAGATGAACTTAATCAAGTGAAGACACCATCTCCAAATTTTCTGCCCACCATAAAAACCGTAATCTTGTCTGCCATTTTTGTCAATGTTCCGTTTGAAATTTGAAAATCTGTAAAACATAAAAGATCTGCACATTTGAATAAGCTTTCCAACGCATCAAGAATCAAGTCATTTAGATATCTGTAGCTCAAGATATGGCCAAAACACCATTCGGTGCTCAAGTGACTTGATTTTTCTTCCATGTGTCAGTCCACTGACTTGAATGATAATTCTGTCAGCCTTCCATTTGAAATTTGAATTTCTTCAAAACATAAAAGATCTTCATATTTGAATAAGCTTTCCAAAACATTAAGAATCAAAGCAATTGGATATCTCTATCTTAAGATATGGCCAAAACACCATTCGGTGCTCATGTGAGTTGATTTTTCTTCTCTGTGTCAGTCCACCGAATTGCATGTCAATTATGTCGACCTTCCATTTGAAATTTGAATTTCTTCAAAACATATGAAATGTTCCCCATTAAGTCATCTTTCTAATGCCACAAGAATCAAGTCATTTTGATTTTTCTAGCTCAAGATATGTCCAAAAGAGTATTCGGTGCTCATGTCAGCTGCTTCCATTTGTCTTTCAACTTGCATGATGATTTGGACAACCTTACACTTGAAATTGAATTTCTTTAAAACATATGAAATGTTATAAATTGAGTAAGCTTTCCAAAGGCTCAAGAATCACATTATTTGGACATTGTAGAGAAATATATGACCAATTGATTGAACATTGCTCATGTGTCACATTCCTTGAATCAAACCTTGTTCTTAAACTTTGGTGCCTTTAACATGTAGTCTTCTCCTTAGCTTCAACACTTCATTTTAATAAGCCTCTTCTTGATTTTAAAATTATTTCATCTGCTCATGTGTATTGTTATCATCAAATTATCATGTAGCCTTAGGGCTAACAATCTCCCCCTTTTTGATGATGACAACCATTGATTGCTTTCAAATAATATCTAAAATAAAGAATGAAAATGAAATCAAGAATAAACAAAAAGAGAGCAAAGAGCAATTGATACAAGCAATCCAACCATACCATTTCTCCCCCTTTTGTTATCATCAAAAAGATGCTTAACATATGCTACCATTCAAAATTATCAATATTAAGTATCCAACATGCCTAATTCTCTTCTAATTATGCAAAATCTATCTTGACTAATTAGTAAATATATCGGCTAATTGTTTATCGGTGGGAACAAATTCTCTATTACCTTTTTGCACATGATCTCTAATAAAATGATGTCTAATCTCTATATGCTTAGTCCTAGAGTGTTGTATGGGATTTTTTGAAATGATGGCACTTGTATTTCACTTGAATCTTTTAAAATTTGTTTCATCCAAAGATAACTTCCTACAATATACTCGGCTTCCGCGGTTGATAATAGAATTTTGATGATACTAATGCATGCCTAGAAAATGGCAAGAGCCACTAGTGCTCTTTCTATCAAGAAGACTTCCAGCAAATTCCGCATCATAACTAATTAGATCAAAATTATCACACTTAGGATACCAAAGACCTAGATTTATGATATCTAAATAAACAGCCTTAAGGTGAGATTCCTTTGGACAAGATTGAAATCTAGCACACATACAACAAACATAATATGGTCTACTAAGTTAAATACAAAAGAGAGCCAATCATACCTCGATATTTTGTTACCTCAACATCTTTTCCTTTCTCATCAAGCTTGGTTAATGTACCCATAATATGTCCATCCATGCCAAACTTCTTGAGAAGATCTCTTGTGTATTTAGCTTGAAATGAAGATCCCATCTTGCTTGTGAAGTCCAGGAAGAAATTTAATTCTCCCATTAAGCTCATTTCAAATTCTTGTTGCATGCACTTGGAACCTCACAATAGAGACATTAGTAGCACCAAATATAATATCATCAACATAGATTTGAACAATTAATAAATCATCATTTTTTGTTTTAACAAAAAGAGTAGTATCAATTTTTTTCTCATTATCAATGAGAAATTTGCTCAATCTATCATACCATGCTCTTGGTGCTTGTTTCAAGCCATAAAGTGCCTTTTTGAGTTTGAAAACATGGTTTGGAAAATCATGATTTTGAAAACCAAGAGGTTGCTCTACATATACTTCCTTCATAATGTAACCATTTAAAATGCACTTTTGACATCCATTTATATAATGTAAAATTTTTATAACATGCAAATGCACACAACATTCTAATTGCCTAAGGTTTCCTCATAATCAATACCTTCTTCTTGATTGTATCCTTGAGCAACAAGTCTAGCTTTGTTTCTAATAATGGTGCCATTTTCATCTATTTTATTTCTAAAATCCATTTAGTGCCTATAATAGAATGATTTTTGGGTCTAGGGACTAATTCCCAAACTTGATTTCTTCAAATTGGTTCAATTCTTCTTGCATAGCCAAAATCCAACTTTCGTCATTTTCGGTTTTCTTTAAAAGTTTTTGGTTCAAATTGAGAGACAAATGCAAAATGATTACAAAAGTTCTAAAAAGATCTAGTTCTCATACCTTGTGATGGTTCACCAATAATGAGATCTTTAGGGTGAGCTTTGCATACCTCCATTCCTTTGGTAATTTTTGGGAAGAATCATTTACTTCCTCAAGCTTTTCTTGTTGAAGTTGTAATTCATCTTGGCTCTTTTTATCAAGCCTTGATTCCTTGATTTGCCTTTCTACCTCAACAATATCATCATCTAAATTCTTTGAAGAAATTAGTTTCATCAAATTCAACATGCATAGATTCTTCAATAGCAAGAGTCTTTTTGTTAAAAACTCTATAGGCTTTACTATAGTTAGAGTAGCCAACAAAAATTCCAACATCGGCTTTTGCATCAAATTTTTCAAGTTTATCATTGGTGTTTAAAATAAAACATTTACATCCAAAAACTTTAAAAAAATCAAATGTTGGGTTGTCTTCCTTTCCAAAGTTCATAAGGAGTTTTCTTTATTAAAGCTCTAATATGGACTCTATTGATTATAAAGCATGTGGTATTTATGGCTTCGGCCTAAAAATATTTTGGCAAATTATTTTCAAGTAACATGGTCCTAGCCATTTCTTGGATAGTCCTATTTTTCTTCTCAACAACACCATTTTATTGTGGAGTTCTAGCTGAGGAAAAATTATGCTCACAAAGATTTTCAAACGCAACATTGTCTACTTCACCACCATGATCACTTCTAATGGATACAATAGAATGCCCTTTTTGATTTTGGACTCTTTTTGTAAATTTTGAAAAAGCTTGTATGGCCTCATTTTTAGTTTTCAAGAATAACACCCAAGTGAATCTTGAATAATCATCCACAATAATAAAAACATAATACTTTCCACCAAGGCTTTGAGTTCTTGATGGTCCAAATAAATCCAAATGAAGTAATTGTAGAGGTTTATTTATTGAAATAAATTTCTTTTGTTTAAAAGAAGTTCTCACTTGTTTTCCAAATTGACAAGCATCACAAATCTTATCATTTTCAAATTTTATTTTTGGAAGACCTCAACTAAATCATTTTTAGAAATTTTTTAAATTGTGTCCATGCTAGCATGACCTAATCTTCTATGCCATAACCAAGCATCATGATTAATAATGAAACAATTTTCTACATGATCATTAACATCAATATCAATTGTATAAATATTACCACATCTATTACCAACAAATAATGTCTTATTGTTACTAACATCCTTAATCACACATCTATTAGGCTCAAAAGTAACAAAATATCCCTTATCACACAATTGACTAATGCTAATCAAATCATGTTTAAACCATAACAAGCAAAACATTTTCAATAATAGGTGAAGAAGGGTTACCAATATCACCATGTCCGATTACCCTTCTTTTGGCATTATCACCGAAGGTCACATATCCTCCTTTCTTCATTATTAATCTTGAGAATTTGGAGGCATCTCCGGTCATAAGCCTTGAACATCCACTATCTAAGTACCACTTGTGTTTGCCACTCCTTTGTTTCTACAATCAACATTCAAAGAGAGACTTTTTGGTACCCAAATGTTCTTGGGTCCTTGGGGTTAGTTATGGTACTTTTTGGAATCCATATTTGTTTCAAATTAGGATTTCTCTTAATATAGCAAGAATGCACTTTGTGTCCTTTTCTTCCACAATAAGTACATGAATGATTAGGATTATTCCTAGAAGATGCGTGAACAAAATAGTTTTTAAAATACTTTTGATTTTTATGACTTTTATATCCTAACCCTCTTTTATCAAAAACACACCTTTGGTTTTGTAACATAGAATTCAAATTTTTGTGCTTTTTGTAAAACTATCAACAATATTTCTTAAGTCATTATTTTCCTTTTTCAAAATAGCATTTTGTTTCTCCAATTTATCAAAATCCTTTTGTTTTAAAATGTCATTTTTATTTTTTAATAAATGTATTTGATTTTCCAAACTTTCAAAAATCTTTTTGCTTTAAATTTTCATTTTCATTTTCTAAAGCTTCATTTATTTCCACCAACTCTTCTAATTGAGATAACATGATTTTTGACTTCTTTTTGAATGCATTGATTTTTGAATTTTGTTTATCAACTTGCACATGTAAATTTTGAAATGCTTCAAGTAATTCATCATATGAAAGCTTAGGATCATGGTTTAGAATACTTATCCCATTTTCTCTTAAAGCCATGAAGCACATGTTTGCCACTTGGCAATCTTCTTCTTCATTCTCCTTCAAGGTGATTTCATGAGTCATGAGAGAACCCATAAGTTCTTCTAATGATAGTTTGGTGAGGTCCTTTGTTTCTTGAATTGCTGTCACCTTTGGCTCCCAAGATTTTGGTAGACACCTAAGAATCTTTCTCACCATTTCAACATTAGAATAAAATTTACCAAGAGATTTCAAACTATTAATAATATCCGTAAATCTAGTAAACATTTCATAAATTGATTCATCCGATTTCATCTTAAAAAGCTCATAACTATGAACTAGCATACTAATTTTGGATTCTTTAACTTGACTAGTTCCTTCATGAGTTACTTCAAGTGTGTGCCATATTTCTTGTGCCGTAGAACAAGTAGATATTCTATTAAACTCATTTCTATCTAGAGCACAATATAACACATTCATAGCTTTAGCATTCAAACTCAATTTCTTTTTATCATCTTCACTAAACTCTTTAGGTTCTTTAAGCATGCATTCCCCATTTTCAATTTTGGTAGGAACAAAAGGTCCTTCCAAAACAATAGACCACAAATCATAATCAAAAGATTTCAAGAAAATACTCATTCTAGTTTTCCAATAAGAGTAATCACTTCCATTAAAAAATAGAGGTCTAGAAAGAATATGAAGTTGAAAGCCCCTCTCAACCCATATGAAGGTATTGAATTTTATTTATAAAAACGGATTTAGAAAACTTTCTTGAAAGATCAAAATTATTTAACTCTTTCAAAGGTGAAGAAGATGAAAATAGAATGCAATCAAGAGAATAGAAATAAAGAACAATCACAAGTACAATGGTTCAATTTACGTGGTTCGGCAAACCTTGCCTACGTCCACGGGCTCCTAGCTCCATGAGCTAAGCTTTCCACTAAGTTGTAGAAATCTTTACAACTTGCTTGATGAACAACCTCACCAAGACTTTTTCCTTCAACTCTTGATAACACCACACCAAGAGTTCTTCTTGATGATAACACCACACCAAGAGTTCTTCTTGATGAACAACCTGTTGATAACACCACACCAAAGAGAACAACCTCACCAAGGAAAGAGTTCCCTCAAGGATAACTTTTATCCTTTACAAGAAGATCTCACTCTCACCACAATACAAGAACAAAGGTATAACTTCTTCAAAGAGTAGATAAAGAATATAAAAGCTCTCTAACTTGATATTTCTCTTGTTTTTTGCTTGATTAAATGCTTCTCTTCTTCTTACTGAATGCATGGGAGAAGGGCTTCTTAGGCAAATTGAACTCAAGTGAAGAACCATCCAAACTTAATTAAGCCATTTTTTTAACATCTTGTAAAACATTTGCACATTTGAATAAGCTTTCCAACGCATCAAGAATCAAGTCATTTGGATATCTGTAGATCAAGATATAAACAATTCATGTGACTTGATTTTTCTTTCTTGTGTCAGTCCACCAAATTGAATGATAATTCTGTCAGCCTTCCGTTTGAAATTTGAATTTCTTCAAAACATAAAAATCTGAATATTTGAATAAGATTTCCAAAACATTAAGAATAAAAGCATTTGGATATCTCTATCTTAAGATATGGCCAAAACACCATTCGGTGCTCATGTGAGTTGATTTTTCTTCTCTGTGTCAGTCCACCGAATTGCATGTCAATTATGTCAGCCTTCCATTTGAAATTTGAATTTCTTCAAAACATATGAAATGTGTCATTAAGGTAAGAATCAAGTCATTTTGATTTTTCTAGCTCAAGATATGTCCAAAAGAGTATTCGGTACTCATGTCAGCTGCTTCCATTTGTCTTTCAACTTGCATGATGATTTGGACAACCTTCTTGAAACGAATTTATTTGAAACATATGAAATGTTATAAATTGAGTAAGCTTCAAGAATCACATTATTTGGACATTTGTATAGAAATATATGACCAATTGATTGAACATTGCTCATGTGACACATTCCTTGAATCAAACATTGTTCTTAAACTTTGGTGCCTTTAACATGTAGTCTTCTCCTTAGCTTCAACACTTCATTTTAATAAGCCTTTTCTTGATTTTACAATTATTTCAATGATATTACTCTTGCACATAAATAAACATGTTAGTAAATCACAATTAATCAATGTGTATTGTTATCATCAAAATTATCATGTAGCCTTAGGGCTAACACCATGCACATGATATTTTTGTCTAACTTGTAATAAAACAAGAAAATTATATTGCTTATTATTTTACTGTTTCTAGAAGTATATTTTAGGAAGTATTTGATTCATAATTAATATCCTCTTAGAATATGGCATTATTTAATGTATTCTAGTGAAAATAGGAGAATATTTATTTTTGTCCTAATTCCTTTAGGAGTTATATTTATCACTTTCTATTATATCTGTCTTTATTCTAATGTGAGTTTGATTAGGATTCTTAGAAGATCTTAAGGAGATTTCGATCAGAGATTCACTATATATATAGATAACATTTTGTTTTCATAATGCAAAAAAAAAAAAAAAAAAGTTGGTTGTGTGAGTTCAAGTCACAACATCCCAGAATTGAAAGGAGAGCTTCAACGCAAATTGGATGCTTCATTGATTTGATCTTATGAGTGTTTTATTCATGTATGAGAGGTTGAAATCGCACATGAACTGTTGATTAGGTCTGTATGAGTTAGTAGACACTTGAGAGAACTTGCGAGTGAAGTGTTTATGTAATTCAGTGTTAGATATCATGGTTATGATATACTTAACAGTGTGTTGTTAAGTTATTCACGACAGAGAGTGAGCAGTGTCACTAGAGTTTAAGATCTTGGCGATATTTTGTTTTACAAAGATTAGGTCAGTGTGTGAGAGTGAGTCAGCAATGTAAACGATTCTAAAGATTGTACAAACAAGAACTTAGTGAATTACAGCTCTATAGCTGTCCGTGGATTTAGGTTTTATAATCGAAACACGTAAAATCCTCATGTGCCGATTTACGTTGCAGTTTACCGTTATAATTCTTATAACAACCTACTTCCAGAACTTACAAGTATTATTATTCAATTAGGGATAAAATATGGGAAGGGTATGATTATTCAATAATTATTTAACAGTTGCCTAACTTCTAGTTAACCTATGACAACATTTAAACTGAAATGAGAAAAGAAAATAATGCACTAAAAGGGTCTTAAAGTTTTTTATTCTTATACATGCCATTACTTTCACTGTGCTTAATTATTAAAAAAAAAGAATTATAATATTATGTATATGTAGTAATTATGAGATGAGATATTTTAACTTCAATTTTTTAGCTTAATTATAGGCAACAATTAATGACCATTCGTCTCACCTATCAAATGGTTAAGATCGTTGATGAGTTGACATCATTATTTTTTTTGTTACTTTTAATCTTAACCATTGGATTAGTTAGATGAGTGGTGATTAATTGTTGTCTAGAATTAAGTTAAAATATAGAATTAAGTTAAAATATCCTAACCCATTAATTATTGGATGTATTCTTGTTTACTCTGGCTTTCTTCGATATATATAATAACTATTTTATAAGCTGAATATGAATGGTTTGGTAAGACTAATAAATGCATGTAGCCTAAAAATATATTTGATAAAGATATTATGATGAAACTTTACTATTATGATTAAAGAGAAAAGAACACGAACAACCCCGTGAGATTGCAAAAGCTTCCAATTTCTATGGACAAAAATTATACTTCTTTATGATTTTTACATTACATAACAATATTTCAAATTACATTCCAAACTATCACTATAATTTTATGTAATTCATCTAACTATTTTCCACACATTAAGATAATTTTCTTATGGTGCTAAACTTAATTCCAATTTTTTTTGGTAAAAGCTTCTGTTATTTTTTATTTACTTTTTAGTGAAAACCTGAAAGAGGCATGAGAATCATATTCATAACCGTTATAGTCGACATGAAGAAGTGAACAGTTCTTTTTAAAAATAAATATGTAAAATAAATGTAAAAGATTAATTGAGTAATTAGGCCATCTTAAGTAATATAATACCACAATTGGATATTAAATTATGATTCTTGGATCTTGATTGTGATATATTAAGCTTTGGAAATAAATATAAAATAATGAAGCTTTGATTCATTATCGGTATTTGTTATTGTTTTACAGCAAGGCCCGAAAGTTGTAGTAATTAATTATTTTAAAATGAGAGTGGACTCAACTCTACTTTTAATTAAGCCTCAAAAGTGTCCTTCATTATAATTTGCTTACCTCTTGACAAGTTGAAATTACAAATTTCACTGTTCTCGCTATGTGTCTCTCGAATATAACAACTTGAAAAGAGCAAAATCAAAACTGAGACATCAATCTCGATATCAAGAAGGTGACATTCAAATCTTGCTCATTGAAAATATTGTACAACATCTAAAATTATTAAAGTTATAATTTATAATTATATTAAAGAAATTGATTAACTAAAACTCATGGTTTTCTTTTATCCATCTTAAAGAACAAGTTGATTAAATATGTTGTAGATTAACGTTATCAAAATTAGGAAGGTTAGTAAATCAATCGATAATGGTATTACTTAAGAGTTTAAAATGATTTTTCTATGTGTAATTAGTGTCTTACTATCGGCTGATTTTATCATAAACTTTGCAAGAGAGTTTCATTTGTAATAGAAAAATAAATTTGATTAATGTTCGTGCGTGACAAATCACATTCATATTGATGTTTTGCGCATCTCGGTTAATAGTTTCCCAATAATAGGATAAAATAAAATTTTAATTAATTAATTTGTGGATCATGCACTCATTCTTCCAGTTTATTTATCAGATCCTGAACTAATAAATTAAATATGCCATCATTATGCATGAAAACTGCAATATATATGAAACAGCCCATTTTTTTTGGGCTAATTACAGAAACCCAAGCCCAACTGATTTTTTTATAATCAGCCCATCACCTATAGCCCAGCCCACTTTCCTTTCATTTTAATTAATTATAAGACAAGGAAAAAAAAAAGAAAAAGAGGAGAATTCCAGAAAAATGGAGAGGGGTGACGGCTGAAGAGAGGAGAAAGGGAAGTGACAAATTCTGAGAGCATTTTTGAGGGCTTTCTCAAGGTAATTATTTAATTTTTAACCCAAATTAAATTCAATATCTTGAATTCTAACTATAGATATGAATTTAGAGGAGTTATTAGACATTTGAAAAATTTTTAGAGAGAGAAGATAGAGAGAGAAGGAAGAACAATGATGAAATTGGAAGTATTATTCAAGGTATTTCATATTCTTGTTGATTGTTATAGAATTTGTTTGAGGGAATTTTGAGTTTTGATGATAATGATAGAAATTTAGGGTTCTGTGAACAGTAACAATTCCGAAAATTTTTACAATTTATTGGCTTTGAATCTAATTCTGAAATTTATATATGTTAAAATAGACATCAGAAGGATTTGTTCAAAGTTGGAATCATTGAAAAATGTTGAGTATACCATTTTATATGAATTTTCGAAGTTTACTGTTTACTACTGGAAATTCAGTTTTTCTACAGAAAATCAGTTTTGGGTAAGTGATTTGAGGTATCTAGAGGTCTTCAAAAATTATGAAATTTGGGATATGAGTTTGTATGTATGTCTAGTTTAAATCTGGAGAGTTTTGTGATTTTATGAATTTATCACAAATTGTCATGTATTTTGGAAAATGGAGAGGTCAGTTCTGGAAATGAATTTACAGAATTTTTGTATCTAGAAACATGAAGATTTTGAGGTATTTAATGAACTTGGAATGCTATGAAATTTTATATGTTATTAGATATGTATGTGTAGAAGGTCTGTATAAAATCTTAGACAATTTTGACAAGTCAGTTATTTATAAAAAATCAAAGAGCAAGAACTGTTCTGTTTAAGAAGTTTGAAAATGGAGTTAATTAGGATTGATTGGATTAAGATATGAAGTTGGATATTGAGAATTTTAAATATTCAAGTTGCTTACTAATTGAATATGATGTGATGAGCTCTTTTATGATATTAGGACAAGGAAGGATTAATTCTTTGTTGAAGAATGTGGTCGGATAAGCGGAATGTTGATTTTGGAATCAAATCCGAGCTAATCGAGTTGTGCACCCAAATTTGTGAGTGGGTTATGTTTTGAGAATTTCATATTATATTCAAGTGTATTAAATTTATGGCTTTTCATATGATTTAAGTTATTAGTTTAATTAATTGAGTTATATTAAAAGTTTTTAGAATAGATCATGATGATTTATGTATTTTCGGAATAGGAGTGTGTAAAGTATTAGATTTTGGATAGAAGAGATGGTTATAGGTGGTGCTAGCAGATTAGTTTTGAAAATATAGCAATTGTTATTTCGATAAGATTGAGTACAAGAGAAAAAAATAAATTTAATGTGAAAGTTGTAGCATGAATATATATGTTGGTGAAAAGTAGAAAGTTTTTGTTTATAATTTGAAAAGAGACATTGTATAATTAAATGAATTAGTATAGAAATTGAGGTATTGAGTTATTTTCTTTAAATAAATACATATGTTGAAGAAATGGTGATTTTGGTTAACAAAATGTTAAGTGATTGTATATTCAAAATAATGGCAAATTAAGAAGAAAAAGTTTTGGAAAGTAGAATTTAAATTCTGTAGGGGTGATAATGCAAAATTTTAAAACTGCCCAAGCAGGGGCTGAATTATAAATTTAGAAAGCTGTTCCAGAAATTGTAGGGACCTACATGCAGAATTATGAAAAATTTAGAACATTCAAAAGATTTGAGTTAAAGTATGATGTATGAGATTTTGTGATAGAAATATAAATTATGGTTTATAGTGAGATGAAAAGTATTTTATTTTATGGATATTTTAGAAAGTTTTAGAAAGAGTAGAAGATTTATTTTTCTGGATAATTAGAAATATGTTTTTAGTATTTATTTAGCTATGTTTATTTAGCATTTAATAGAATTTCTGAGAATTTTAGCAAATTCAGAAGAATTCAAGTTAGTTTCTTTTTTATTTCTCGAGGGTAAATAGACTCATTTGTTATGTTTGCTTTCAATTATTAAGATGTTTCAAATCTAGTTTTCCAAATGGTTATAGATATAAATTTTAGTTGCAAAGTTAGTTTTAAACAATGATTTAGCATTTTTAAGAAAGATTCATGTTTTATATATGAATCGTTTTCTATATTATTATAGATGCATATTTTACCATTTTATAGAAAGTGTAAAAGCAGAACAATTATGATCATATTTTTTTTATAGCAATTTGATTTCAAGGATTTCTCAAAGTATTTGCAATTATTCTTTTAAGTATTTATCATGGATTTTCAAGGATTCAGATATTATGAGTTTCAGCTTATATAAGTTTCATAAATTTTGAAAAGAAATCAGTTTTAGAGAAAAGAAGAAAGTTTAATTATATTATACTAAGCTAGTACCCAGCTCACTTAGACAGTGAGACCGCAGATTTCAGATAGAAAGATAGAGGCCTTTGGGGCCCGTTCAGACACACATAGAGGCTTTGGGCCGTGTGATCTGGGCGCTTTAGCCCTTTGGGGGCAGCTCTACGCATGCGTATGACTAGATAGCAGGCCTGCGCGATGTTAGATCTCGCCAGGTACAGATAGCTCTGCCTGAGTGATGTAGATCTCACCAGGTATAAGAAAATTCAGATAGCTCTGCCTGTGCGATGTTAGATCTCGTCAGGCAAGATCAGACAGTTTCAGGGGTACTTGTTTAGTATAATGAAAAGAGTTTCGAATATGTTTATATGAGTTAGTTTGAAAAAGAAGCATGATTCACAATAGTTTCTTTTGAAAGAAGATTTTTAAGAAAATTATGTTTTTCATAGTAAATAACTGAAGCGATGATTTTAGCATGATCATCAAGAGCATCGTATTATACGATTAAAGATGATTATTTTATTGTTTTAAATATAACTAGTATTTTGATGAATTTAGTCATTCAATAGTTATTTATTTTAAAGTTTTATGACATTTTAGATGATATGAAAGTTATAGATTATAAAGACTATTTTTTTTATATAAAGCAAATATTTATTTTATAACGATACGATTTCTTTTGGATTTAATTACAATTACATTTTTTTTTATCCCCACTCACTGAGTTTTATACTCACATCTTTGTTTTTACTTTTCTTTGTTTTTAAAATTTTTCCCCCTAGGATGAAAGCAAAATGTGATCTAGTTAGGAAGTGTGGAGGCCCAGTCACGTGATGGTGCAAGGATAGGTCAAAGTTGTAATTAGTTAAATTGTTTTTTTTTATAAATTTCATTTATGGATGTAATGGAAATTATTTCAAGTTTGTTCTATGAGAAAGACAAGAATTAAGAAACAGTCAGTAGTCTACAGTTTTAGGCATGATTCGCCCGTGTAGCTAGGGGCGGGTATTGTCAATATATCTTGAACAACCATTCTACTTCAAGAAAATAATAAGTTAATTAAATGATAATTTAACAGAAATTGGACCAAAATAATTTTTAAAGTTAGAGTAGGTTTATTAATTTGCCCTACAAAAAATTGATTTCTGTATTTATTCTTTTAAATACACCTCACTGATTAAAGTTTGATAAATTAGATTTTAATTATTTTGTCTTTATAATCTAAAAGTGGCTTTTTGGACCTTTTTTTTTTCCACGGGACATGAAGATTCATTGCTCGGCGATTGCAATGGTAGCATCAGTGTGCTCTTTTCATAGTTTCTATTTCTACTTTTTCTAATACTTACTGAAATCTTATTTTGGAATGAAGACAACGCCCCTTCCATTAAAATCTTCTCCAAGGGCATTAAATAGAATGGATTTATATTTAATTTAGGGCATATTTTTAATTTGCCTTTTACTAATTTGAGCAAACATCAAGGGTATGTAAATGTTATCAACCCTTAAATAAAAGAAAGTCAAATTATTAGATTGAGTACTTGCATGTACTCTTAATTTGAGAAGATAGTTATTTAGATTTACATGAAAATTAACTTATATATCAATTAAGTTGTATATGTGGCATTACTCTTCAAAATATGACTTTAACACAACCTCCAAATAATTAGGTGTGTAGACACCGTAGAATCTACAAGATGAACAAAAAGTTGATAAAGAGATTAATTAAAATACAAATTCAGATCCTAAGATTAAATATTCATTTTACTCTTTTTTTTGTTTATTTCCTATATATAGCTTTTCATATTTCTATTCTCTAGGTAAAGTAGTAACCCAAGAACACACAACCTGTCCTTGTTATTAAAGAACTCAATGTTCTAAGTCGCAGCAACATTAAATAAGTATGTGACTCTATTTATTTGGCTATCATTTGCTATCAACTCATCCTCAATAGAAATCTTAAAACATATAATCTGATACGGCATAAAATTATTTGGAAAGTATAAATAAAAATAAATTAAAGAATTTTAAATAAATGAAGAAGGATTCACATGTCCAATGACTTTTTGTCAAATTAGGTTTTAAGAGTTTGGTTGTACAAGTTGGTTGTACATATATAAAATTATAAGTAAGCTTTTAGTTAGGGGCGGACCTCCCTAGAGGCTAGGCAGGCATATGGCTCGGCCTAGCGTTTTGGAAAAAAATCAGAATTTTCAAGTAATTTTTTATTTTAGCAACTTTAACATTATAAAAAATTAAATTAACATTTTCGAAAAAATAATCATAAAAATATTTTCTTTTATTAAAGTTCTTTAAACTATGATAAGTTGTTAAATTCATATTTCTCAAAAAATTTCATACATATAACAAATCTAAAATATACTAAATTTTATATTACTACTAATATGATTTTTGCGAGCTGGAAATATTTCAATTATAGACTATAATTTTATCTTAAAAAATTAGTTGACAAATTATCAATTTATATATTAAGGTTTTATATTTTAACTAAAATTAAAAAATGATAGAATTTATAGTACTTGTTTATAACTAATTATAAATTTAAATTTGGTATGATATACCTTAAATCAACGCAAATATTCTAATCATTCATTTTATTAAATTAAACAAAAATACATAACAAATGAGACATATTATATTTCACACAAATTTAATGTGATAATAGGCAATAAATTATCATTCGTTGTTTAATCATTTGTTGCCGAATAACGTTTGTTAATTTCACTTATATTTTAATTTTATAAAATTATTAAAATAAACTTGATCTAACAATTAATGATTAAATACTTGTTATTAGGGGAAGTTTATTATTTTTTTGTCATTCTTTTATTTTTAATTAAATTATATTCATTTTGCTTAAGTTAGAATTTATCAAAAGCTTTTTTCAATATTTAATCTTCATTAAGAAAAATATTTAACTTAGCCCTGTCATAAGAAAATTTCTGGGTCCTCATCCTTTTAGTTGCTATTCTCACCATATCTATATATTATATGTTCTAGTATGACTTCAATTGTTAGAGGCGGCATATATAAATATTGTATTATAGAGTTATCTACTGAATTATTTGTTTGGTTATTAGAGGATTTAACATATGTTTAAGCTAACCTACGTAAAACTTTTTTATGGAAGATGGCACGCATCTGATTCATAAATTTTTCTCTTACTAAAATATTTACTTATCATTTGAGCCTAAGTAGCTGGAATTGGAACAATGGTAATGGGGGGAAAGAGAAAGAGAGCAAAAATATAGCAAAAAAAAAAGAAAAAGAAAAAGAGAGAGATAAGTATCATAATATTTTATTTATAATAAATGGAGAAAAAGTACAATTGGTCAACTTCATCAGAGGTTATAATGCCTCATATTATTCAATCTGCAAAGGAACTGCACAGTACACACGAAATGTACAGTTTTTATTCGGAAAGTAGATGAAAAGGCTACGGAGCCCCGATATCATTTAACCTTTTGGGATCTGCAAAAATAATTGAAAAAAGAGGCAATTCAGTAGCGGCATACGAAACCACGTTTTCATTAATTTATCTCATGTTCATACGACAGAATTGAGTTATAAAGAAGCAATCTGTGGAGAAAACATTGAAGACAGAAAACTTTTTTCCTGATATGATGATTTCGACATTACAATATTCTATAATTGATCTGCTTAATTAAAATAATTATCCTATAGTACTAAATTAAGGCCAAAATATTTTTTAAAAAGGGCTTCTCATATTTCACTTACTTTTTAGTGAAAACTTTTAAAGAAAGAAAATAAAAAGTAAGGAACTTTTAAACGTATAAACTTTAAAAAGTGGAAACACAGTTCATGATTTTCTCTCTTCCATGCTTGAAACTTGAAAGTGGTATAACGAATATGAAGATGTCAGTAAAAAAGAAAGAAAAAGTAAGATAATGTTATAGAATTTAAGATATATTCATACAATAGATATAACCGAAACAAATGGATTTTGCACAGATTAATCTGATTCACAATTGGCTGTGCAGCCTGCGTAACAAGTGGCACCGCAAGATGCAAGAGCAGCAGTTTTGCAAGCCCCACAACTTTCATCAATGGTCTCGCAGCTTGAGCTGCAAGAAGTGGATGCATAGTCGTTGCATATTGAAACGCACTCAGTGGTACAGTCTGAACATTTTGTGGCTTGCACAACGACTGCCATAAGGAGGAACAACATCGTGGTTGTCATTAGAAGTTTCACCATACCATTTCTGGCCATGTCGGAACTTTTATCTCTCTCTGTGTGTGTTTCCTTTCTCTCGAATGCTTTTATCATGCAGGAGAAGAACATATCTACCTATATAGAGGACTCTGGATAGTGAAGAGGCCAGCTGGTTGATGACATAATTAATGCATTAAAAAAGTCTTCGACTTTGGGACTCAAAATTTTATATTATGCAACAGTTCACCATACTACAAGATAATATTTTTAGAATTTTTTTTTGTTTTAATATTTATAAGAATCCTAAATGGAGCCTACAATTTAGGATCTATACATTAATTCTAAAATAATTATACTCTTCCCGAAATTTATCTCAAAGGATATGAATTTAATTAATTATTGTCAAGTGGAAAGTGATGAAGTAATGTGAAATGTGGAAGCTTTATTTTCATATCACGTCATTTAAGATACATGATCTTGTGACAAGTATTGTGATGCGTATCACTACTCTGATTGCTAAGGAAACACATATGGTCAGTTTACTAACATTAGTAAATGTAACTTAAAAAATAGATTCGAAAGATATTATGATCAAACTCTAATAACATCTAAATTTAACGAGAATAAATAATTAAATAAAACTCTAACATTGGATAGGTAACACTGCCATCCCCATTATTCGAATAGTTAAAAAAAAAAAAAACACATCCTATATTTCATTTACCTCAGTTAAATTTAAACATGGTAATAGTATTACAGACATTTTAGATAATAAAGTGGTTACATAAAATTAAAATGAATAAAGAAATTAGGTGGAGATTGTTTATGCTGTTGGGACGTTTTTTCCAACCTCTAATTTGTATCATATGGCATACTGAAACGTTCTCTAAAGTTCACTTCTAGATCTATCACTTGTATTTTGTTTAGCTGAAGATGTAAAATTCAACTTTTAGATCCCACCGTTGAATACAAAACATCGCACCATTAAATGGAGACACATGCCTTGAGAAATGAGCGTCGCCTATCTCTGCTCAAATGAAAAATGCTAAAACAGAACTGCAACATGATTTTGAGCTCTGCGTTGCTTCCTCCATTGCGTGGTGCTTGCTTTTTCTTTTCCGTCTTTGGAGATCACGTTGAGAGTATAACACCAATGAGTGCAATCAATGACTTTGTGGAAGTGTATATATAAGAAATGGGAAAGCTAGGCAACTTCTTTGTTCAACATTCTGCAAGAGTTATATATCGGTTAGGCTGAAATTATCATATGATAAATTTAAACTGAAATTGTTAAGATTATTACAAGTTAAGAATGATACTTACTGAAATTTTTGGTATTAGTTTTAGTTTCTGCAAAATGTTAACTTACAATTAAAATACAGATTTCAGCTCGTTCAATGTTTTAAATAAGCGACTTGGAAAAATACATCCCTGTCATCTTAAACAAGTTCGGTGAAGAGAAGGGCGATGACAAATAATGCAGAAGTTTGTGGTTCTTTTTTTTTTAATTTTTTATTGCTAGAATAACTTTTTTTAAGTAGATTTTACCTATTTTTTAGAAAGAGGAAAAAAAACAAGTATAGATCTTATTGTTCTCCGTTTTTCATTCATTTGTTTTTATTGTATTTAACTTTTCTTCTCAAGTTATAAATAATGTTGTTTGAGAATTTTGTTTGTAATCAAACAATATGAAATTTTTTTTATTTCTCGCATTATTTTATTCATTTGTTACTATAGATAGGTTTTCTTTAATTCATTTATTTGTAATTATGACATGTGGCCGGAAAGTGGAATACAACTTTAATACAATTTGCAACTTGAAAAGAGTCGCCTGTTTATTCTTTGACTTTTGGAATTAAAATTAAATATTAAGGCTGCAATTATTTGGGATGTGAAGAGTTTTTTTAAGGATTTATATAATCCCATCTTTTTTATTAATATAATTATTTTGTATTGAAAGATCACCACCTTTAATTATTTTATAATTTTTTGTACTTATCCATAACCAGAAAGGTTCTTGGTTTATCCTTAAACCTTCCACTAGACGATAGCTTAAGTTCAAGTAGTAATTAGTTTTACTTATTTATCAATAATAGAATAAACATAATAATATCTTTTTTAAGATATATTAATGTATAGTTCCTTTTTTCTTGGCAAATCATGTTGCGGATAATTAAATGATTAATTAGTTGTCAATCCTTACGAGTTTGGATAGGCGTGCTCTGACCTGTTTGCTAATTTTAAAATTATATAATTTAACTTTCAAATGAAACTATTAAACAGCCTTTTTGTTTGTAAATTAGAGTATTTGAGTATAATTTTATTAGAGCATATCATGGATAGAAAATAGAAAGATGCCCAATGGGATTTGAAAAACTGAAAAACAAAAAAAAAAGTCTTTCCGTTGTTTAATATAGAAATGTAAGATAAGATGCATGATTAAATTATAATTTATTATTTTCTGTAAAACAAGCACAAATATTTTAATCAATATGTCTTCTATGATAAATCGTATATTAATGAAATAATTATATAGATAAAGGAATTGTCAATTTATGGAGCCTAATCAAAGTCTTAAACAAAATGCCCAACACTCCAGTGCTTGTCTTAGAGTGCCGCAACACTAGGTAATGCCCAGCTCTAGGCTTGAAGTGCCCCAGTGCCAGTCTTGAAGTGCTCGGCGCCATGAACATTGGAAGTTAGACATAGAGCATAGTATCGCAGCGCTTTGAGTCACGTCGTTGGTTGAAAATTGAGGAAAAGCAACTTCATGTATGATGTTCTTACAACTAATTTAAACTACCATACGAAGTTTATTAGACCAACTTTACAAATCTCCAGCTTGTTGCAAGAAACATTAACTCTCCACCTCAATTACCTTATTTCTGAGACAGTGTAACTTTCTTAATCTTGACTAAATCCAAGCAATGCTTGAAGTTTGCTCTTGTAACAACCTCGGTAATCATGTCAATTGAGTAATCCTTTGTTGCAACTTTGCTAATTATTATGGTTCCTTGAGCTACTAACTCCTCACAAAGTATAATCTAATTATTTGGTCCTCTCAAGATACATTTGATTCTTTGTTAGATGTATTGAGCTTTGATTATCATAAAAAAATCACTAGTGTCTTTTGTGAAATCCCCAATTCACTTACCGAGCCTTTCAAGTGAATTGCTTCCTTGGCTATCTCTGTGATTGCTATAAACCCAGCTTCTGTTGTTGATAACGCAATAGTAGGCTACAAAGTAGCTTTCCAACTAACAGTATTGCCATTAATTTATGAACAAATAAACTGTTAATGAACTCCTATTGTCAAGGTTTCTAGCAAAATTAGAGTCTACAAACCCCATGACACGATCTTCCTTGTCACTTGATCTTTTGAACTCAAGACCAAACCTTGCTGAACTTCTTAGGTAATGAAATACCTACTTCACTACCTCCAAAAGTTTCTTACTTGGATTAGCCATGAACATGCTAACCAAACTCACTGCATATTGTCACGGCCTTATTATTTCACAAGCGGAGGCCGTGCGGCCTTAGGCGCTAACACACTCCAAAGTGCACCTAAGTAAGCCTTAAACCGCTATAAGAGAGGTTCAAGCGAAAGAGAACAAGGATACGAGAGAGTTGGGTGAGGACATATTCACTATACACTAAGTAGTTTACAAGGCTTGCAAGACTCTTGAACCCTTGAGTTTAGCATGAATCCCATGACTTACATGACTTGCTTTGCAAATGAGTGCTCACCCCTATTTATAGGCAAGCATCTCCTCAATGTGTGGCTAACATTGCGCCATATTTCGTAATCCTATTGGCCAACCAAGTACCTAGAACATTCCTATTCTAGACACTTCCTAGATATTTACAAGCTTACTTGTTGGCCAAGTAATTCTAGAGACATCCATAAGTTACTACACAACTCTACCCTACACTAGATATCCCTAGAACATTCTAGAGTCGAGATATTTTTCCAAGCTTCCGGAATCTTCCACGGCCTTCCATCATCTTTCGCCACCTTCTAGACTCTTCCGGAGCCTTCTTGAGTCTTCCGTATGTATCTCATGCCTTCCGGATTCTTCCGGATCATTCCGAAATGTTTCGAAATGTTACGGAACCTTCTAGAACCTTCTGGAACGTCACACCCATTCTTTGCGCCCTTGAGTTCCTCTCTACATGAGGATCCCGAATCACCATAATACTTGATCCAAAATCCCAATCCTTGGTGTGCTTTGGTGCAAGCTTGGCATAAAACTGTGCGCGTGTCTCGCGGGGCATGACATCCTCCCCCACCCAATTGCGCGGCGCCCTCGTCGCATCTTCGAGGATGCACCAACGTTTGCGAGCAAGCGGTCTTTCCTCCATGTCGCCGCTTCCTCCTCGCATGCTTACGTTGCCTTTTGGTTGCCTTCGCCTGTGTACCCGTGTACCTAGCAACCTCATTCACCATCTTGCCTCTCTTCGTGTAGCCTTCCTCTACGCGTACTCCTTTACCATCCTTTTGTAATTGCATCACCCCTAGATGCATGGTGTAGGAGCTTGGTGCGGCTACGGCGGAAAGAGTGAATGTACCACCCTCCGATATGCAAACCGCGTTGCATCAAGGCCATATCATCACATCATAGCGCCTCAAAAAGTCTATGCCTAACACCACATCTAAAGTATTCAAGGAAGCTGCAGAGAGATCGACCTTACCTCTCCAAGGACCCAATTGTAGCTTAACCCCACGAGCGACTCCATCAAGGGGTATGGCTTCCGCATTCGCCGCCTTGATCCGTGCTCGCCCCTTCTCGAGTCGAAGGCCTAACCTCTTGGCCTCGCTTATACCGATGAAATTATGTGTGGCACCCGTGTCGACCAACACCCTTGTGGTCTTGCCATTGATGCGTGCCTCCAAGTGCATCAATGATCGGTCTAGTGGCTTAGGAGGTGTAGAGGTTTGCGTCAAGGAATTGAGGACTTGCATAGCACTTATGCACGCTGGCTCTTGTGCCTCCTCACATTCTTGGAGCATGGCATTCAATTCGTGTCTCTTTGGGCAATCCCGCGACCAATGTGGACCATCACACAAGAAACACTTTAAGTTGGGTGATAGCTCCTTCCTATTATTTCTCCTATGGTGGTCATCACGTCTCCTATCTCTACCACCGTGAGGACGTTGATGACGTGGGGATTTATCCTCCTCTTTACTACTATCATGGTCATAGGGATTTTTAATGTGTCTCGAAGACTTACCTCTATGGTAGTCGACAAGAGTTTCTGCAACAGTGAGTGCAGTAGCGATGTACTTCACTCCCCTCCTTTGCAACTCTTGATACGCCCATGGTTGCAAGCCGTCCATGAAGTTGAAGAGAAGATCTGCCTCGCTCATGTCATTGATTTGGAGCATCATCCCCGAAAATTCCTCCATGTAGTCGCAAATTGAGCGCGTATGCCTCAACTCCTTCATGCATCTTCTTGCATCAAAAGACACATTCTCCGGATAGAATTGGCGTTTCAACTCCTTCTGTAGATCCGCCCATTGTGTCTATGACGCACACGCCATTCCTAACCTCTCCATACTTTCGACGCCACCAACTAGCTGCAAGATCCGTGAGATAAAGGGTTGCAGTGTTTACCTTGGCCCTCTCATCAAGGATCCCCAATGCGTCGAAATACCTCTCCATATGCCAAAGGAAGTTATCCAATTCCTTGGCATCCCTTTTGCCACTATACTCTTTGGCTTTAGGTGCCTCAATCCTATGGATAGCAAGGGTGGGTGACGCTACCACAACGCCACTTGCTACCGACCTCTTGAGCGTGGCTACCTCAGCCTTTATCTCATCCAAGCCCTTACTTAACTCGTCCATCCGAGTTTCGACCTTAGCCAAGACCTCCAACACCCTTGCTTGGAAGGCATGAACCTCTTGACGTAGCGCTTCGGTGGCGGCCTCAGAACTTTGCATGAATTCCTTGAGCTCATTACCTTGGCTTTCCATCTTGCCATTGAGCTCCTCCATGCTTTGCTCCATGCCTTGGTCTAGCCTATCTAGCCTCTCTAGTGTATCGGCCATGGCTAGCTCCACCTTGACCATCCGGGTCTCCATAGCACTCATGACGTCACGAGACTTCTCTTGGCCACGAGTCTTCTTCCCTCCAACGGTAGCTTCCCCACGCCCCCTACTTTCCTCACTCACGACCCGAATCTCTGCCATTGTGTCACTCCAAACTCATTCTCAACACCCCACAATCGAACCTCAACTAAACCTCGGCCAAACCTGGCTCTGATACCAACTGTCACGGCCTTATTATTTCACAAGCGGAGACCATGCGGCCTTAGGCGCTAACACACTCCAAAGTGCACATAAGTAAGCCTTAAACCGCTATAAGAGAGGTTCAAGCGAAAGAGAACAAGGACACGAGTGAGTTGGGTGAGGACATATTCACTATACACTAAGTAGTTTATAAGGCTTGCAAGACTCTTGAACCCTTGAGTCTAGCATGAATCCCATGACTTGCATGACTTGCTTTGCAAATGAGTGCTCACCCCTATTTATTGGCAAGCATCTCCTCAACGTGTGGCTAACATTGCGCACATTTCGTAATCCTAATCGCCAACCAAGTACCTAGAATATTCCTATTCTAGACACTTCCTAGATATTTACAAGCTTACTTGTTGGCCAAGTAATTCTAGAGACATCCATAAGTTACTACACAACTCTACCCTACATTAGATATCCTTAGAACATTCTAGACTCGAGATATTTTTCCAAGCTTCCGGAATCTTCCACGGCCTTCCATCATCTTTTGCCACCTTCTAGACTCTTCCGGAGCCTTCTTGAGTCTTCCGTATGTATCTCATGCCTTCCGGATTCTTCCAGATCCTTCCGGAATGTTACGAAACCTTCTAGAACCTTCTGGAACGTCACGCCCATTCTTTGCGCCCTTGAGTTCCTCTCGACATGAGGATCCCGAATCACCATAATACTTGATCCAAAATCCCAATCCTTGGTGTGCTTTGGTGCAAGCTTGGCGTAAAACCGTGCGCGTGTCTCGCGGGGCGTGACAATATGCTATGTCAAGCCTAGTATAAACCATAGCGTACATTAGGCTTTCTATCAGATTTAAATAAGGAATAGTTGCCATGTAGTTCCTTTCATCATCTGACCTTGGTGCGAAATCAATTGATAATTTGTAATGAGTAGCTAAAGGTGTGCTTCACAACAACCATTTAAATCTTTCGAGCACCCTCTCGACATAATTTTGTTGACAAAAAATCAATAAACCTTTATTTTTGTCTTCGTTAATTTCCATTCCAGGAATCCTCTTAGCAACTCTAAATTTTTCATTTTAAATTCACTACTTAGCAGCAAGTTCAACTTATCCATTTCCTCAATGGACTTACATGTTATTAACATGTCATCAACGTATAATAACAAGTAAATCGTGCTTGTTTTAGATAACCTTTTAAAATAAACACAACAATCATACTTGCTTCTGTTATACTTATGTTTTAACAATAAACTATCAAACCAGTTATACCAATGGCGAGGTAACTGTTTTAAACCATGTACCGACTTCCTTAAGCAACAAACCAGATTCTCTTTTGTAGGCTCTTTAAATCCCTCTGGTTGCTTCATCAAAATCCTTTCTTCCAACTCACCATGCAAAAATGTAGTTTCTATATTCATTTACTCTGACTCAAGGTCTTGGGATACCAGCACTACAAGTAGGACTGTGATTGAAGTATGTTTCACCATAGAAGAAAATATTTCATGGAAATCAATCCATTCCCTCTATATAAAAGCCTTGGTAACCAACCGAGCTTTATATCTTGCCTTTTCTACATGTAGAATTCCTTTTTTTCCTTGAATATCCATTTGCATCCCACTAACCTTTGTCCTTGAGTTTTTTTAACTAACTCCCAAGTCTTATTCTTGTGAAGAGACTTAATATCCTCTCTCATAGCAGCCTGCTAATGCTTACTTTCATGACAGTTCATTGCTTCCTTATAAGAGTTTTTTCGTATCTCCCTCCTACATCTATCTTCGGCTAGCTCATAATCCCTAAACTCACTCTAATGTTGATTACTTGATAGAAGCTGCTGTTGATTGCTTGATAGAAGCTGGTTACTAGATTCATAACCAGTAACAAAATCTTCTATACAGGCAACTTCAACATCAGATTACTCCACCTCAAACTAATCTGACTTGCTAGATGTATTTGAATCCATGACATTTTGCTTGTCTCTAATAGATTCACCTCTACCGTCGGCTTCCAATATTTCTAACTCATGAAATGTTACATCCTTACTGATAATATACTTCTTGTCATCTTTGCACCAAAATGTATAACACTTAAACCCTTGTGGATAACCAACAAAGATGCAGCTCTTGGCTCTATATCAAACTTTCCTTCTTTTGTATGCATATAACCTGTAGACCCAACGATTTTCAAGTTTCTATAATCTGTAGGCCTTCCACTCCATATAGCTTCTAGAGTTTTGAAATTTATTGCTAATGAAGGGCATCTATTAATAACTATTTGTACATCCTTAGCCCAAAACTCTGTAGGAAGTTTTGCTTATGCCAACATACACCTCACTCTTTCTAAAATGGTTCTGCCCATACACTTAGCCACACCATTTTGCTAAGACATTTTCCTCACTGTCAAATTCCCTATAAAACTTATTGAACTCACTATCACAATACTCAAGACCGTTATTTGTTCTCAATCTCTTAATAGACTTTCCTATTTGAGTTTCCAATAAGGCCTTCCAATGCTTAAAAGTCTAAAAAGCTTGATTTTTATGCTTTAAGACATAAATCTAGGCTTGCCTCAAGTTCTTATAAAGGAAGGTTATGGTCCCCACCAATCTGAGTGAATATAGTCTAGTGTTACCATGGTCTTGTGCTCACCATATTTGAAACTTAGTTTGCATTGCTTTTCTAAAATACATGGTTCACAAAAGTCAACTTTGCCAATCTAATTACCTTGTAACAGACCCTGTTTGCACAATTCTGATGATCCTTTCTTACTAACATTACCAAGTCTTAAATGCCATATTTTTGTAGCTTGGTCTTCATCTTGAACTATTAAATTAGTTGTACCAATCACTGTTGAACCTTTGTTTCTTACTCCTTTTAGCACAACACATGATATTTCCAACACTTTCAAGACTCTATTTCCAGCTTTTACCTAGCACCCTTTAGCATCTAGTGTCCCGAAAGAAATTAAATTTCTTTTCAAACCAGGAACGTTTCTAGCCTTTGTTAAGAGTCTGACTACGCCACCTGTCATCTTATCCTAATCTTAACAGAACCAATTCCTGCAACATCACAAGCATTGTTGTTCCCCATTAAGACTTTCCCACCATCAACAAACTTGTAATCACAAAGCTAATGTCTATTTGGTGTCATATCGAAACAAAAACCAAAATCTAGAACCAATTTATCTTCTAAATTTTCTATTGTAACTGTGAGAACATCAAGTACGAAAACATCAGTACTGTAATAACTGACATAATTATCTGAAGCCGCAACAACATCTCCTATTGAGTAGTCTTTTTCCTTCCCTTTATTCTTTCTTTCTAGACAATTTTTTTTAAAGTGCCCTTCTTTATGACAAATATAACACTTTTTCTTGAATCTTGACTTAGATTTGTCACGATTGTTACCCTTATCACCTTTGTCGGCTCATCCCCTTGCTAGCAAACCTTTTGCTTCAAATTTGGCTCTTTAAATCAGACTTTTCAACATCTTTTGAAATCACAGTTGGTAGAACCTCATCAAACTTCAAAGTTTGCTTACCATACTTCAGAGTATCAAAAATTCTCCATAGATTTTGGTAGAGAATATAGAAAGATCACACTCTATTCTTCATTAGTCATCGTAATTAATAAGCTTTCCAAGTCTTGAATGAGTTTCCTAGGCCCATCTACATTATTACTGAGCATTTTACTCTCATCCATGCAAAAACCATATAACTTTTGCTTCAAGTAGATCATATTTGGAACTACTGCAGACATATATTGATCCTTGAGTGTTTTCCATACCATAGTCTCCTTTTTAACCTCTCGTGAAACCTTGTAACCAAGACCCAAAATTAAAGAACTATAGGGCTTCTCAGGAAGATCTTGTTTCTTCTCTTGTTTCATGGCTTCTATCAGCTTTTTGTCACCATCCAAACCTGTAGCAACACCTTCTTAACAAGAACTGCCTCTATCTTTATACTCCATAAACCAAAATCATTTTGACCAATGAACTTCTCAACTTCAAATTTGGTTTGCATCTCAACCACAAAAATAGCAAGAATTTCCCAAAAGAAAACTACACTCAGCGTTGGCTTCGACACCAGTTTGTTACATTATTGAGGGCAATGTCTATTATGAATGTTGAAATAGACTATACCAGCAAGTGAAAAACTAAACAAGTGAAAAAAATAATAAAACACAGAAAGATTAACATGGTTCAGTCCAAACTAACCTACATCCACATAGAGAGCCTTTGTTATTTCTTTATCCCAAAGAGAAGCAACACTCATACATGAAAACTAAAATGTAAGAACTTCTCACTCATAGTCATACCACAATAGTTATAAAAGCCATCACAGGTTGCTGCAGAAACTATTACAACAACTGCTAATAATTGCAGATAATGATAACTGCTCATTATCTCTATACATAACTCCCTATAATTGTTCCTATAACTAATTTAAACTACTATATGAAGTTTATTGGACCAATTTCACAATGTTATCTCATGCATGGTCAATGATTTTAATATAATTATATCATCCAGTTGCCTAAAAAACATAATTTATAATATCCACTATATTGTAAGATCGAGAAATGGAACAAACTAAAAATTTCAATTCTAAAGATTCTTTAAAATTGAAACTAAATGGCTAGTAGCCTTGTTATCTTCCAAGTACTGGAAATCAAATTTTGTAAATACATAACTGTTATTTAGCTTCTCAAAAATTATTATAATATAAAATGTAATTATGGCTTTTATTTAATCAATTATGAATCCAACATTGAGTAATCTCATTAATTCTTTGCAAGTTCAAGTTGTCAAAAAATTAATATTCAACTTAAAATAAATGAATTATCAATAATAAAAGAATATATAAATAAATAAACTACAATAAATAAACAATAATAAGTTATTAGAGAAGCAAATACAAAGCACATCAAGTGATAGCATGCTTTAATTTAAGTATACAAATTATTAGTTAGTAGGCAATTACTAGTTACTGGATATGTCAAAGTAAAACAAACTGGGGATGTATTTAAGTGTGAGTGGAAGTGAATGCTGGTGTGAATGAAGTAAAGAAAAAAAAAAGTGAGTGTGGGGGAAAAAGCTGAGAAGTAATTTTATTGTTTTTTCTTAAGATGTCCAGTTTGTAATTGAAGTGCTTCTATTTATAGAGCGCCGAAAAAAAACTACATATATATATATCTCAATCTTTGGTTCATAGGAATGATGGCCACATATATGGATAGCTAGGAATTATGCAATGTGATAAATTTTAGAGTGTGACAAGTGGCTAATGAATGAAAAGGGAATGGTAAAAATCTAACAATATTCTAACAATTTGTTATTTGTGAGAGGAAGTGAGAGAGGGAGAAGGGCAAAAACATAGCTTTTGTAAGGAAGACCAGTTATTCAATTTACTATTGAAAAGAGAAACCAGTACAATGGATCAAGCCCTGAGGTTATAGTTGCTGAGCATGCAACCAAAGTTCCACATTAGCTAGATATGGGGAGGATCATAGTCATATAACTATGACTAAGTTCTCCATTAGAATGAGACCTTTTGGGTATAATCCAAAAGCAAATCGACGAGGGCTTAGGCCTAAGTAGATAATATCATACCAATGGGAAGTTTTGTGTGGTTCATAATCTTAACAAGTGGTATCAAAGCCCAAGCCCAGACTTAGCAGGAGAATACGTGGTAGAAATTCTCGAAGTGCTGAATGAAGGTGGTGGGCCTCAATTAAGCTCATGATTGGATCCGTAGATGGGCTCTATTTGCCAACTGGACAGAGCAAGCTCTCAATGTAGGCTGTCTCTCGATGGAGCAGAAGGATAGATAATCGTTTGAGAGGAGACCTAGAAAAAAAATACATAATAGTATAGTCCTTTGTTTGAGGGTAGTCCTTTGTTCAGGGACGAAGCCCCATAGTGACGAGTGGGGGCAATTGCCCCCAATGAATTTGCAAAATTAATTTATTCCCCTTACAATTTATATTTTAACACAATAAACCCTTTTTTTCTAGTTTAAGTAATTTAAATTTCTAATCTATCTTATAATCACTTTTACTTTTAACAACTTCAACAATAGTTATCTATATTAGCTATTAAACTTTAATATATGGTTAATTAATATCATAATATATTTTTAATTGACAAGGTCCCATATTAATTTTATCAATTTATGAAACATTCAAGTTAAGAATTAAATTACAATAAACTAACCTTCCATCAAGTTTTTTTTTTATATAATATGCTTCACAAAAGTACTTACAAGTAAAAAATATTTTCTATACAAAGAACCTATATATCAAATATTCTTTTTTTTTACACAAAGAACCTATAGATCAAATATTCTTTTTAAGTATTTTTATTGGTATTAATTTAATTCTACAAATAAATATAAAATAGCTTTCGAATGACTACTTTTTATAGTTTATAAATATTTTTATTTTAGACTCTTAATTGTACAATCTTTTTAATATAAGAAAATATATAAATCTAATAATAAATATGATTTTTTTATTTTTATTTTTTGTGAATAGTTTTTTTAATGTCTCAATTTGCCCCCACTCAAGTAAAAAGCTGGCTCTGTCCCCGCCTTTATTTGAGGGTGGTCCTTTGTTTGAGGAGAGGATTTAGACCCAAAGTGGACAATATCATACTAATGTAGAGCTTTGTGTGTTCTATAATTTTAACAATAATGCCCCAGGAACTAAGAGTTTTAAATTCGTAAAGGAACTGTACACTGCACACAAGATGCCCAGTGTTTATTCAGGGGGAACACATGGTAGCAATAACCAGCTGGCCTTTCTTCTTGCATTTCTTTTTATTGCTAGATCTCAGACAATTTCATTAATTCTTTGTAATCTGCAAACATAATTGGAAATTGAGGCAATTAAGTAGAGGCAAATGTGTAAAACGAAGTCCCATTTTATCTCATTCTAATAGCACTAAAAATATTAAGTTTAAATAAATATCATGACTGATTAATTTTTTACGTAAAATTTTAACACAATAAAATATCAAAAATACTAATAAACTTATATAATTTAATTTTGACAAAGAGAAATATCATTTAATTTAGTCTAGCTAACTCTTTATTGAAACAAAACCTTAATTTATTCCCTTTTAAACCACACTTATCTTGGTTTAAGAAACTAACTTTCAGATATGCATGGTATATATCTATATATAAACGTAAAAGAAATTAAGATATGTTCATTCCAGAGGCAAAATGGTCCAATTCTTATCGATTTCAAAGTTTAGGTAGGACAAACCTATGATACACACTCTGTCACACACTTGCACATGCAAGGTCCGGCGTTCAAAATATTACTGCATCTTGAAGCGCATGAAGTCTGACAATTATCTAGAAATCCGGCATGCACAACCGCTGCCATACTGACAAGTATGAGTAAAAACACGATTGGCCATTGAAGTTTCACGCTACAATTTGTGGCGATATAAGAAGCTCTCTCTTTCCCACTCACTCTATGTTTTTCTTTTTTCTCGAATTCGTTTATCTTGGAAGACCATTTCTCTCTCTCTCTCTCTCTCTATATATATATAGATATAGGATAGTAAAAGGCCCGCGAGTTCATATCATAATTAATTAGTCAGAGATAGTTTATCTTATTACTACATTTTTCCCTATTGTTATTAACACATATTTAAAACAACAAGGATAATAGTACTAAGATTTTTTTAACGTAACAAATAGAGGACGCATAATTAGGCGTAGAGTAATATAAAAATTCCTGGTACAAATTTGCTTTTACATGATACAATTTTTTGAAAACAGTTTCTTTGGCATTGAGATTTTTCATTTAATTTTTTTTTTATTTCAAAATGAATGCAACACATTTCGGCAAGGATTTGGCATATCTATCACAATGGTAAACATGTCCAAAAGCCACTTCTAGGACAAACACCAGTTCCGTTCTCAAATTTGCATCATATAGCATCTAATTAATTAATTGAAACATTTGTCATGTTCACTTTTAGATCTTGTCGTTTTATGTTTTTCTGTTTAGCTGAATTTATCACCATTATTGTTGTTATTGTTGTTGAAGGATGTTAAATTTAACTTAGTTAATTTTCTGACCAATATTTTAAACCAAGCCATCTTTGCAACTTGTTCTTGAGAATTTAATATGATTAAAGAATTTAATTTTATTAAGGCAAGATTACCTCCAGGATATGTGCCTGGATCCAATGGCGAGGCACATGTATTGCACAACATCTCACCACACATACCATAATTAAAAAAGACACATACACTATACATTCCAACTTTATATCCTAATTTTGTATCCCAATTAAGGTGATAGCTAATATATCAATCTATATAAAAAATGTGTTAATTGATTAATTAAAAGAGGTGTGACATAACAATTTAAATGGGTTGATATATCCGCTGTCACCTCAATTGAGATACAAAGTTAGGGTATATAGCATTAATGTTAAGCTTAATAATTATGAGTGTGATATGATATAAAAATTGATTTAAAAATCATGCATCTCAAATGATTTGGCATGAATTTAAAATTGATATATCATTCGTTACATCATCAACTCATTTAATTATTAATAATTAATTCAATGAATAATTCTATATATACAACTAAATTGTACAATTTACCTAGTATAACCTAACTTGACATAAAGTTATTAGATATATGAGTCTCACTTTATTCATTAAAAATTTATTTTTCATTTTGACCCATCCACTGACGTCAGGTTATGGGGTTATATTGTATAATTTAGTTGAATACCTAGTATTACTCTAATTGATTTGACATTATTTAATTAGGATATAAAATTTGAGATGATACTTGGAAGAAATATCGTTTTTCAATCATTAATGATTGTTGGTTAACTAACATCTAATTAATATATGATAAAATTTAAACTTAAATAAAAAAATAATGCACAAAAAAAGGTCTTTAATTTTTGGGATTAAAAATTTATGCATGCTATTACTTTCATTATACTTATAAAATCCTTGAAGATTGTTTATTAAAAAAATTATTATTATTATTATTATTATTATTATTATTATTTTGTGGTGAATCTCCAATGTAGCCTACATTATTGGATCTACTCCCACTTACTAGCGTCTTCAAGACATACAATAATTATTTAATATATTGCATGTGACTAGTTCACTGATATAATATTAGATTTACGATGAAACTTAAATGAGAATAGAATACCAAGTCGACATGATGAAACTTTAGGAGTATGATTTTCATTATACTTATCAAATTCTCGAAGATTATTCTTAACAAGGTAGCTTAAAAAATTAGATTTGAAAGATATTACGAAGAAACTTTAATAATATGTTTAAAGAGAAAAAGGATGACTAAGATATTATTTTATATGTATGTTTTTTTTTTTAATTTTTAGAAATCTCAAATAGAGCCTATATTATTATATCTATCCTTACTTGCATATTCAAGATACATAATAATTATAAGGGTGGGGCTGTCCCAACTATACACTATGCACTCAATGTAAATAAAAAAAAATTAAAAGAGTAAATCACTCATCAATCAATAACAAACAAGGATTTAATAACCTAATATATATCGATGGTGTCGATTTGAGACGTGGCAAACTTCATGCTTGTGCAATACATGTGAGCAAAAATTGTTTTATCATCTTATGATAAAAACATTACCAAAAGATTTCTTTTCTTATTTGTCTCATATAAATATTTTTGTTAAGGAAAGATTGATTGATTAAAGGAAGAGCGTTTTTGGAAAACTTGTCACATAGGATGTTTTAATCTTAATTGCCAATCACCTAATTGATTAGAATCTATTTTGATCTTGATTGATAATCATATATTTCATTAAAGATAATTTTCATAAGCATTTTTCTTAACTTTCAATCAAATATATCATTAAGATATATATGTGCTTTATCTAAGTGATAGAAAGCTTTACATCCTTATTGAAGCTTTATATCCCTATTGATTTCTATCTAATCATTTCATGGTATAATTGCAGGATTGATTGGAGATTAAAACATGCTTTATATAGCTATTTACTTAGCTTATATAAAGGATACACATGAAAAAGATTGAAAGGGCAGAATCATAGGAATCGTCATTGAATGTTTTATGTCCTTAATCTTTCATTGTATAAGCATTATGCTTGAGTAAGTTAAAATTGTGTATAACTCATGTGTGTTGAGGGTGTACATAGATTTGATTTGTAACTGTTATGAGATTTTTGTAAGCTTAAATGAATTGAGTGATTATATAAGTCTGCAATAGTTATGTTGGTTATGTTTGACTAAACTGGTATAGTTACGTCAGTAATAATTACGAAGTGCAACATCAAAAGAGTGTATGGAAGACTATGACTGTGATTGAGGATGATCAGGTTTACATAGATAGGTTAGTGAGTGAGAAAGTGTCTACCACTATAAAGAGTCTTAATCGACTGTAAAACACAGATAGCATAATGGATTGTTTACCCGTGGATGTACGCTTTTTTATAGCTGAACTATATAAAATCTTCTATTCTATTTTATTTTACTGTTTTCAGTTAAGTTATTGTTAACTATCCATACTACAAAAACTAACATATATTTTATCAAAATAAAAAATATAATTAAATATTATAGTTTTAACAAAATAAATTTTTTTCTATTTTATGATTACATCCTAAATTTTTTCATTACTATTTTGATTCAATTGAAGTCGCCATTCATCTTCCATGCCATCATTAGATGTTCCAATGTTCAAATAATTGTTGTTCTTTAATCGATCGATTCCGACAAATGCCTCAATATTTTCGTCACAAGTTAGCACAATCTGAGTTGTTGGATAAAGCATACATCAATAGTACTTACAGTTGGCTTGGGATCACCGTTGCCCGTAAACAATAGCTCTATTTTCTTTTTTCTCTTGCAAAGATAAACATTTGTGTAGAAAAGAATACCAAGTCAACATGGGATCTCCTTCACAAACACACACACACACACACACACACACATATATATTCCTTGTTTGCAGTGACATATTTATGTGAAAACAAAATGTTAATCAACAAGCAGAGAGCACTACAAGAAATATTACTTTTCACAACATTAATTTACAACATTTTTAATGTAGATGCTGTAAAAGAAAATTAGCCAACATCATGTCCCAGTAATTACAGCGTGTGGCTAATAGAGTTTTGTGTAAAGTGAAATAGAAATAGTTTGACAGCATTTTTTAATTGCTGTGACTTTTATATAAAGCTTACAACAGTAAAAGCAATGTTTTGGTTTAAAAAAATTAAATGAAAATTTTTTATTTTCCAAGGTTTGCCTAAAAATTAGGCGGGAATCCAAGGTATACAGCTTAAAGCATTCCGTTTTGGCTAGGAAAAAATAAAGTTAAAAAAAAATTCATGATGACATTTCTTTTTCACGGGTTTGCCTTAAGAAATTACCCGCATTATTCTTTTATTCTTTCCTAATGAATTGACTGATATTTCAGCCCTAATCCCTCTCAATCCCTCTTGATCCCTCCATCGTTTTGTCCCTCTCAATCACTCTCAGTCACAAAATTGGGGAAGTCAAGAAGCCCAACATCCTCACTCGTGCCATTCCACCATCTCTAACCTCCTCACTTGTGTGGCTTGTCTCTATTTTCACTTGTTAGCCCTCTGTAATAACTGAACAAAATTTTCAGTTTCTTTGCATTTCTTTGCTACTCAAAAGAACTCCGTCCCAGCTCATTCAGTTGTATCTCTCTCTAAACAAGCAAGTCTTCTTCATTCTCCATTTGGTGCTTCTTCCATCATCGGTATGTCCTCTGTTTCTTTTAATTAATTATTTTTTATTTCCAATATGAAATTTTAATTGTATCATCGGTATGTCCTCTGTTTGCTTGATTTTAATCACATACTCAAATTAATAAAATTCTCTGTAACTAAAAGATATATATATATATATATATATAATTGCAATGAGAGAAGCTGGTGATGATAATTGCAACATGGACCAGACAAATCTAGGCTTTTGGAACCATAAACCATATACAAATAGAGGATATAATAAATGTAGAAAACACGCATAGCTCTGAAAGTTTAAATTTATCAAATACAGATCCTAGTTCTAGGTCCTCTGGGAGACTTGTAGAGAGGATACATCAATCATCCCAAGAAATCCAAGAATTTGAGTCTAGATCGGTACAGATATTTGATCTGATATACATATAATTTCTAGTACTATATAAGAATCTATGATCTGGTTAGACTCATCAGCTATCGAAATAATATTTTAAAGCACCCCAGCCATGCTACCCAAAGCACTCACCCCGTCCCCTTCTTGTATGTGCAGAAAAATATCCATCAAGTTATATATGCATGCATTCTTTAGGATTTATAAAGTTAAACAAGTCAAGGAATTAGGCCATAACAATGATTGCACCAACATGTAGACATTTCACGTTACTTCTGCGACAACTGGTAAAGTTCTTTAGAGTAAAAGAAAAAGGAATTGAGTTGCTGACTCAAGCTAAATATGGAACTTGAAAGCTTATATTAGTCAATTATGAAACGTAAAAGATTAACTAATGTAGGCGTATGTGTGTTTGCATTTTAATAAAGCAATTGCATATTAAATTGAGTTGCTTCATTAAAGTGGACGACCTTATCTCATTCTTTCCTTTCTAGCCACATTGCCCATCTCTTTCATTAGAAAAAACAAATTTTAGTGTCTTCTAGTTTTTCTTTATAAACAGTGTAAAGCTTAAGAAAAGCAAATAAAATTTATTATTAAATATTGAAAGCATAAAGTCAAGCTTTAAAGGCTTGTCCCATAGTTTATCTAAAGGCAACTTCATTTCCATCTCCAAGCACCACTATGAAAACTTTAATTCTACTTTAACTATTTTCAAACAAAATTATTGATAAAAAACAAAATATTGAAATTTAATAATACGGGCCGAAAAGTATACTCCAAGTCAACAAATATAGGCCACAAAGTCTTATATTAGATTACTTTATTGTATATATGAAGTCAATAAATGTAGGCCACAAAGTCTTAAATTATTATATTTTTGTTGCAATCTACACTTTAGAGTAAAAGGCAAAAGTTTTGTTAATTTTAATACGCAAGATACATATATAAAATTTAAAAATAAATATCATGTAAGTAATGTTTTATGAAATATCAGGGGTGTCAATGAAAAATTTTCAGGGGTGATTATGAAAAATTTTAATATATTAAAAATTCATGTAATTTTACTAAACAATATAAACAAAATAATCTCCAAAACCTAACCTAAAACCTAAACTAAGTCATCTCTCTCGTTCTCTCTAGCGCCGCAGCACATCCTCGTGACTTGTCGATTCCAGCCTCGCCGACTCCGACAGCCCGCGAGACACTAACTCTAGCAGCCCCTCTACTCGCCAAATCCAGCAAGTCCTTCCAAAAAGGGTAAACTCAAAAGGAAGCAGAGAAAACTTCCTAAAAGGGTAGAAGCTTGCAGATCAAAGAGAAGAACGAACTCAACATATTTTCGGTAATATCTTTCCTCTTCTCTTTGCTATGGATAATGAAAACTTTCTTTCAGCCCTTAAAAAACGCTTTCCCTCACTCCCTCAAAATGCTCTAGTAAAAATCTATAAAGCACGATTTAACAGACTTAGGATGTTGATGATTAAGAAAATGCCTGTGGACATCCGCTGGTTAATCGAAACAAAGGTTAGATTAGCTGGCGAATATGAAATTGATTTTACAGCTACATGCCTGGTTTAGGAAAAAACACTCTCGCCAAAAAGCGACGTGCTAAAAGGTTACAAGTCTGTTATAGATGTGCTAGATGGAATTGTAACAAAAAATGTCGTTCTTTAGTATTTGTGTCTAAAAATAGGGAAGATAAGTTGCAGTTCATCAAGGATGGACTGAGTAAAGAATCGTTAGATAATATCTTACTAACTATTGAGAATCATTCTTATGGATTAGTGCAAAGAGAACTGATGAAATTGTGGACACAATTCCGAACGGAATATCAACAATATAGTCCAGGAAATCTAACTCTAAATGATCCTATTTGCCAGTTTGCAAGAAAACTGGACGGAAAGATGTAAGCCACAATTTTTCGTGAATTTTTCATATTGTTGTTTCTCTCTTAAGTTTTTTTTATCACTATTTTTTTCTTTCTTCTTTCTTTTTTCCTCATTGTTTATCTCATTGTTTATCATGTTATTATTGTTATTTAGTCGTTTTTTATTGTGTATCTTTTAGTTTTGACAAACCACGTAGCGTTTCATAAATTCAAAGTAGGAGATAAGTCAAACTTTTCATGCTTCACGTGGAAGACAAGTGTGGCGGTTTTGTCAAACCCCGCCGAAAGTATATTTCCATTTTTCATGCTTCATGTAGGAGACAAGTGTGTAGGTTTTGTCAAACCCCACCGAAAGCATATCTCATTTTTTCAAATCTTGGGGCGATAAATCTGCATTGAGCAACCCCCACCGAAATTATGTCCCCATGTGTCAAATTTGAGAGTTTTACGTGTGTATATATCCATTTTGCATATTTTCAAATGTCATTTTATAACCTGTCTTGCACTTGAATAGCATAATACTTAACGTGCATCATTGTCTTACACAAGATTAGAACACTTGTAGAAATGGAGAAAATACCAATTCGACGATTCTGCAATATATGCGTATTTTGCGGATCGCAATTTGGTAAAGATGGAGAGTTTACAACAGTAGCTCTTGATCTTGGTAGGACATTAGCTGAGAGGGGTATTCATTTGATTTATGGAGGGGATAGTCTTGGGTTAATGGGGTGTGTGTCAACAGCTGCATCCCTAGGAGGGAGCAAAGTTCTCGGCATTATCCCTAAACCATTAGCTGTTCGAGATATCGTAGGCAACACAATCGGGGAAGAGTTACAGGTCTCTAGTATGCATGAGCGTATTGCACATATGGTTGTTAAGTCCGATGCATTTATAGCTTTGCCGGGTGGTTATGGTACATTAGAGGAGATATTTCAAATCACCTCTTGGGCACAGCTAAACATCCATCGGAAACCCATTGGTTTGTTAAATGTTCAATAATTTTTTTGATGGTTTGTTGTCCTTTCTTGATCAAGCTGTAGAAAAAAAATTCATCTCACCATCAGCGAGGCAAATCCTGGTTACAGCTTCAACTGCAGGGAGTTAATTGACAAACTACAAGAATTCGTCTATTCACCTGATCCAATAATGGCTCGGATAGATTGGTTTGGAGAAGGCAATAAAAGGCGTAGACTAGATTTAACGCTCCATCTGTAATCGCTATCTACTGGTTTGCTTCGTTTTTCTTTGTTTTTTTTATTGTGTTTATTTGAGATTTTTCATGTCATTTCTTTTGAGATTTTTCAGGTTGTTTCTTTCGTCCCAGGTAATATTTTCTAATCTTGGCTTTTAGAGTGGTTGCTTAAAAAGTTTAAGTCCTCTTGAAACGCATTATGGATCTCTTTAATCCATAATGGCAGAATAAGGAGGCTAACTTTTAAACGTTTTAGACCCATTCTAACTGACTTGTTTTCATTTGCTGACTTGTTGAACTTTGTTATTTTATGAGTAAGTTTAGTTTTATGTAATTTAGAGTTGTTATGTGTTTTGTCTTTATCAGTTTCGATTCAAAAAGAGAAATTTGTGGAAAAAAACTTATAATGGCAGAATATAGGGTTTCTTGAACCTTTGAAACGCATTCTCTTTAAATAAATCTGTACTTTGTTTATTTCATGTTGTTTGAAGTGTCTTGTTTCTTGTTTTGTTCTTTCATAATAAAGGTATATAGGCTGGAAACCTTAAGTCTGCGGGCTACTGGTCCTAAGGATTGTTGAAATATACAATCTTGACTCAGGTTGAACAACGCCACGTACCTCTTTTCTTGCATTTTATAGGCCAATGATAAGGCAATGATTGAATTAAGAATAACTATTGGAAAATGATAAATGATGCATAGATCTGTGTACTTGAAATGTTTATTGGTTTTTGCTTTGCCTTTGATTCCTTGCACAACATTGAGCACTGAGCCATTATCACTGAGTTATTTGTTTACTTAGAGAAAGTTTATGTAATTTAAGTGTTTCTTTAGCTTTCAATGAATTCTAGAACCTTTTTGATGGTCACTCGAGGCGAAATCCTAGATTATGCAACATTAGGGAAATGATTTAGGCCATCTTTGGACCGTTTAAGCCTTAATAGTCAACTTTGACTGACATTGATCCCTAGTTACCCCTTTGAGCCTCTCTAAGCCTTTTTATTTGTTAACTCACTAAAAGATTTCCTAACCTCAATTGAATTTTTTTTTTCAAACAGTTTATCCCTTACCTATGAGCATGTAGATCATTCACGATTACATTTTGAGATATGTTCTGATTTTGGGAAGTTAGAGGAGGTTGGGTTATGTCATGAGCAATGCAAGTGAGTTTTATCATGTTTGTAAAAAAGAAAAAAAAAAGAAAAAAAAGCAATTTGTACTTATCTTTCACTTACTTAAACAGTGAGGATAATGTGTTGTTTAAGTGTGGGGGAGGGGAAGTGTAGTAAAAAAAAAACAAAAACAAAAAAAAGAAGAAAAAGACAAAAAAAGAAGAAAAAGATATTTATACCCTTGAGTGTTCTTAAAAAGAATGAAACAACAAAGTCCTACTTGATCTTTGGTGTTGTGCATGTCTACATTTAATGGAGAGTGACTTGAAAAGCAGGCCTATAGAGTTCATTTATACACACATATTCACTATTAAATATGATTCATTTTTATGCATAAACTCATCCGGGTTACAAATGATTAGGTGAAAACGGCTCTACACACACACACACTTGAGGAATTGAAGTGAAGCGAAACTAATCTTTGAGATAAAATTCTTGATCAAGTGCATTATTTTGAAGTTTTTCTTAGGTTATAATTAAGTACAATCTTTGAGGCCTATTTGCAAGTTGAAGCATTTGTGTGTTTTCCTTTGTTTCTCGAGTTTTGTTTTCCTTTGTTTCTCGAGTGTTGTTTTCCTTTTGCAAAAACTGGACAGTCATCATCTTCATTATTAAAGATTCAACTCTCCATAACTAGTTTCTCTTTTATCCCTTTTTTCATTTATGTTTAAGAACATGTTTATATTGTATTCCTCTTGGAAAAAATGCTTCTAGAGTATGGGTGGGTGATGTTAAACAACCTTCAGCATCATTGTGGAGAACAAGTGCTGATATGGAAACAATAGAAGATGCTAAAGGAAGTTCAGTTGCTTGGCCAACTGAAGCAATCGTCATGATAGATGACTGCTGATCTTGGTAAGTTTTCTATCCCCGGTTGTACTTCATTCTTTATATGTTAGTTGTATATAAAAGTGTCTAGAGACTGTTTATGCAAGCATGGTTCCCAAGTTTTAAAATAAAATTCAATCATAATTTTGTTTATCGTAAAATATAATCCTAGTTTTCTTATAATGATTTTGTCCTTTTCTCCAAACTTATTATTCTAAGAATGCCTATTAAGGTATTATTTCTAATGAATTTTTCAAATGTTCTATGCAGTTGATGATAAGAAGTGGATGAAGGTTTATTGCCATAGGGTACCGTTTGGATATAGCCAGTGCAATGTACATATGACATAGGTCTTATGGGAGTTGAAACAAAGAAGCTATCAAATGCTATAGTTTATGGTATTTTGTTGTCATATTGAGCTGAATTGAGACGATATTTTTGTGTGTACTTGATATTAAACCAAGATATTTATTGTTATGACATAAGATATTTCAAAAGTTATGTTCTTTGCTTATGAAAAATTTGCAATTGGTTGATGATGAGTATTGGATTAAACTTAAATATCATTGAACAGCTAGAGTGTGTTATTAAATTCTGAATGAAATAGGTGGCATTTTCATATAATTATATTTAAAAAAAACCACACATTGTTTACAGCATTTTATAAATGTTGTCAAATCCCATTACAACGTTTTTAACAAGCTGCAAAAAGTACACTACAACAATTACTAAGCGCTGTGAATAACATGAACAAATTCTCCAGTGAATATGCATAGCGTTTTTAAAGCGCTGTTAAGAGATTTTTACAGCGTGTCTTAAATGTTGTAATCAAATTTTTACAGTGTTTATAAAACGCTGTACAGTACATAGTTACAGCGTTTTTATATAGCGATTATAAAACGTTGTAATTGATTGCGAAGCTTTTACAGCTCCGTCGATAACAACACGTGGAAAAACGCTGTGAAAAGTGTTTTACAGCGTTTTTTGAATGTTGTAAAATATCCAATTTCTACTAGTGGAGGTTGCATTTAAGTACAATCTAAATTTGTGTTTGACAAGATCTAAATATCACAAATTATCCTTATTAAATAAAGTATTAACACTATATTTAATTACATTTAATAAGGATACATACTGTATTTAAAGGTTTGTGTGGAGTAGAATTTAGAATTTAAACCTTAGGTAAGACTTAAGAGGTTTTAAGTTGAGGAATTTAGTGACACTATTAGTGTAATATAATGGATTAAACTCTTATTAAACATAAACATTTAAGTGTTCATCAAACATCCTTCAACAACAATAATAACAATAATGGTGAGAAATTCAATTAAACAGAAAAAACTACAAGATCTAGAAGTGAACAAGGCAAATGTTTCAATTAAGATGCTATACGAAGCAAATTTGAGAATGGAACTGGTGCTTGTCGCTAGAAGTGGCTTTTCGACTTATTTACGATTGTGATATATGCCAAATTCTTGCTCAAATGTGCATATAAATTGCACAGGTTTCGACCAAAAAATAAAAAATAAAAGAAAAATCTCAAGGCCAAGATATCTGTTTTCAGAAACTTTTTACCATGTAAAAGTAAATTTTGTATGAGGAATTTTTTTATTACTCGACACCCTGATTATGGGTCCTCTATTCATTACATTAAAAAAATCTATCTAGTATTGATCTCCTTGTTGTTTTAAATATATGTTAATAAACATAGGGGAAAAAATTAGTAATGAAATAAACTATCTCTACATAATTAATCACGATAGCCCTTCACTATTCGGTGTCCTATATATATGTAGCTACAAGTGGTTTCCAAGACAGACGGATTCGAGAGAAAAGAAACACAGAGAGAGTCAGAGAGAGAGCTTCTGATATGGCCACAAAAAGTAGCGTGAAACTTCAGTGGCCAATCGTGTTTTAACTCATACTTATCAGTATCGCAGCGGTTGTGCATGCCGGATTACTAGATGTTTGTGACACTTCATGGGCTTCAAGATGCAGTAAAATTTTAAAGAGTTAGCTAGTCTGAATTAATGATATTTTTCTCTGTTAAAATTAAATTTTATAGGTTTGTTAGTATTTTTTTGATATTCTATAGTGTTAAAATAATTCACGTACGTAAAAGAATTAGTCAGTTATGATATTTATACAAGCTTTATATTTTTAGTGCTATTATCATCAGATAAATGGGACTTCGTTTTGCACATTTGCCTCTACTTAATTGCCTCAATTTCCAGTTTTGTTTGCAGATTCCAAAGAATAAAATTGTCTGAAATTCAGCAATATTTAGAAAAGCAAGAAGAAAGGCCAGCTAGTTATTGCTTCCTGCAGGCTCATGATTTCTATGCCATTTATGTAAACTTAAAATGAACAGTGGCCATCTTGTGCGTACTCTGCAGTTCCTATACGGATTGAATAATATTAGTTCTGAGGCGGTATAGCCTCACTTGACCATTGTACTGTTTTCTCCTTTTAATATCTGAATATTATAATTTGCTTTAGTAATCCAGATTATCTTGATATTATAATTTATCAACAAGTGGTTATATTAATCTAAAGAATTATTTAATAACTTAAGTTACTGTTTATATGAAAAACTTAAGTTTATTCAATTATTTGTAATATTACTTGTTGATTGTATATGAATATCTAAAGATGTATTATTTTTCTTTTTGTAATATTGTTTAGATATTGGGCAGATAATCATAAAGGCTGTTTGATAACAATAATATCTGAAAAAATACTAATATATTTGTGTTAAAAATGGAGTACCTAACATAATATTTTCGCTAAGATTTTTTACTAATATAAATGTTGTTTTAAAACAATATCTTTGATTACATATTTTGACTTTTTATAATTTATAATTAATTTCTAAATTCATTCCATTTGCACCTCGTAATCTTTCAGAAGTTTTCTCATAATATTTTGTTGGAATAAGGCCTTCTCTAATACAATTTTGGTCAGCTCCTGAATCTACTAAAGCAATTGCTTCTATTTGTAAAAAATTATCTATATGTAATAATATTCCTATATACCATTTTCGATAATTAATTTTGTCTACAATTTGTACATAATCTTCTTCTATCCGTGAACTAGAGGCTTGATCATTTCTATTTTGTGATTCAGGTATAGTTAATCTTGTTTGAGTTTGGAGTTGTTCTGATTGTTGATTTTGAATTTCTTTTTGAATTTCTTTTATTTGTTCTTTTAAATTTCTAATTTCTTGTTGTAATTCTCCCGTAGTAACTTGCTTAAATAAAGATTGTGATGGATATTTATCCCATATTTTGTTTAAACTAAATGTTTCTGGAGTTTTAATTTTACTTTCTTTTTCTAAAATTTCTTTTAATCTCATTAAGTATTCTCTTTTTATATTTGGATCTTCTATTTTATCAATAATATCTAATAAAAATTGTTTATCAATATTTTTATTAATTACATTAATTTGCTTACAGTTGCATATTCCTTCTGTACAGCTTAAAGATTCATTACCTTCTGTAGTAATATCAGTGTCTTGAATTTCTAGTATATCATCTTAACTATCACTAGTACTAGATTCTTGACTAGATTGTTCGCTAAATAATAATTTATTAATTTTATTTTTTAATTCATCTTGATCATTTAACAGTTCATTAATTTTGTTTTTCTTTTTACATTATTTTGCTGTATGTCCTGGTTGTCTACAATTCCAACATACTAATTGTTTCTTTGAATAATTCTTCTTAGGTTTATATTTTTTCTTATTTTTCTTGTAATATTGATTATCATTTTTATTATTATAAATTTTTTTTGATTTTTTCTTATATTTCTTTGAGTATGATGGTGTTTTAAGATTTTCATAACCATATTGTTCACAGAATGATCCCATTGCTTTACTAAAAATTCTTTCTTTTTTCTTTTTGTTCTTGACATATTGTTAATCCTTCTTTTTTAATAAAAACAAATAATTGACCATATGTTATATTATCCCAAGGAATTGAATTTCCTCATGTTATTTCTGTTAATTTATTAATTACTTTTTAAGAAAAGAACTTTGGTAATCCTGCAATAAATCTTTCTTTCCAGAAGGAAGCATTGAAGTCATGTCTCTTGAATATATTTGTTATAAATACATCTTTATACCACCTAAAATCTCCTAAGGTTGGACATCTACGATTTGTTAAAATTATTTTTGAACTAGCTAATTTTTCTTTAGTATTTCCTATGAAATGCATTGAAATTGTATATATTAATACTTCTACAGCATTTTGAGTTTCTTGAATAATTACGAATCCATCTTCATCTTCTACTTGAGTTTTTTGTACATGATTAAGTATTATTTGTTGATTATTGAATCCTATGCAATTGTTCCACCAATATTTTAATGATCCTGTAAAACCTGCTACTAGTATCTTAGTAGTCTCATGGTCACTTGTTTTATAAGCTTTATATGCAGTAGATGCCATACCCATTTCTTGTAAAGTATTCATTATTTCATATTCTGATTTTCCATCTATATTCCATTCATAAGTTGAATCACCTGAATGTTTATTAAAAATAAATTGTTTTCTTTCTTCATACATTAAATCTGGTGGAGTAGGTCTTGGATAGTATGTTCTTGTAGGGGCTTGATTCCATTTATTCTTTTTAGTAATTTTATTTATTTCATCAATATCTTCAGATGTTGTAATTGATTAATTATCACTTTGTTGATTTTGATCTATGGTATTAATATTATTAGAGGTACTTGGTAATATTTTAAGTTTTTGATTAATTTGATCAATTAAATCTACTTTAGGAAGTTTTACTCGTGTATTATTTTGTTGAACTGGTTTAAATAGTGGTGGAGATATATCTTGAGAAAATGTTACAGGTTGCTTTAATCTAATATTATCTATTTGATCTTCTATTCTTATAACTTGTTTAGACACAATATGTAATAATTGATTATGAAAATTATTTTGTTCATAAACTTTTTTAATATCTCCTAAAGTCGCAGTTTCATTATCTGGGTTATTCGATCCTTTTTTAAATGGAATTTCTAAAATCTCTGTCTCATTTGTTTTAATTTTAATTTGTTCTAAGGGTGGGTGTATAGATTGAATTATTCCATGTTATGTAGTTTCCCATTTTTTAAATTCATTTGTTTGTACATTGACTTGTTGACTTTCATAAGACAATTGAATATTATGTTTTGATGCATACGTTTTAAACCATATAAAGAAAGGAATATTAATTTTTAATCTTTTCATTTCATTGTACCATTCTTCTCTAATTTCTTCGGTTTTTTGTTTAGTAAATGTACTAAAATACCATTTTCTTTTAAAATTATTTTCTTCTTGTAAGAAATCATTTCTTAAATATTCTTTAGTTATTTCAAAGTCTTCTTTTTGAATAGTATTAACAGTTTGAAAATCTGATTGTGTAGGTGACATTGGTGGTGATTGATTAACTGGTTCTGCTACAGATGTTGTATAATTTACTGAATAAGCAGGATTATTATTTATTTCACTTGCTTGTGTATTCCTAATATTAAACTACTAGATTTTCGTAAAGAAAACGAACTCCTTGCAGATTTAATATTAGCATAACTTGATGAAGTTTCCCCTATTCTTAAAAAATTAAATCTTAACAATATTTTCCCTTTTGGATTTTGAGTGATTTGTGCTATTTCTTTTTGGGCTATATTTCTCGGTGATAATTGGTTATCTATTATCCATACTTCCTATATAGTAATTTCATTCCATTTAATTAATTTTGGAGTACAAGTTGATGTTGAAGTATTTTCTTCTATTTCTACTAGTAAAATTGTAGTTTCTCCTCTAGTATCTTGTAATCTACATCTTGGATTAAATTCTGAACTAGTTTGTTTAAAATATATTCTATAGAGTGACAAATATTCATGTCTATTTTGTGTAAAAATTGATTATGGTAAATGTATATTTAAAACTAAAGTATCTAATATTGTTGGATCATGTAGACTAGCTTTAAAATTTGGAGCCACTACAAGAAAAATGGCAATAGATGACGGGAACAAACAATCATAAACAACGGTGGATGATAGAAAATCTATCAGTCATCTATGTCACTGTCACTCATTCATGATAGAGAAAAAGTCTATCATAAGCTTTGTGATAGTTTTTTCATGTCATACGTCTGTCACACTAGAAAATTAATTTTTAATTGATTGTCTTGAATTTTTTTGATGGGAAATTGACTTTTTTTTAAAATTTGAATATTTTGGCGGGAAAATTGATTTCTTTATTTCAATTTAATTTTGACAGAAAAATTAGCATTTGATTTTTATTACGAAAATTAGGGGTTAATTTTTGACAGGTAAATTATGTTGTTTGTGACAAAATTTATAATTCTCTATCTCTGTCACAACATTTAAATTTAGTTTTGTAGAATTATGATTTTTTTATTTAATTTATGCATTCTTGAATCTGAAATTCATTTAGAAATTCAGTATGAACTAAAAAATAAAGTACACATCCAATGGAGTCAAAAAACACTTTATAGTAATAACATCCACATAACAATATATAGGACAAGTTTCATAGATCATGTATATAATTACCAATACATAAGCTACACCATCAGTAACTGTCAACAACAAACTATGATTCTAATTCAAATCCAAAGCTAACAGCACATGATAGCCAACCAGATCAAATTTGAAGTTCACATGACAAATTCCAACAACCAAGAGCAAAATTTCAAATTTGACTAGCTAAGTCAGCAAAACTACTCCCATATTCTCAACAAAATCTCCAGTAGAACTCCTCCCATTGTCAACAAATACCAAGCAAAACTCCTCCCATATTCAGCTAAATCCCCAGCATAACTCCTACCATTCTCAGTAAAATACCTAGCAGAACTCCTCCCATTCTCAGCAAAATACCCAGCAAAACTCCCAAGTCCAGCAATTACTCAATCTTTGCAACACCAATGAATATACCCAACAATATTAATAAAAACATTATATGTTAAAGTGGAGCTCCAAGTTTGAAATGTAACACAATAATTACAATTTCACATTGCAACTTAAAATTTCACTAATTATAACAAATAAGAAGTAATAAAAGAGTGGTGTATAGTATCACATTTATACTAACCATTTTGTTGATGCGCTAATGATTTTAGAACAATGGTTAGCCCACTTAAATGAACCTCATCTATTTCAGCCTGAGTGTATACGGTCTTTGCATCGAACTGATAAGCACAAAATCAACGTTGGCAAACTTCCAAAACAATGCCATACATACGGTAGAAACCAAACCTATGATATTATATTAATGAGTAACTCACATTGTTCATTAGCAAAATAATGTCCTCTATAATGTCCTTCATGTATCTCAAGACATGATAGCCACATTCCACAATTCCCGATTGTTGCGGGGTCTATTTATAGTTAAACGCCCAAGTGATAAATAGAAATCTAATATGTTTTAGGCCTAAAGTAATATTGACACAGCATTTAGTACAGGTTAATTGCAGATAAAAGAATAAACTACCTTGGTTTTGATCGCATGTACTACAAAGAGCTTAAAGGGCCTCGGAACTGAGTAGAAAAGTGTGGATTTTAGGGTTCTCAAAGAGGTGTATCTATAAGAAGAAATTATATTTCACAAGGTAAATTTTAGATCTGTCTATATGACTGGTCTAATCATCAATATTAGAAGGGTAAAGAAAAAATTAATCAGTGCCAAATCTGTTAGTTTGCATATACCTCTTTCTAAATAGCAACTACTATTTGGCATGTGGTGGATGATAGACAACGGGTTTTGTTACAGGAGGGTTAATGGAAGCAATTTATTAGAGGTTGATCCTAGACCACAGATCAGCAGGATTCTCAGTAACCAAAAAATCAAATAAAAATATTAATAATGGAAGTAAGCTAAGGTTTGAAAGACTATATCAGAGGTGTTATCTTGTTGCTTGGTATCTTCAACCTTTAATGAGCCAAAAGACTGATGAGTTCAGCAAAGTCATCATATCTATCTGCTGACTCTGGTTTCCACTTAGCCTGAGAAAGTACATGATATTAAAACTTAGGTGCTAAATAGGATAAACAAGTAATAACACAAAAATAAAATAAAATAGTACCATTTAAAGTAGGTTCACTTATAAAAAAAACCAACCTGGAATAACTTCTCAAACTTCTCATTCAAGTACAATGATCCATGGTGGCAAAAAAATTTTAACCCCTCAAGAACAAAAAAAAATTTAAGTAAAAATATATATATATATATATATGGACCTATTGGAAAAGGACCAAATTAATTCATCAACACCTTAAATATTTGTAGATATAGACACCACTACCATCTACGGAAACCTTATTCAACATGCTAAAACTATCAGTGGCACAACAATGACACAACTTGTGGACTTTAATATATTCACAAAAATACAATAATTTTCTAATTACAAGTTTACAAACACTTATGAAGTTAATTTAAAAAAATTATAAAGTATTACCTTATCTATATCAATTTGATGAATCATAGTTGTCAACTGCTACATCCAACCAACTAAATGAACATTAATGCAGAGTGAAGACATACCTGGAAACTGGAAGCTCAACTAGCTATGATCCCCTTAAACTGAAGCAACTGCATGCAATAAATCATGATCTTGTAACTATCAATTCCACCATACCTACATTCAAAGCATACAAAGACATAGTGTTTCGACAAGAACTTTCAAACACAAAAAATGAATGATTAAACAACCAGTTAAACTTTACAAATCCTTTTTTCCAGACTCTAGCTTTCACAAGCCTTTAAAAAGGTAACTATGGTAAACATAAGCCAAAATATGAGATAATTATTGATTGCCTTTATCAACAGTCAGCAAGAAAACTTAACATCTCCATTGATGCTATTAAGTGATATGTTTAAAACTAAAAGGACAGGCTAAAGCACAATGTTTAATATTTAATTTAAGGGAGAGCCCAAAAGTCAACCATGCAATTAACTTTTTCCAATAGTCTTGATATCACACTTATCCACTACATGCAAACCTGGTCAAAACTCTTCCCAAGAATAGTTTTTGGATCAATGGTCCAAAGAATACAGTTGTGTACTACCACCATAAAAACGTCCAGTATAGAAATCAATAAAATAAGAACAATAATTTAATGAACTCAGATTCCATTTAGACCTTTAAGATGAACAGGACCACCATGAATTCCATTTCTAGGTCCAGCTTCACCAAGCTCATCAAGCCAGCAAAGGCACTAATTCGGGCAGTAATTGCATTATTTCTTCTACAACTCAAACTTGTCAGGTTTGAGAGATCTAAAATATTTTCACAATATATAGTTGGAAGAGTTAATTAAAATTAATTCTTTGTAAATCCAAAGGGTTTCTCGTATTTGGTCAATCTAAAGCATGAGTAGTATCTTATCAAAACTAATATTAATTGTCTTTTCCCAATCTTAATTACTTCATATAAACAAGCAAGTTAATTACTTTAGTTTAATTAATTAAGGAGCTATCTTTCCATATATTATATTTTTATCTTAGATTTAATGGAGAAAAATAGTTAATTAATCATTAATTATTATTACTATAATATGGTGGTGGGAACAACAAAATCAGTATTTGGTTAGTTGCCCCATGTCATCTTTAAAGCTAGAGATAAGGGCAAAATGCATGCACACTCACACAGTAACTCAATCATATTGAAAACAATGTGTTTCTCATTCTTCTGAAGAATATCTCTTTTATTGTCCTTTGCATTTATTTTCTAATTACCATTCTAATATTTGTTTTCATATGGGGCTTCCTTTGAGGATATATTCAAATTTATACTAATAATTACCATTTTAATTCACTAGTCACACACATAGCTCTTGCACAAAATTTTGATGAATTAAAAAATCTATTAAAAAAATGATTTTATTAAACATTCAAGAAGATTTGAAAACTTGCATATTCCATAACTTCACATTCGACCCCCTACAATTCTGGAATAATTTCACATGTTGCAGTTTCACCCCTATAGGTGAAAACAGTTCCAGAATGTGCAGTTTCACCCCAGCAACAAAACCAGTTGAAGCACATAACCAGTTTAAATCTATCCAATTTAAAGCACATTTAACAAGCATACATTTATACAATACAAATATCAATTCATAGGATTTAAATGACATAATCCATAGAACCAATCCAACAATTAAAAAAAATCTTCTCTTTGACATTTCATCAAACATCTTCGAACCCTCTTGTAGAGTACCCAATTCACAATTTATTCCACTAGTACTATGACCCATTTCATCCAAAATAAAAAGCACAAATTAAATCCACCAGCAATTCATTGCATAAATAATGTACATTCAATACAAATATCTAAGGTTTTGTATGAAATGGGCAAACCATGCTGCTAGTATAAATCAATTGATAGAAACAAAGTCGTGGTTAAGAAAAGCCAACAACCTATTAATTAATGTTCATATCTCGCCCATGTAATGGAAGTAGATGTATATAAAACATAAAACCCACCCACCCAAACATTTCTACCACTCCAATGCTTAAATATCCAAGCCTTAAATACGGATCATTCTGGACATTCTTTCTCAATCCAGTGGAAGACTTAACACTCAATAACATTTTGTCTCAGATCAAAGAGAGAAAGAGTAGAAGCCAAACTTACCTAGAATCGAGGAGGGCTAGGATTGAATTCGTCGAAAGAAGCAAAGAAATCATTTCTATCTTTTTTCTTCTTTTTGTTAGAAGAGAAATTGAGCAAGTCTTCCATGAAATAAGTCACCAAGTCGAGCATGTTCTTCTCTTTGTTATTTCACATAAGCTATGACTTCCGATGTAGGGTTCAAAAGATTTGAGAGTGACTTTGGATCTCGGGTTCAAAAGAATGAGAAGAAATTTAGGGATTTTGAGGTTTTGTTTGAAACGGAGAAGATGGAGATGTGAAGTTGACAGAGTATAGATAGAGAGTTGGGGCACAAAGAAGACTTGAGAGAAGAGGACCGCGAAGGCTTGAAAAATTTTTAGTGAATGAGAAGAAGATTGTTTTATTGATTTTGTTGGGTGAGGAGGGGGAAAAGAAAAGATGGAGGGAAAAATTAACAAAGTAGAGCCAAAAGGGAAATTTTCGACGGGGGAAAGAGACAAAATAAAATATTTATCATTATTTTAAGAAATGTGATAATTAGATGATTAAAAAAAGATAAAAAGTGACAAATATTTTTAAAAGATGGGTTCGACTCTCATGTTATATTTTTCACTTTTTTAAAAAATTATCAAATAAAAAAATTGCAAGTGTCAAATATGAAAAGAAATTCTTGTAGTGAAAATGTAAAGGAGGCAGGCCAATTTATACTTACAAAATGATTGAGGGCAGAGCCAGTAGAGGTATCCTGTAGCCATGATAGAAGAGAGTAGAGGTGGCTGCGAGCACAAGGGACGGTGGAGTGGAGGCGAGCTACAAGCGTGACAAAGAAGGTGAAGAGGAGGCAAGCTTTGAGCGAGATAGAGGAGTTTTGACATGAGGAACAGTGACATTGCGATGGTAGAGGAGGGGAGCAATGATTTTAGGGTTCAATTTGGGGTTGAATTAGATTGATTTAGGGCTAGCTAATTGAATTTGGGGCTAAATTGCACACTATTAAAAGGTCAAAACGTCAACGTTTGCATTTCTCTTTTTATATAGATTAACTAATTTAATTAATTTTTTTAGTTATAATTTGTGCCTTGAGATTTTAAATATTAATATATTTATTTAACAATAAAATTATATTATTTAACAATAAAATTATATTATTTAATTTTTCATTAGTTATAATTTTTTAGCCAAAGATTTTAAATTCTAATAATTTTGTATTTAACAGAAAATTATATTATTTCAATATATATTTATCTTAGTATTTTAATTTATTAATAATTATTTAAATAAATAAGTGAAATCATCGTAGTTTTATATAAATTTTAAAATTAAAATAATTTCATTTATTTCTTAAAGTTTTATATGTTATTATATTTTATGAATTAATATATAAATTAAATAATAATTTAATTTACTCCTAAGTTGAGGTTTTTGCAACGTGCACATGGTGCACGTTGCTAAAACTTGGTTTTCGCAACATTCATTTGTTGCACATTGCCAAAAGATAGATTTCACAACATACACATTGTGCACGTTGCGAATTGCCTGTTGTTGTAGACTCTTTTTCTTCTAGTGAATGTGCCGTTCCATATTAAATATTTTAATAAAAAAATGATTTGACCAAAACATACTTTGTTTTTATTTTAATTAATAAAATATTAATTTCAAAATTAGTCAAACATGGTCAATAATAAATTTATGTCACAAAGTTTTTGATAGAGTTAATTTCTATCACTATTCTATCATAAATTCTTGATAGACAAAAAATATATCATATGCACATCATTAATTTTTTGATAGATCATAATTTTATCATGACTTTGTCATCTTTTTATGATAGAACGATTTTTATCATAAAGTGTGAGTCATCTATTTCCATTTTTCTTATAGTGAGCACAATTAAAATATATAGCGTCGTTAAATAAATTTGATTGTACTACTCCTAATAAAGAGTATTGAAATTTTAATAATGTTTTATCTCTCAATAACATTAATACTGGAGAATCTATTCCTATTTTTGATAATGGTTTGATAGCTATTTGTATTAGTCCAAAATGTATATAATTAAATCCTTTTTGTTTATAATTTTCTACAACCAATTGAATTAATAATCTTATTTCTTCGAATTCATTTTGTAGAGTTAATGTTTCTTGATGTTATTTTATTGAATAAGCAGTTTTAAAGTCAAATGTTCATATTTCGTATATACTGTTTGGTGGAATACTGCGTAATGTATTTTTGTTCAAACTTTGTTTGATATTAGTAATTTTTGTCATTAGTTCTCTCGAACTAATTACATTGGACGTTTTTCTAGATTTTGAATTTAGATATTTTCTAACTGTAGATGCCATTTTCGACTTATTAATAATTTTAAATTTTAGCACACAATCTTCTCAGAACAGGATGGCTACGGGAACACCTAGGCTTACCAATGGCTTCACGCTTCTTCACACCTAGCTACCGGGAACACCTAGCTTGCCAACGTATGCACAGCTCTCACTACTACCCTTTCCTATCCTTAGAATTTTGTTTACTAAAATTCTACGGTACTAACAATTCTTAAATGAAATCTAAAATTAGAATTTTCTCTAAATTCTACCTGTATTATTAAGCGTCCAATACCAGATTTCTAAATCATAAATATAGTCTTCTAACCAAGCTTGTTCTAATATTAAATCTATCTTATCTTCTTCTGATAAATTATACCAATTTCTTTTTAGAAAGCTTATAATATTTCTAAGATCAATTCTATGTCTATGAATATGCTCTCTTAACTCAAATTTTTCTGTTGGCCTACGATCTTCGATAAATTTTATCTAAGCTAAATATATGGCTCTGATACCAATTTGAAAACAGGATCAAAATAAAATTGTAATAAATATGCAAATAAATAAAGGAAATTTTATTGGAATAAGAAAATAACTTACTTTGTTGGCATAATCTTAATTTAAATGAATGATGCTGAAATGAAAATTAAGAAAATTATAGACCACTTAATCCTAAACTCTATGTCTAGTGATAAATAACACTTTGAGTAATAAGGCTCAATAGTATACGACCAGGATAAAATCCAAGGAAATTGAAAATCTATACGAAAGCTAATCTGTTGAACATGGGGTTGGTCTAGAGTATCAGCATGTTTTTTGCAATAAGGAAAGGACAATTGATTAATTTGTTCTGGATAAATTGTTGGATTAGGACCTAAATAATAACACCATTCTAAGAACCAAGAAGGACAAAATTTTTGACATCTAGTATCAAAATGTATAAACCAAGAATGATCAAATGTTCTGTGGTAAAACATATTGAACCAGGCTGTTTGATAATCTACATAATTATAACCATTTGGTTCGTAAGGAATTGAGAAAGAAACATTGGTCCAAATAGATTGGGTACCGAATTCTCTAGGGGTTTTGACTTTCTTAATTTTACAAGTTGAATAAGAAATTTGGTCAGGATTTTTGGGGTCTTTGTGATGGACTAATTCTACAATATCGGTGTCTACTAGAATCAACTCATAAATGACGATTTTTTGACGGATTATCAGTAATATATTGGCAATCTGGAAGGAACAATCTTTCAGTAATGGATTTTAATTCTGCTAAAGAAACTGGCTTAGTATATTGAAGGACTTGAAGATGTTGATGTTGACTCCTTGTTAAGTAATTGGACTTTTGAGTAGACGATCCTATCTGGGTAGATGATCGAGTAACTACTTGAGTATTTGGTTGGGTGGATGACCCAGTTACAGCTTGAGAAAATGATAAAAGAGGATATTCAGCTAGAGCTGAATATGTATTTGCGATGGGGACTTTGCCCGCACCTGCAACTTGAATAAATTGATTTGATTTATCCATGGCATAGTCACTGGCCTTCATAATATTTTTGTCTGACATTTTGACTCACCAAGTGTATCACTCTTTGATCTTGTCCTATAAAAATTCTCTTGTTAAGAAATCTGGAATAGAATTATTTTCTCCTTTGATAAATTCAATTTCAAAATCAAATACGGATAAAATTGCTGGCCATCTTGCAAAAATTTGTTTAGAAACTAATTTTTTAACACCTTTTTGTAAAACTTCTTTCGCAGATTTGCAATCAATGAGGAGTAAAAATGTTTTATTGAATAAATCGTCTTGAAATTTTGTAATGCATAAAACAATTGATAAAATTTCTTTTTTAATAGTTGAATAATTCTTTTGTGGTCTGAGCAATAATCCTAAATGATACCCAACTAATTCTTCTTCATTTGACTATGGTAATTTTTGCTTAAGAATACCTCCACATCCTATTTCAGAGGCATCTATTTCCACAATCATAAAGGCATCAGGATGAGGTATACCTAAGCGAGGAAGTGTTTTGACTTTTCTTTTAGGATTTTGATTATCCTAGTATGTTCATCTATCCATGGTAAAGGATCCTTTTGAAGTCTTTGATATAAAGGTATGCATAATTTTCTAAGATTTGGAAAGAAATCTGAGACATAATTCAAAGATCCTAAAAATCTTTGTAATTGATTTTTGTCTTTAATTTCATCTGAAAATTTGTCAGCAAATTCTATTGCCCCTTGAATAGGTTTTATTGTTCCTTGATATATGTCATAACCTAAAAATCTTATTTTTGTTTGAAATAATTTCATTTTGGAGGCAGAAATTACTAAAACCATTTTTCTTAACTATATAAAAGAATGTTTTTAAATGTTTGAAATGTTGTTCTATAGCCTCGAAAAAAACTAGTATGTCATCTATATAAACAATAACAAATTTTGTACAAGGGTTGAATATATCATTCATTACATGTTGAAATTCAGATGGAGCATTTTTTAATCCAAAGGCATTACATTCCATTCATAATGCCTAAATGGAGCTATAAAGACTGTTTTATATCTATCTTGTTCTGCAATTTGAACTTACCAAAATCCACTTTTCATATCAAATTTGGAAAATAATATTGCATCATAAAGTCTTTTAACTAAATCTCTTTTGTTAGGAATGGGATACCTAATCCATTGTAATACTTTGTTTAAAGGTTTATAATTGATTACTAATCTTGGAACTCCTCTTTATATTTAAGGTTTTTTATTAACATGAAAGGCTGCACAACTCCAAGGCGATTTTGATTTTCTTATTTATTTTTGATTTAATAAGTCTTTTATTTCTTCTTGGTAATGTTGTAATAATTCTTGATTCATTTGCATCAGTCTCGCCTTTGTTAGAATTTGTTTTTCATTAAATTCTTTAATATATGGCAAAGTAACTATATGTTTCTTTCTATCCCAAAATTGATTAGGCAAATCCGAACATATTTCTTTTCTAAAATTGTTTTCTATTTCTTCTATGTCATCCTTAATATTAGGCTTTTCTAATTGTTCTTCAATTCTTTTATATTTAATTTCTTTTTAAAGATAATTAATATGATTTTGTTTATTAATTATTAAGTTTATTTGTTTAGTTATTGTATTTTGTTGTAATTGATGAATTTCTCTAGTATCTGTTGATGATAAAATTTAAAAACTCATTTTTGTTCCCATAATTTCTGCATGAATTCCTTGACTATCAACTTTAAATGGATATGTTTGTGTTAGAAATGGAGCACCTAAAATGATATTTTGGCTAAGATTTTTTACTAATATAAATGTTGTTTTAAAACAATATCCTTGATTACATATTTTGACTTTTGATAATTTATAATTAATTTCTAAATTCATTCCATTTGCACCTCATAATGTTTCAGAAGTTTTCTCATAATATTTTGTTGGAATAAGGCCTTCTCCAATGGAATTTTGGTCAGCTCTTGAATCTACTAAAGCAATTGCTTCTATTCTATTTGTAAAAAATTATATATATGTAATAATATTCCTATATACCATTTTTGATAATTAGTTTTGTCTATACTTTGTACATAATCTTCTTCTATCTGCGAACTAGAGGCTTGATCATTTTTATTTGCTGATTCAAGTATAGTTAATCTTGCTTGAGTTTGGAGTTGTTCTAATTGTTGATTTTGAATTTCTTTGAATTTCTTTTATTTGTTCTTTTGAATTTCTAATTTCTTGTTGTAATTCTCTCGTAGTAACTTGCTTAAATAAAGTTTGTGATGGGTATTTATCTCATATTTTGTTTAAACTAAATGTATCTGGAGTTTTAATTTTACTTTCTTGTTCTACAATTTCTTTTAATCTCATTAACTATTCTCTTTTTATATTTGGATCTTCTATTTTATTAATAATATCTAATAAAAATTGTTTATCAATAATTTTAGTAATTACATTAATTTGCTTATAGTTGCATATTCCATTTGTACAGCTTAAAGATTCATTACCTTCTGTAGTAATATCAGTGTCTTGAATATCTAGTATATCATCTTCACTATCACTAGTACTATATTCTTGATTGGATTGTTCACTAAATAATAATTCATTAATTTTATTTTTTAATTCATCTTGATCATTTAACAGTTCATTAATTTTGTTTTTCTTTTTACATTATTTGCTGTATGTCTTCGTTGTCTACAATTCCAACATACTAATTGTTTCTTCGAATAATTCTTCTTAGGTTTTTATTTTTTCTTATTTTTCCTATAATATTGATTATCAAATTGATTTTTATAAAATTTCTTTGATTTTTTCTTATATTTCTTTGAGTATGATGGTGGTTTAAGATTTTCATAACCATTTTGTTCACAGAATGATCCCATTGTTTTACTAAAACTTCCTATCTTTCTGTTTTCTTTTTGTTCTTGACATATTGCTAATCCTTTTTTTTAATAAAAGTAAATAATTGACCATATATTATATTATCCTAAGGAATTGAATTTTCTCCTGCTATTTCTATTAATTTATTGATTACTTTTTCATAAAAGAACTTTGGTAATCCTGCAATAAATCTTTCTTTTCAGAAAGAAGCATTGCAGTCATGTCTCTTGAATATATTTTTTAAAAATACATCTTTATACCACCAAAAATCTCTTAAGGTTGGACATCTAAGATTTGTTAAAATTATTTTTGAACTAGCTAATTCTTCTTTAGGATTTCCTATGAAATGGATTGAAATTGTATATATTAATACTTCTGCAGCATTTTGAGTTTCTTGAATAGTTACGAATCCATCTTCATCTTCTACTTGAGTTTTTTGTACATGATTAAGTATTATTTGTTGATTATTGAATCCTATACAATTATCCCACCAATATTTTAATGATCCTGTAAAACCTGCTACTAGCACCTTAGTAATCTCATGGTCACTTGTTTTATAAGCTTTATATGCAGTAGATGCCATACCCATTTCTTGTAAAGTATTCATTATTTCATATTCTGATTTTCCATCTATATTCCATTCATAAATTGAATCACATGAATATTTATTAGAAATAAATTGTTTTCTTTCTTCATACATTAAATCTGGTGGAGTAGGTCTTGGATAGTATGTTCTTGTAGGGACTTGTTTCCATTTATTCCTTTTAGTAATTTTATTTATTTCATCAATATCTTCAGATGTTGTAATTGATTGATTATCACTTTCTTGATTTTGATCTATGGTATTAATATTATTAGAGGTACTTGGTAATATTTTAAGTTTTTGATCTGCTTTAGGAAGTTTTACTGGTGGATTATTTGGTTGCACTGGTTTAAATAATGGAGCAGATATATCTTGAGGAAATGTTGCAGGTTGTTTTAATTTAACATTATCTATTTGATCTTCTATTCTTGTGACTTGTTTAGAGACAGTATGCAATAAATTTAAAATTATTTTGTTCATAAATTTTTTTAATATCTCCTAAGGTTGCAGTTTCACTATCTGGTTTATTCGATCCATTTTTAAATAGGGTTGCTAAAATCTCTGTTTCATTTGTTTTAATCTTGATTTGTTCTAAAGGTGGATGTATTGATTGAATTATTCCATGTTGTGTAGTTTCCCATTTTTTAAATTCATTTGTTTGAACATTGACTTGTTGATTTTCATAAGGTAATTGAATATTATGTTTTAATGCATACATCTTAAACCATATAAGGAAAGGAATATTAAGTTTTAATCTTCTCATTTCATTACACCATTTTTCTCTAATTTCTTCAGTTTTTTTTTTGTTTAGTAAATGTACAAAAATACCATTTTCTCTTAAAATTATTTTCTTGTAAAAATTCATTTCCTAAATATTCTTTATTTATTTTAAAGTCTTCTTTTTAAATAGTATTATTGGTTTGAAAATCTGATTGTGTAGGTAACATTGGTGGTGATTGATTAACTAGTTCTGCTACAGATGTTATATAATTTACTGGATAAGTAGGATTATTATTTATTTCACTTGCTTGTGCACTCCTAATATTAAAACTACTAGATTTTGGTAAAGAAAATGAACTCCTTACAGAATTAATATTAGAATAACTTGATGAAGTTTCTCCTATTCTTAAAGAAATAAATCTTAACAATATTTTCCCTTCTGGATTTTGAGTAATTTGTGCCATTTCTTTTTGGGCTATATTTCCGAGTGGTAATGGGTTATCTATTACCCATACTTCTGGTATAGTAATTTCATTCCATTTAAGTAATTTTGGAGTATAAGTTGATTTGAAGTATTTTCTTCTGTTTCTACTGTTAAAATTGTCGTTTCTCCTCTAGTATCTTGTAATCTACATCTTGGATTAAATTCAGAACTAGTTTGTTTAAAATATATTCTATAGAGTAACAAATACCCATGTCTATTTTGTGTAAAAATTGATTATGGTAAATGTATATTTAAAACTAATGTATCTAATATTGTTGGATCATGTAGACTAACTTTATAATTTGGAGCACAATTAAAATATATAGCGCCGTTGCATAAATTTGATTGTACTGCTCCTAATAAAGTGTCTTGAAATTTTAATAATGTTTAATCTCTCAGTAACATTAATACTAGAGAATCTATTCCTATTTTTTATAATAGTTTGATAGCTATTTGTATTAGTCCAAAATGTATATAATTAAATCCATTTTGTTTATAATTTTCTTTAGCCAATTGACTTAATAATCTTATTTCTTCAAATTCATTTTGTAGAGTTAATGTTTCTTCATGTTCCTTTATTGAATAAGCAGTTTTAAATTCAAATGTTCCTATTTCATATATACTGTTTGGTGGAATACTGGGTAATGTATTTTTGTTTAAACCTTGTTTGATATTAGTAATTTTTGTCATTATTTCCCTTGAACTAATTACCTTGGACGTTTTTCTAGAATTAGAATTTAGATATTTTCTAACTGTAGACGCAATTTTTGAATTATTAATAACTTCAAATTTTAGTACACAATCTTTTCAAGATAGGATGGCTACCGGAATACCTAGGCTTACCAACGGCTTTACGCTTTTCACTCCTAGCTACTGGGAACACCAGGCTTGCCAACGTATGCACAGCTCTCACTGCTACCTTTCCCTATCCTTAGAATTTTGTTTACTAAAATTCTATGTTACTAATAATTCTGAAATGAAATCTAATTTTAGAATTTTCTCTAAATTTTACCTCTATTATTAAGCGTCCAATACCAGACTTCTAAATCATAAATATGGTCTTCTAACTAAGCTTGTTCCAATATTAAAACTATCTTATCTTCTTCTGATAAATTATACCAATTTCTTTTTAGAAAGTTTCTAATATTTCTAAGATCAATCCTATGTCTATGAATATGCTCTCTTAACTCAGATTTTTCTGTTGGCCTACGATCTTCCATAAATTTGATCTAAGCTAAATATATGGCTCTGATACCAATTTGAAAACAAGATCAAAATAAATATGTAATAAATATGGAAATAAATGAAGAAAAATTTATTGGAATAAGAAAATAACTTACTTTGTTGGCAGAATCTTAATTTAAATGATTGATGCTGAAAAGAAAATTAAGAAAATTATAAATTAGATCAAGGGATGAATAATACTTAATTTATTGAACAAGAGCTTTTCAAATACATTAAGAAGAGGACTTAGCTGGTTTTCTCAGCCGATGCCCTGAAATTGAGTGCAAGAGTCTTTTTATAGACTCGAGAGACGGATTTCAAACCCTTTGAAATCCGTCATAATAATTACAAAGTTTTACTATTTTGACTAAGACAATATACTTTTACATGTGTACATTACAATAGTTATTGCTTTTGACTGTTCTTGATAAGGCTAAATAAAATGTGGCTTGCTTTACTCCTTTTCCACTAAACTTCTAGAAGAATTGGGTAAGGATGCTTGACTTTATCTCTTCACAAATCAAAAGGGTCTTGAGAAAGAGGCCCACCATATGGATCTTCATCTGGATTATCTGGAGTACTGTTTGATGAGCTGTCTCAAATTTGTTGAATAATTATCGCTATCAATTGCTTAAACTGTTCACTTTTGGACTTCTTCTTTTTAGAACTTTTTGATGATGTTGACTTGTCTTGAGCTTGGGGTTCCACCTTTGAAGGAGTATTAGGTTTGATTGATTTTTCTTTGGGCATGGATTGTGATTGAATAGGATTTTTCCCGGACTTCATCCAGTTTTGAATACTTTGGGTTGGACATCTTGAAATATCATACTTGTCCCACCACTTAATCCTAAACTCTCTGACTAGTGATAAATAACAGTTTGAGTAATAAGGCTCAATAGTATACGACCAGGATAAAATCCAAGGAATTTGGAAATCTATATGAAAGCTAATTTGTTGAACATAGGGTTGGTCTGGAGTATCAGCATGTTTTTTGTAATAAGGAAATGATAATTGATTAATTTGTTCTGGATAAATTGCTGGATTGGGACCAAAATAATACCACCATTCTAAGAATCAGGAAGGATAAAATTTTTTACATCTAGTATCAAAATGTATAAACCAAGAATGATCAAATGTTCTAAGGTAAAATATATTGAACCAGACTGTTTGATAATCTACACAATTATAACCATCTGGTTCATAAGGAATTGAGAAAGAAACATTGGTCCAAATAGATTGGGTACCCAATTCTCTAGGTGTTTTGACTTTCTTAATTTTACAGGTTGAATAAGAAATTTGGTCAGGATTTTTGGGGTCTTTGTGATGGACTTATTCTACACTATCGGTGTCTACATGAGTCAACTCATAAAATTAACTATTTTTTGACAGATTATCAGTAATTTATTGACAATCTAGAAGGAACAATCTTTGAGTAATGGATTTTAATTCTGCTAAAGAAACTGACTTAGTATATTGAAGGACTTGAAGATGTCGACGTCGACTCTTTGTTATGTAATTGGACTTTTGAGTAGACGATCCTATTTGGGTAGATGAGCCAGTAACTACTTGAGTATTTGGTTCGGTTAATGACCCAGTTACAGCTTGAGAAAATGATAAGGGGGCATATTCAGCTCGAGCTGAATATGTATTTGCAATTGGGACTTTGCCCACACCTGCAACTTGAATAAATCGATTTGATTTAGCCCTGACATAGTCACTGACCTTCATAATCTTTTTGTCTGACATTTTGACTCACCAAGTGTATCACTCTTTGATCTTGTCCTGTAAAAATTCTCTTATTAAGAAATCTGAAATAGAATTGTTTTCTCCTTTGATAAATTCAATTTCAAAATCAAATACGAATAAAATTGCTTGCCATCTTGCAAAAATTTGTTTAGAAACTAAATTTTAACATCTTTTTGTAAAACTTCTTTTGCAGATTTGCAATCAATGCAGAGTAAAAATATTTTATTGAATAAATCATCTTGAAATTTTGTAACGCATAAAACAATTGATCAAATTTCTTTTTTAATAGTTGAATAATTCTTTTGTGGTCTGAGCCATAATCCTGAATGATACGTAACTAATTCTTCTTTATTTGACGCTGATAATTTTTGCTTGAGAATACCTCCATATCCTATTTTAGAGGCATCTGTTTCTACAATCATAAAGGCATCAGGATGTGGTATACCTAGGCAAGGAAGTGTTTTGACCTTTTCTTTTAGGATTTTGATTATCCTAGTATGTTCATCTGTCCATGGTAAGGGATTCTTTTGAAGTCTTTGATATAAAGGTTTGCATAATTTTCTAAATTTGGAAAGAAATCTGAGACATAATTCAAAGATCCTAAAAATCTTTGTAGTTGCTTTTTGTCTTTAATTTCATCTGAAAATTTGTCAGCAAATTCTATTGCTCTTTGAACAGGTTTTATTGTTCCTTGATATATGTCATAACCTAAAAATCTTATTTTTGTTTGAAATAATTTCATTTTGGAGGCAGAAATTACTAAACCATTTTTCTTAACTATGTAAAATAATGTTTTTAAATGTCTTAAATGTTGTTCTATAGCCTCAGAAAAAACTAATATGTCATCTATATAAACAATAATAAATTTTGTATAAGGGTTGAATATGTCATTCATTAAATGTTGAAATTCAGATGGAGCATTTTTTAATCCAAATGGCATTACATTCGATTCATAATGCCCAAATGAAACTGTAAAGGTTGTTTTATATCTATATTGTTCTGCAATTTGAACTTGCCAAAATCCACTTTTCATATCAAACTTTGAAAATAATATTGCATCATAAAGTCTTTAAACTAAATCTCTTTTGTTAGGAATGGGATACCTAATCCATTGTAATACTTTGTTTAAAGGTTTATAATTGATTATTAATCTTGGAACTCCTCCTTCTATTTCAGGTTTTTTTTTAACATAAAAGGTTGCACAACTCCAAGGCAATTTTGATTCTCTTATTAATTTTTGATTTAATAAGTCTTTTATTTCTTTTTAGCAATGTTGTAATAATTATTGATTCATTTGTATCGGTCTTGCTTTTGTTGAAACTTGTTTTTCATTAAATTCTTTAATATATGGTAAAGTAACTATATGTTTCTTTCTATCCTAAAATTGATTAGGCAAATCTGAGCATACTTCTTTTTTAAATTTGTTTTCTATTTCTTCTATGTCATCCTTAATATTAGGCTTTTCTAATTGTTCTTCATTTCTTTTATATTTAATTTCTTTTTGAAGATAATTAATATGATTTTGTTTATTAATTATTAAGTTTATTTGTTTAGTTATTGTATTTTGTTGTAATTGATGAATTTCTCTAGTATCTATTGATGATAAAAATTTGAAACTTATTTTTGTCGCATAATTTCTGCATGAATTCCTTGACTATCAACTTTAAATGGATATATTTGTGTTAAAAATGGAGTATCTAAAATGATATTTTGGCTAAGATTTTTTACTAATATAAATGTTGTTTTAAAGCAATATCCTTGATTACATATTTTGACTTTTGATAATTTATAATTAATTTCTAAATTCATTCCATTTGCACCTCGTAATCTTTCAGAAGTTTTCTCATAATATTTTATTGGAATAAGGCATTCTCTAATACAATTTTGGTCAGCTCTTGAATCTACTAAAGCAATTGCTTCTATTTGTAAAAAATTATCTATTTGTAATAATATTCCTATATACCATTTTTTATAATTAATTTTGTCTACAATTCATACATAATCTTCTTCTATCTGTGAACTAGAGGCTTGATCATTTTTATTTTGTGATTCAAGTACAGTTAATTTTGTTTGAGTTTGGAGTTGTTCTAATTGTTGATTTTGAATTTCTTTTATTTGTTCTTTTGAATTTCTAATTTCTTGTTGTAATTCTCCTGTAGTAACTTGCTTAAATAAAGTTTGTGATGGGTATTTATCCCATATTTTGTTTAAACTAAATGTATCTGGAGTTTTAATTTTACTTTCTTGTTCTAAAATTTCTTTTAATCTCATTAAGTATTCTCTTTTTATATTTGGATCTTCTATTTTATTAATAATATCTAATAAAAATTGTTTATCCGTATTTTTAGTAATTACATTAATTTGCTTACAGTAGCATATTCCTTCTATACAGCTTAAAGATTCATTACCTTCTGTAGTAATATCAGTGTCTTGAATATCTAGTATATCATCTTCACTATCACTAGTACTAGATTCTTGACTAGATTGTTCACTAAATAATAATTGATCAATTTTAATTTTTAATTCATCTTGATCATTTAACAGTTCATTAATTTTGTTTTTTTTTTTTTACATTGTTTTGTTGTATGTCCTCGTTGTCTACAATTCCAACATACTAATTGTTTCTTTGAATAATTCTTCTTAGGTTTTTATTTTTTCTTATTTTTCTTGATATATTGATTATCAAATTGATTTTTATAAAATTTCTTTGTTTTTTTTCTTATATTTCTTTGAGTATGATTGTGGTTTAAGATTTTCATAACCGTATTGTTCACAGAATGATCCCATTGTTTTACTAAAACTTTCTATCTTTCTTTTTTCTTTTTGTTCTTGACATATTGCTAATCCTTCTTTTTTAATAAAAGCAAATAATTGACCATATGTTATATTATCCCAAGGAATTGAATTTCCTCCTATTATTTCTGTTAATTTATTAATTACTTTTTCAGAAAAGAACTTTGGTAATCCTGCAATAAATCTTTCTTTCTAGAAAGAAGCATTGCAGTCATGTATCTTGAATATATTTGTTAAAAATACGTCTTTATACCACCTAAAATCTCATAAGGTTGGACATCTAAGATTTGTTAAAATTATTTTTGAACTAGCTAATTTTTCTTTAGGATTTCCTATGAAATGCATTGAAATTTTATATATTAATACTTCTACAGCATTTTGAGTTTCTTGAATAGTTATGAATCCATCTTCATCTTCTATTTGAGTTTTTTCTACATGATTAAGTATTATTTGTTGATTATTGAATACTATACAATATCCCACCAATATTTTAATGATCCTGTAAAGCCTGCTACTAGCATCTTAGCAGTCTCATGGTCACTTGTTTTATAAGCTTTATATGCAGTAGATGCCATACCATTTCTTGTAAAGTATTCATTATTTCATATTCTGATTTTCCATCTATATTCCATTCATAAATTGAATCACATGAATATTTATTAGAAATAAATTGTTTTCTTTCTTCATACATCAAATCTGGTGGAGTAGGTCTTGGATAGTATGTTCTTGTAGGGGCTTGTTTCCATTTATTCTTTTTAGTAATTTTATTTATTTCATCAATATCTTCAGATGTTGCAATTGATTGATTATCACTTTGTTGATTTTGATCTATGGTATTAATATTATTAGAGGTACTTGGTAATATTTTAAGTTTTTCATTAATTTGATCAATTAAATCTACTTTAGGAAGTTTTACTAGCGTCTTATTTTGTTGAACTCGTTTAAATAGTGGTAGAGATATATCTTGAGGAAATGTTACAGGTTGTTTTAATCTAATATTATCTATTTGATCTTCTATTTTTGTAACTTGTTTAGACACAGTATGTAATAATTGATTATGAAAATTATTTTGTTCATAAACTTTTTTAATATCTCCTAAGGTTGCAGCTTCATTATCTGGGTTATTCGATCCTTTTTTAAATGGAGTTGCTAAAATCTCTGTGTCATTTGTTTTAATTTTAATTTGTTCTAAGGGTGGGTGTATAGATTGAATTATTCCATGTTATGTAGTTACCCATTTTTTAAATTCATTTGTTTGTACGTTGACTTATTGACTTTCATAAGGCAATTGAATATTATGTTTTGATGCATACGTTTTAAACCATATAAAGAAAGGAATATTAATTTTTAATCTTTTCATTTCATTGTACCATTCTTCTCTAATTTCTTCAGTTTTTTGTTTAGTAAATGTATTAAAATACCATTTTCTTTTAAAATTATTTTCTTCTTGTAAGAAATCATTTCTTAAATATTCTTTATTTATTTTAAAGTCTTCTTTTTTAATAGTATTAACAGTTTGAAAATCTGATTGTGTAGGTGACATTGGTGGTGATTGATTAACTGATTCTGCTACAGGTGTTGTATAATTTATGAATTAGCAGGATTATTATTTATTTCACTTGCTTGTGTACTCCTAATATTAAAACTACTAGATTTTGGTAAAGAAAACGAACTCCTTGCAGATTTAATATCAAAATAACTTGATGAAGTTTCCTCTATTCCTAAAGAATTAAATCTTAACAATATATTCCCTTCTGGATGAGTAATTTGTCCTATTTCTTTTTGGGCTATATTTCTAGGTGGTAATGGGTTATCCATTATCCATACTTCCGGTATAGTAATTTCATTCCATTTAAGTAATTCTGTATTATAAGTTGATGTTGGAGTATTTTCTTCTGTTTCTACTGTTAAAATTGTAGTTTCTCCTCTAGTATCTTGTAATCTAGATCTTGGATTAAATTCAGAACTAGTTTGTTTAAAATATATTCTATAGAGTAACAAATACCTATGTCTATTTTGTGTGAAAATTGATTCTGGTAAATGTATATTTAAAACTAATGTATCTAATATTGTTGGATCATGTAGACTAACTTGAAAATTTAGAGCACAATTAAAATATATAGCGTCGTTACATAAATTTGATTGTACTACTCCTAATAAAGAGTCTTGAAATTTTAATAATGTTTTATCTTTCAATAACATTAATACTGGAGAATCTATTCCTATTTTTTATAATGGTTTGATAGCTATTTGTATTAGTCCAAAATGTTTATAATTAAATCCTTTTTGTTTATAATTTTCTATAGCCAATTGACTTAATAATCTTATTTCTTCAAATTTATTTTGCAGAGTTAATGTTCCTTCATGTTCTTTTATTGAACAAGCAGTTTTAAAGTCAAATGTTCCTATTTCGTATATACTGTTTGGTGAAATACTGCGTAATGTATTTTTGTTTCAAATTTGTTTGATATTAGTAATTTTTGTCCTTATTTCTCTTGAACTAATTACCTTGGACATTTTTCTAGATTTAGAATTTAGATATTTTCTAACTGTAGACGCCATTTTTGAATTATTAATAATTTCAAATTTTAGCACACAGTCTTCTCAAGACAGGATGGCTGCGGGAACACCTAGCTAGGCATACCAACAGCTTTACACTTTTTCACTCCTAGCTACCGAGAAAACCTAGCTTGCCAACGTATGGACAGCTCTCACTGCTACCCTTCCTTATTCTTAGAATTTTGTTTACTAAAATTCTACGTCACTAACAATTCTCAAATGAAATCTAATATTAGAATTTTCTCTAAATTCTACCTCTATTATTAAGCGTCCAATACCAGATTTCTAAATCATAAATATGGTCTTCTAACCAAGCTTGTTCTAATATTAAATCTTTCTTATCTTCTTTTGATAAATTATACCAATTTCTTTTTAGAAAGTTTTTAATATTTCTAAGATTAATTCTATGTCTATGAATATGCGCTCTTAACTCAGATTTTTCTGTTGGCCTATGATCTCCATAAATTTGATCTAAGCTAAATATGTGGCCCTGATATCAATTTGAAAACAGGATCAAAATAAATATGTAATAAATATGCAAATAAATGAAGGAAAATTTATTGGAATAAGAAAATAACTTACTTTGTTAGCAGAATATTAATTTAAATGATTGATGCTCAAAAGAAAATTAAGAAAATTATAGATTAGAGCAAGAGATGAATAATACTTATTTTATTGAGCAAGAGCTTTTGAAATGCAAGAGAATAGGACTTAGCTGGTTTTCTCAGTCGATGCCCTCAAATCAAGTACAAGAGTCTTTATATAGCCTCGAAAGACGGATTTCAAACCATTTCAAATCCAGCATAATAATTAAAAAGTTTTATTATTTTCACTAAGATAATATATTTTACATGTGTACATTACAATAATTCTTGCTTTTGACTGTTCTTAATAAGGCTAAATAAAATGTGGCTTGCTTTACTCCTTTTCCACCGAACTTCTGGAAGTATTGGATAAGGATACTTGACTTTATCTCTTCACAAATCAAAAGGGTCTTGAGAAAGAGGCCCACCATATGGACCTTCATCTGGATTATCTAGAGTACTGTATGATGAGCTGTCTGAAATTTGTTGAATAATTGTTGCCATGAGTTGCTTGAACTGTTCACTTTTGGACTTCTTCTTTTTAGAACTTTTTGATGATGTTGACTTGTCTTGAGCTTGGGCTTCCACCTTTGATGGAGTATTGGGCTTGATTGATTTTTCTTTTGGCTTGGATTGTGATTGAATAGGCTTTTTCCCGGACTTGATCCAGTTTTGAATACTTTGGGCTAAACATATTGAAATATCATACTTGTCCCACCACTTAATCCTAAACTCTCTAACTAGTGATAAATAACAGTTTGAGTAATAAGGCTCAATAGTATAAGACTATGATAAAATCCAAGGAATTTGGAAATCTATAAGAATGCTAATTTGTTGAACATAGGGTTGGTCTGGAGTATCAACATGTTTTTTGTAAGAAGGAAAGGACAACTGATTAATTTGTTCTAGATAAATTGCTGGATTGGGACCTAAATAATACCACCATTCTAAGAACCAGGAAGGATAAAATTTTTTACATCTAGTATCAAAATGTATAAACCAAGAATGATCAAATATTCTGATGTAAAACATATTGAGCCAGGTTGTTTGATAATCTACATAATTATAACCATTTGGTTCGTAAGGAATTGAGAAAGAAACATTGGTCCAAATAGATTGGGTACCCAATTCTCTAGGGGTTTTGACTTTCTTAATTTTACAGGTTGAATAAGAAATTTGGGCAGGATTTTTGGGGTCTTTATGATGGACTAATTCTACACTATCGGTGTCTACTAGAATCAACTCATAAAATTAACGATTTTTTGACAGATTATCAGTAATATATTGACAATCTGGAAGGAACAATCTTTGAGTAATAGATTTTAATTATGCTAAAGAAATTGACTTAGTATATTGAAGGACTTGAAGATGTTGACGTTGACTCTTTGTTGTGAATTGGACTTTTGAGTAGACGATCCTATCTGGGTAGGTAGATGACCCAGTTACAGCTTGAGAAAATGATAAAGGAGGATATTCAGCTAGAGCTGAATATGTATTTGTAATGGGGACTTTGCCCACACTTGTAACTTGAATAAATTGATTTGATTTAGCCATGACATAGTCACTAGCCTTCATAATCTTTTTGTCTGACATTTTGATTCACCAAGTGTATAACTCTTTGATCTTGTCCTGTAAAAATTCTCTTGTTATAAAATCTGGAATAGAATTGTTTTCTCCTTTGACAAATTCAATTTCAAAATCAAATACGGATAAAATTGCTTGCCATCTTGCAAAAATTTGTTTAGAGACTAAATTTTTAACATCTTTTTGTAAAATTTATTTTTGTTCCCATAATTTCTGGATGAATTCCTTGACTACCAACTTTAAATGGATATATTTGTGTTAAAAATGGAGTGCCTAAAATATGTGCGTGACTTACTCCATCCAAGCAAAAAGATTCCACGAAGTTTCTTCTTTTAATTTTGATCTCGGTCTAAGCTTGTATATCTATAGGCTCTATATTAATTATAATGTCCATGTTGAGTTCTTATTTTCCATATTAATTAAGGGGACGATTTTTGTTATTTTATCTGAAATCTGAATAGGTCTAAGTATAAAAAACTGAATGATATATATATTTTTATTTTTTATTTTAGAATCTACGTTAAAGTATCTGAAAACTGATGATTTTACACATACATCCCTATTTATATATATTATTTTTACTTGTTATTTTATTTTACATAGTAAAAGTATTTAAATATCAAAATTTGCTATAAATTTAATTTATTTAAATGTGTATAATTGGGAAAGAAGTTATTTTTTTAAAGAATTTGATATATAAATAAGCTAAGTGACCATAAAATAATTTGAAAAATATATAGAGAATCATAATATAAAATGAGAAAAAAATAATAATGTTTCAAAGTTAAAATATTATGCTATATACAAATTGGTCATAAATGAATTTTTTTTAAGGGTATTCAAGAGAATTAAAGGAGTAATAAATGATTTAGATATTTGCATTGAGATAAAAGTTAGAATTTTTAGCTTTATCCATACAGATGAAAATATCTCAGATTAAGTCTTAACTAAAAAAAAAAAAACAATGATCATGAGACGATCTGAAGTCTGAGAATAAGTTAAATTTAGACTCCAGACCAAAAATAATTAGGCCCTAATATTTTAAAAGGAGTATAAAATCTTGATGAGTTGCTTTGTCTATGAATCATGAGCTGCAAATTTGACAGCATGATAGCGTACATGATCATTTTGGTGCTAGTTATTCCAAGTTTTCAAACATTTTTCAATCGTTTATTACAATTGAAAATTAAAATAGTGCAAATCATCTGAAAAGTTTTCGCTTTTATTCACTACAAGAAAAAAGCAAATATTTGACTGTTTTTAGCCGTCAAATATTATCATATTTGATGATTTTTGCGTGTCATATATGTCACCGTCAAATATGATAATAGTTGACCATTGGTCAAACAGTCAAATATTCACTATAGCATTATTTGACTCTTACAAAACAGTCAAGTTTGTATACCTTTGGATTCAAATTTTAGGCCTTATTTGACGGTTTATTGAAGAAATATTTGACATTAACCGTCAAATATGACAAAGTAACGGTCAAAATTTTTAAATTTTTGTTAATAATATTTGACAGTAACCGTCAAATATTATGAACCTTTTTCAAAATTTGACTGCTTATAACCGTCAAGTATTATGCGGTAACCGTCAAGTTTTGCGAAATTTTTTTCATATTTGATTGCTTTTGACCGTCAAGTATGTGAGCATAGAAATAATATTTGACTCTTTTTGATAGACAAATATTATTACTTTTCTACTTGACCCTTTCGATACTGTCAAGTATGACAAATATTTTGGCTCGTATTTGACTCTTTATGAAACATATTTGATTGCTTTTGACCGTCAAGTATGTGAGCTATTTGACAGTCAAATATTATTACTTTAATACTTAACCGTTTCAACACTGTCAAGTATGACAAAAATGAAAACCTAATTTTTCCATATTTGATTCCTTTTGACCGTCAAGTATGTCAGTATTATTATTTGACTCTTTTTTGACCGACAAATATTTTAGCTCATATTTGACTCTTCTCATATTTGACTGTTTATTATACTTGTCAGTTTGGATACTGTCATGTGTGACAGAACTCATTTTTGACCTATTGTGTCAAATATTACCCCAATTTTTAGATTATATTTGACTGTTTATTAATAGTTAACCATTAAATATGACATATTCAGCCCATATTTGACGGTTTGTTATGGTCAACTTTTTGGGAATGGCCAAATCATTGAACCTGAACCGTTAAGTATGTATATATATATATATATATATTATAAATATTTTTCAAAAAAAATTATAGTCTTTCTACATAATACAAATAGAATTGGTTGATACATTTTAGTTAATAGCTACGTACCATGGCTATTATTTGCTTCCTAGCAAGTTTTCAAGGGTGCAGCTGATTATAATATAAAAGCATTTCATGGCTTAATATAATTAATAAAGAGATCAAAGTCCTTAATCTTAAAGAATTAACCCCAAAAACCACTTTAAAATAAATGGATGATGTTAAAGTGTAGGAATAAATCAACTAATTACGCTGCAAAAGTTGGCTGCTTGCTTTTCTCAATACCATGTTTAATTAAGCAATCAGCAAAGGTGGCTTGTATACAAATTTAAAAAGGGATACAAACAACAAATTGAAATTCACATCGCCAATAGGTTATGAACTATCTAATGTATGAATTATAATCACATATCCTAACTTGTTGATAATTTAGTGGGAGTGAAGCTAAGTAAACAAATGGAAATAAGCAAGTGATTAAGGCATACGTACAATTAAGCACACGTCATAACGAGTTGACAACAATTTAGTATGAGTGAAGCTAAGTAAACAAATGGAAATAAAAAAGTGATTATGAAATTCAAAACAGTATAAAAGCTGGGACTTCATATGACATTTAGTTCTGTTACCTATTTGTATATTCATCAATTTTGCTAAGAAGAAAATATAGAAGGAAAAAATGGTCCTATATAACCCAAGCCAATATCTCAAACAATTCACAACTATTCACTATGCAAGTAACGGCATAATAAATTGAAATGTGGATGCTCATGGAAACAAAAAACACAGCCCATGAGGAAGCCCAACAACTTACTTCCACAAAAATTCAGAGTCCTTTCTATTCTTAGTGGAGCTCACTATGATGGTTGGAATTTCACTTCTGGGAACAACAATAATCAATTCATGCTCCCTTAGTCTCGGCTTCAACTGCAAGTCTCCCAAAAAGGTCAGAAAACAAACAAAAGCATGGTGAAACAAAGTTGTTTTGCCCTCGATATAAAATAAACAATGAAGCAAAGCAACCAAAAAAATCACTAAGGATTGCTTCATCAACTAGATTACAGTCACTAAGATCCAAGCTTCCTGAAGAAGAACACTGACCTGACAAAGAAGGCAACGTAAAAAATTAACTTATATCTGTATGTTGTTAATTTGTTCAATAAAAAAGGAAAAAGCTAAAGTGAGATGATTCGAAAGAGAAAGTAGAAATGTGGACTACTAGACCTACTCAAGAGCCCTATCTAGACAAAAAATATTTGGTACACGCCATACGATTAGATAGCTGCATTACAGCCTGTTATACCCAATATTAAGACTAGTTACAATTGCAAGCTCTGTATCCCTACTTTGTTATAACATTACACTCTGTATCCCAATATTAAGACAAAAAATGCAACGTATGTATCATAGTATAACCCGATAAATCACATAATCAGTACATAGAGAGTTAGGTATCCATTTCCATATCTTTTGGAATCTCTAACTTGACTACCAAACTCTCGTAAATGTTTTGACCACAAACTACCAAAGTCTGCAAAATGTTTTAACACAAACAAACAAAAACGTCACATTGTGACAAGAATATGATGTAATGCAATGGGACCCTATCACACAACACAACTTGATGCATGATCACCATGGAATAGCATCAAAAGTTCTTAGCCATAACAAGTTGAACACAAACTTGAGTTATGGGTATAACAGGCTCATAAACTAATAGTTTTTAAATACATAACAGCATATGCTCTCATTTCACCATTCAAAATTTTAATTGTTGGGTCCAATTATAGCTTCTCCAAACACTAATAGTTCCGGAGACTTAAACTTTGCAATCCAAAGCAGCAATCAGTGAATTCTAATCCATTATCACAGACTTCTTTTTCTCTTTTCATTCAACAAGAGCATGGAACTTGCACTAATGCATGGAAAAAACCTAAATGCAAATACAGGTTTTCAACATGTATTTGAACAGTCGATCCATGCAGTGAAACTAAACCAAGCCAGTAGAAAGGAACTGAAGATGTTGATAGTGAGATAGAAAACCCTCAAACAATGAAAGAATGTAATAACAGACAACAGTTCGATCAGAATGGCTGCAGAGGAAGTCTTTAAAATATATCTATTTCATGACACTGTTACAAAAGTCAAGTATGTCATGAGACAATTTTCTTAGTAAAGTGAACAGTTCAGAATCCAGATTCAGCAACCACTATGAACCATTTCTCTGTGTGCTCTCTCCGATCATGAGAGCACTAAATTGAATAGTAAAGAGATGATAAAGTATGTCATTGAGATTAAAATTCAGATCTGACAGCAAGAAGAACATATTGCTTTTCTCATCTTGATTTCTGTATCCTTCATTTAACTAATTTATAGGAATATCAACTGCTGATAATACCAGTGATTCAGGGTATCCATTCCTAGAGAAAGTACAGAATTTATAAACTTTGGCAAACATTTAAATACCATGAGGCTGGGGGAAGCCTCAATTAAGATACCAAGAAAAACAAGGATAAAAAGAGACAAGAGACTTAGGTTTACTAATTTTTCCCTACTATATGGTTGTTTAGTAAAAAGCAAAGCTAAAAAACATTTGAACTAGATGTAGAGAAGACCCTGCAAATACTATGAAACCAGGCTGATCTCACTAGCCACCAGAAAAATATAAACAGGACAACACATGTAGTAGACTTGGAAACCGAAAAAAATGAATAAATAAAAGATGTCTTTTCATCGGAAAGGGATAGACGGATTCATATCAAAATTTGTGGAGCCAGAAACTCAACCCAAACTTCAAATGTATTAATCCTCTATAGTGATATATAGCATATTTATATTTTGAATCCAATCAGCTTTAAGTTAACTTATCATGAGTAAATTTTGACTCTCATGAGTAAATTATCATCAATGCTACCAATGCCATAACTTTTGTTCATTAAATCGGTCAACTTAACACACATTTCATCATATAGATTGCAAAGCTATAAGAATTAAATATCAATATGGACCAAACATGAAAAGTCTTATGACTGATTACTAAACAATGTCCTGCACAAAAAACTCCTCCATGTGGTACATGTAAAAATATGTATAAGCTATTCTACCTTGCTTACTATTCTACCTCTGCCATTTTTTCTATAGTAAAGTAATTTTGCCCATTGCAGTTTGCACCATTAGCACCATCATACTGAAGGACCCTAACTTTCCCTTCCTGCATTTTACAGTAGAATAATTTCTCAATCCAAAGAATATAAAAGGACAAAATGCAATATAATTTTTTTTAGCACACCAAATACTGACCTTAGTTCCATAAACAAGACCTCCTCCGACAAAAGGATGAAAGCAAGCAACATTGACCTCATCATCTGCACTAGGAAGCACTCTCACAAGTTCCATGTCTGAAACTCTATAAACCTGAATGACAGGGATAGGAAATTTACAGTCCATTATGACTAATTCCAACAAGGGGGAAAATGTCTTGAGAAGCAATCACAGTTAGATAGGGAAAAAAAACATTTTAAACAAACAATGGAATATGACATTCTTTATACACATATTAAGCAAGAGTCTACATTGGAGAAACAATAAGTGTCAAAGAAGAGAGATCTGTAGCCTAAGAGAGCCAAATAACTGAGTGAAAATTGCCAGAGACTGAGTTGTACTAGCTTGTTTGATAAAGTAAAGCTTTAGGATTGGAGAGGAAAAAGCAATAAAGACAACTACACAATAGCCAACCATATCAAAGCCAGAAAACAGAAAAGTATCTCTAAAACAGTGAATATAGGTGAAGTTGTTTCCCGGTCAATAACAATGCTTTTAAGAAGAGATCCATGACGTCGACCATAAGCAAGTAATATATGCTCAGAAGTAGCTGAAAACTGCATGTGCATAAGAAATGTAGGTTTAACCCAATAGAATATAAAAAGATCGGGCATTAAACTAAAGAATAAGCGAACATACAAGGTAACATATTTAAGTAGAATGCAAAGCAAGTTTCTAATCTTCAAGAACCAATGCCTTCACATGCTCACCATATATTCAAATCAGTGTCTAAAATAACAAACTGCTATCTTAATTCTTGGGTCCATAACAGAGATTCAAACAATCACAAAATCTATTCAACATTATAACTTTCTCTCCTCATTTCTAACAAAGCTTCAAGTTTCAGCAAGACATGACAGCATTGGCACAAACAAGACATCCTAAAATGTTCCAGATGGAATTTATCCTCCATTATCAGGCTCAAGATTGCTGAAACACCTTAGAAGGACAGAACCAATTAGTTGGTTTCAAGTATAACTTCCTACAGCACTGAATGTATTGTCTCAAACTGAGCAATAACATGGTGACAACTATAGAGAAAGGAAAGCAAAGTTGTCATTTTAATATAAACTCGCACAAATAGTAAAATAGTAAGGCTTTAAAATTTTAGGCAAAATAAGTGTTAGAAGTGAGCTAATGGACCGTATAAAAATATATAATATGCATGTATGACTGATTAGGACTAGAAACAACCAAACTGGGTCGAAGTCAAACAGTGAGCAACTCCAATTGCTCGAGATGCAAGAACTGAACCAAAACTGCATCAACAAAATGAATATTGTATAAGATGACTATCAAATATATCAGGAAATAGAAAAAAATTTGAGTTCACAATACAAAGCTGGTGAAGAGATTGAGCATTACGTTGACTCCTTAAGTGAGTATATACGAAGCTCGTACATCACTTGGTGTGCGAGATTGGGTGGCGAGTTGGGGATGTTACAGCCCCAGGTTCTTTGTGCAGGAGTTTTTACATGTTTTTTACAGGTAAAAATATGTATAAGCAGTAAAAAGAGAAAGGAAAAATGAGAGAGATTGAGAGATTAAGAATTAGATGAAGATACAAACCTGTTACAGAGGTGCAAATCTTAGTGAGAAGATGGTGATGCCTCTGTGTTGATGATGATGATTACAAGACGATGATGGAGAGATCAAATGATGATGGAGAGAAGGCGAGGAGGCAGAGATCGAGTTGGCAAATGAGATGGCAATGAATTTTGTGATTAATGTGGGAGTGATGAAGGAGGAAGCCGGCTAGGGTAGAAACGAAGAGGGCACAACGAAAATGAAAATGAATAGGAAATGAGATATTTATAGCAAATGGCAATTTCATAAATAAGTTAAAATACTGTAACATTTAATACAAGTAATAATGAGATTCAAAACAAAATAGACTTTAAAGGGGCATAAATCTTAATATTCTGGACACCTTTCCTAAATGGAATAGAGCTTAAAATAAAAATACTTAGTATATTTTAAATAGACTATAATAATACAATTTCAAGTTTTTAAATTCACAAAGAAAGAATGACCTTCAAAGGTTCAAATGGATACTGCTCCCCTACAGCTTCAAGTTCTTTCTTACATTTCTCATTCAAACTGTCAAACATTGTAACAAATAAGCGGTCCACAATATCCATCACCTGCAACAACAAAGTCATGTACTAAAACTAAAAAATATAAAATCAATGACATGACTATCAAACCAATAAAAAATCCAATTCTACCTCAGAATAATGTTTCATAATCTCAATTTCAACATCAAGACCCGTAAACTCACACAAATGCCTATGAGTGAATGAATTCTCTACTCTAGAAACGGGACCAATCTCAAAAACCCGACCAAAATCTCTACAAATAGACATTTGCTTGTGAATTTGAGGAGACTGAGCCAGGCAGGCAGGTTGGCCTTTATAATCCAGCTTAAAAACAGCAGACCCACCTTCACTAGAGCCTACTATCAATTTTGGTGTGTGGATCTCAACAAATCCCTCAAACAACAAGAACTGTCTAAATATCTGCACGACAATGGAAGCAATTTAATTTGAAAATGCCTAGTGGTGAAAATGAAAATAAGTAAAGTATTTATAGACTAGAGAGAGAGGGAGAGAGAAGAAACGTTACAGCTCCAACTTGACTCTAAATGCGGAAAATCCCTTGATTTGCAGGTGTTCGCATGTCCAGAACTATATAGTTCAAAAGTGTATCCTGATTAACATGAACAAGCTGTTCTCCTTCCTGCATCATTCAAACAAACAATTAACAAAAAATTAAAAAAAAAAGAGAAGAAAAATTCCAATCTAATCCTATAACTAACGAAAAGAGAATGAACCTTTAGCGCTTTTTCAATTTCACTTTCACTCCTAGCAGCATCCTCAATATTAATGGGTAGAGTTTATAACATCACTACTACTATAACCTCCTTCATCCCAAATAATAAAAACATAAAATCCACCACAAATAATATGTAGTTGTTGTTGGCTATCCAGAATATTTCTTAAACATATAATTAAACATTCTAGATATGATGTATTCAAGATAATACCACCATCAAAGATTCAAAAAAAAAAAGTAAAACTGAAATCTTCCTTAGGGTTCGTGAAGATTTTTCACAATAATATTACTTTAGTATATTAATTTATTAATCAACCAAGAAAAAGATGGTTACTGTGATGATTCTTTTACTATGCACTAGCTGTCACTATTCTATTTCATAGTCAATACAACACCATCATTATTATGCTTTCATAATTAAATTATGTTCTCGATTTCAAAGAGGATTAAAGCAAAAGCAAGAAAATATAAAAGAATATTTCTTTTAGGCTTTTAGAGGCCCACTACTTTTCAAAAAAAATCTTACTTTAATCTTTCATATATATATATTTTAAACTAACCTGCTTCTCTTCAAGTATACTAGCCTTTTGATTTGCAATGGAAAGAGCTTGAGAAACCCTACCAATGGCATCAACTAGACTATTAGAAATTGCATCCTTACCAGTTTAAACTCTGCCTTGTGTCACCTTTTCCATTTTTCTACCTGTTGTAAAAACAGTAGAAAAATCAAAGTTCTCTTTGTCAATTCCAAATAAAAAATTAAAAACTATAAATATGGAAAAGGAAGAAGAAAGAGAACCAGATTCAAATTCCGATAATACTGTGAAAATATAATGAATGGACCTAGAAGTTTGGTTGAGTTCAAGTTGAAACATGACAACTTTGCATGGCATGCATCCCTGCAAAGTGCAAACAAAATATGTAGTCGCAAATATTGCTCCAATTGCTGTTGTTAAAGGAATAATATAAGTACACAAGAAGAATACTACCCAAATAGTGGAAAATAATATAAAAGGAATAGATTGAGATCAAATATATTTGCACAAAGTTAACAAAATAAATTAAATTCAACAATCAATCTTTGATTTTCAATTAAAATCAATAATCTTTTAATTTTTATTAGAAATCCATTAATTATAAATATGTTTATATATTAATTTTTCATAATAGTAGTCTTTTGTTCACTTTTTTTTCATTTTATTGAATTTTTTGTTAGCTATATGATAATATGTCTATGATTAAAAAATAAATTAGACTTAAAGATAATTTAAGTCTATTTAATACATTGGAATTGTGACAGTTTTGGTGCAAAATTATGGTTGCAAGTAACTTAATTCTAATTATTTTTCATCCATAAGCTTGTGATGTTAGGTGACAAAAAATTGTTTGTACTGATTTTTTAATTTACAAGCTGACATTCACAACTAAAAAATGTGCAAAATGAGGCAGCAAACCTTCAACACTTCAAAACTAATGTCAAACTAAAGGAGACAATTTTATAACAAATTCCAATTATATTGATTATCAAAATAGCAAGTGCATGCAATTGGTCGCTAAAGCAATCATCAACAAGGAAGTTATATAATCTTTTCATCAATATAAATGAAGTGACTCATACCAAACCCAACATCAAGTCATTAATCCAGTCTATGGCAATTTTTTTAATAGGTTAACAAGTTATATATACAAGAGATTACCCATTTTGAGAAATATAAAAGTCCAAGCATAAAATGAATTTTAAATTATTAACTAAATTTAAGAACTTTAATGCAAATTTATTATACTTCAATAAATTAAGTAGTTTGAAGAAGAAACAACCACTTTAAATTCATAGTTCGAAATTCAACCAAGACAAGCAAGTTGCATCCTAGATTATGGTTATTAAGTTAATAATCACTATAATAAAAAAATATAAACTAGTTATAGAAATGGGCCAAAGCTATTAGGAAGATTCCAAACAAACTATAAAAAAATGGTAATCCTCTTCTTTTTCTTTCATATTATATACTTTAGTGCTCTTTCTTCCACAAAGCAAGAAAGAAAGGAGCGACTCACAACTGGGAAACCTCGTGCTTCTTCCTCACAATCTCAAATTTTGAAGCTTTTAGTTAACATAAACCCTATTAAATAATAATTAGTGAAATCAATTACATAAAATCCATTCCTTTCCCAAACAAAATAATTTCTTTATAATATCTATCCTAAGAAATCTACTAGAGGCCACCCCCATCTCCAATCTGAAATTTTTTTTCTTGCCTTCTTTTTATTTTTATTTTTTTAATTTCAGCAACAAAAAACAGAGCTAATTGATTCCTCTTTTATTTTTTTAATTTTGATTTATATGATGACATATCTAACAGATTTGTGACGGCTATAAAAGTTCACAACACAGTGAGCTTTCCATTCAAGATTTTGACTAATTTCCAATCAAATCAGAGGGCTCCTTCAACAAAATAAGAAAAATGAGAAAATGAACTTTTAGATTAGAGATATTACCATGGAAGAAGTTCAGATCTCAGAGGATCTTCAACCAAAAGCTTTGTGGTGACTGAAAGTGAGAGATTTGCTTTAGATCCGAGAAGATCTTCAACCAAAGGCTTTTTGGTGACCTAAAGTAAATGATTCGTAGTTGAATTTGATAAGGAGGCATTGTGTTGATTAATATAGGAGTGACGAAGGAGAAATCAGGCTAGGGCAAAAAAGACGAGGGAACAATGAACATGAAAAAGGAAATGAGATATTTATATGAAATGGTAATTTTGTAAATAAGTTAAAATATAATAGTGTCAAATAAGTTAAAACACTGGTTGACTTTGTGAGACTACATAATATTTGACTAAATATTTACAAAACCCTCAAATAAATTAAAATTGATGTGTCAAATATTTAAAAATTTCTTGTAGTGATTCAGACAGTGCACGATTAATGTTCTCAGATATAATGAGAATTGAGAAGACGTTGTAAATATTTTGCGAAACCTGGAGCCTCGAAGCAATAACTAACCCATCTTTAGTCTTGCATTTCTCATTGCAAGATACCACACAATCTTTTAAACTTGTTATGATTTGTAAGCATAAAAAAATTGAGCAATTAAGTACTAGAAAATGTAAAACCAAGTCCCATTTTCTCATATTATGATATGATAGAATTAGATATTAACAAGGGATCTATCTATGGAGAAAATTTTTGAAGTGATGCTACACTTATAAGCTATTTATACTATCTGATATGACATTATTATATAACCAACGCATCAACCATCTAAATTTTATCACTTATTGTTAACATTTACTCATTCAATCACATTATGTCACATCAGTTTGGTAATCAGATTTTAGAGGACGAAAAATATTAAATCATGCAAAATATACAACAATATAGTATTGTATAATTGATCTAGTATGAGTAGTGATACAATTCCCAAAACTTATTCTAAAGTCATGCATCTCAAATGGCAAAATTAAAATTAAGTATGGTATGAAATTAAAATTACACATCATTTATTATATAATCACACCATCCATTAGACAAGTTGTAATTAAGTACACATCATTTGGGATGTAAACTTTGGATAAATTTTGATAATAGTATCAATTTTCTTATACTATATATCTTGTTCAACTCCAGAAATATTTTATTAAAAGCTTTAACTATTTTACTCTTTTAATAAAAATATTTACCATTTAAAAGTTGAAACATAAAGAAGGAATACCAAGAATCACAATTGTAATAGTATATGAGAAATATTACAAATAATGCTGAACTAAACCTTAATATCACGTTTATCCCTAATTTTTTTTTTAAATTATCTATGAGTTTATTGTTAATAAATTTCTAATAAATTTAACATGAAAAGGGTAAAAAATTTATTTATGTAATAAGTTTATATGGTTTTTTTTGTCGGTTTTCATTTTGCTTTCTTGGTTGGAGCTAAATGTAATTATTAGCGAATTTGTAAATAGAGTTATTGAATTATCGTAATTCTTAAGAAATTTTAAAATAGGGGCACAAGTTCATTGAAATGAAAGAGAAGTAGCATGAAGAAATTAACATTCCATTGCAGACCAACTAAATTTGAGCTCAAGTGAGGCAATTTTTACAGGACAAAATCAAGAGTGAAACACTTGGTGGAAATATTCAAAATGTCAGATAAAAAGATCATGAAAGCCAATGACTATATCATGACAAAAACTAATCAATCTATTCAAGTTGCAGGTGTGGGAAAGGTTCCCAATAATGCAAATACTAATAGTGTTGAAATAGCCCATCATAAAGACCCAAAAAATCTAGACCAAATATCCCATTCAACCTGTAAAATAAAGAAAGTCAAAACTCCTAGAGAATTTGGCACTCAATCCATTTGGACCAATGTTCTTTCTCAATTCCTTACCATCCAAATGTATATAATTATATAGGTTATGAAAAAGTCTAGTTTAATGTGTTTTATCTTAGGACATTTGAGCATTCTTAGTTTATCCATTTTGATGCTCGCTGTCAAAAATTTTATTCATCCTCGTTCCTTGAGTGGTGGTATTATTCAGGAGCCAATCTAGCAATCTACCCAAAATAGATAATCAATTATTGCTTTTTATCCATTGTTAAATATTTTGAACTAAATATTTGGAAATGTTATACTTATCCCACAATTTGATCTTGAATTCTCTAACTAATAGTAAATAATAGTGAGGATAATAAGATTCCATGGTATAAGACCATGATAAAATCCAAGGGATTTGAAAATCTATATGAAAATTAATTTGTTGATCAGGGACATCAGCATGCTTTTTGTAATAAGAAAAAGATAATTGGCTTATTTGTTCTGGGTAGATTGTTGTATTGGCTCCTAAATAATACTACCATTCAAGGAACCAGGATGGATAAAATTTTTGGCAACAAGTATCAAAATGGATAAACCAAGAATGATCAAATGTCCTAAGATAACATATTAAACTAGGCTCTTTGATATCTATATACTTATGTCCATTTGAATGGTAAGGAATTGAAAAAGAAACATTGGTCTAAATGGATTGAGTACCAAATTCTCTAGGAGTTTCGACTTTCTTTATTTTACATGTTGAATAGGATATTTGGTCTAGATTTTTTGGGTCTTTATGATGGGCTATTTCAACACTATCAATATCAACTAAAATTAGTTCATAAAAATGACGATTTTTTAATGGATTATCTCTAATATATTAACAATCTAGAAGGAACAATCTTTGAGTAAGGGTTTTGAGTTCAACTAGAGAGATTGACTTAGTATATTGAGTAACCTGAAGATGCTGACATTGAGTTTTTGTAATATAATTGGATTTTTAAACAGATGAACCTACTGGGTAGATGACCCAGTTGCTAATTGAGTACCTATTTTGGTAGATGACCCAGCTACAACTTGAGAAAATAATAAAGGTGGACATTCAGCTAAAATTGAATAAGTGTTTGCAATGGGAACCTTTCCCACACTTGCAACTTGCATAGATTGATTATTTTTTGCCATGATATAGTTACTGGCTTTCATGATCTTTTTGTCAGACAATTTGAATATTTTCACCAAGTGTTTCACTCTTGATTTTGTCTTGTTAAAATTCTCTTGTTAAAATATTTGGAATATAATTGTTTTCTCCTTTGATAAATTCAATTTCAAATTTAAATACATATAAAATTGCTTGCCATCTTGCAAAAATTTGTTTAGAAATCGAATTTTTAACATCTTTTTGTAAACCTTCTTTTGCAGATTTGTAATCGATACGGAGTAAAAATCTTTTGTTGAATAAATCATCTTGAAATTTCAAAATAGATAAAACAATTGAAAAAATTTCTTTTTTAATAGTTGAGTAATTCTTTTGTGGTCCAAGCCAAATTCCTGAATGATATCTATCTAAGTCTTCTTTACTTGATTCTGGTAGTTTTTGTTTAAGAATACCTCCATGTCCTACTTCCGAGGCATCTGTTTCTACAATCATAAATGCAATAGGATTTAGAATTCCTAAGCAAGGGAGTGTCTTAACTTTTTCTTTTATAATTTTGACTATTTTAGTATGTTTATCTATCCAGGGGGAAGGATTGTTTTGAAGTCTTTAGAATAAAGGTCTACATAATTTCATAAGATTTGAAAAGAAAACTGATACGTAATTCGAAGATTGTAAAAATCTTTGTAATTGATTTTTATCTTGGATTTCATCTAGAAATTTATCAACAAATTCTATTATTCTATGGATTGGTTTTATTGTTCCTTGATATATATCATATCTTAAAAATCCTACCTTTGTTTTAAATAACTTCATTTTGGAAGCAGAAATAACTAGTCCACTTTTCTTAACTATATTGAAGAATGTTGTAAGATGTTTGAAATGTTGATCTATGGCTTCTGAGAATATTAATATATCATATTTATACTATAATGAATTTTGCATGAGGATTGAACATATCTTTCATATTATTTTGGAATTCAGATGAATCATTTTTTAATCCAAATGGCATTACATTCCATTCATAATGACCGCATGGAACTGTAAAAGTTGTTTTATATCTATCTTGTTCTAGGATTTGAACTTGCCAAAATCCACTTTTGATATCAAATTTTGAATAAAGTGTTGCATCATAAAGTCTTTTAATTAAATCTCTTATTAGGAATAATGTATCTAATCCATTGTAATACTTTATTTAATGGTTTATAATTGATTACCAGTCTTGGAACTCCTCTTTCAAATTCAACTTTTTTATTGACATAAAATGCTGCACAACTCCAAAGTGATTTTGATTTTTTTTTATTAATTTCTTGGTTTATAAATCTTGTCTTTCCTCTTGGCAATATTGTAATAATTCTTGATTCATTTGAATTGGTCTAGCCTTTGTTGGAATTTTGTTTTTCTTTAAATTCTTTGATATATGGCAAAGTAGCTACGTGTTTTTTCCTATCCCAAATTGATTAGGCAAATCTGAGCATACTTCTTCCTGAAATTTATTTTCAATATTTTCTATTTCTTCTTTTATATTAGGATTTTCTAATTGTTCCTCAATTCTTTTATTTTTAATTTCTTTTTGTAAATCATTAATATGAAGTTGTTTACTATTTATTAGGTTAATTTGTTTATCAATTGTGTTTTATTGGAGTAAATGAATCTCTTTAGTGTCTATTGGTGATAAAAAATCAAATCTCATTTTTGTTCCCATAATATCAGTATGAATTCATTGATTATCAACTTTAAATGGATATATTTGTGTTAAGAATAGAGTACCTAGAATAATATTTGACTAAGATTTTTTACTAATATAAATGTTGTTTTAAAGCAATATCCTTGATTATGTTTTGCACCAGAAGTCTTTCATACATTTTCTCATAAAATTGAGTTGGAACAAGACCTTTCCTAAGACAATTTTGGTCTGCTTCTGGGTCAACTAATGCGATTATTTCTATCTGTAATCTATTATCTATATGTGATGATATTTTTACATACCATTTTTTATAATTAATCTTTCGTATTATTTGTATATAATCTGTTTCTATTTTTGAGCTAGACGTTGAAACTTGATCTTTATTTTTAGATTCAAGTATTGTTAATCTAGTTTGAGTTTGGAGTTGTTCTAATTGTTGAATTTGAATTTCTTTTATTTGCTCTTTAAGGTTTTTAATTTCTTGTTGTAATTCTCATTTAGTAACTTATTTGAATAAACTTTGTGATGGATATTTATCCCATATCTTGTTTAAACTAAATGTTTTTGGAGTCTTAATACTACTTTCTCGTTCTAAAATTGCTTTTAATTTTATTAATTATTCTCTTTTTATATTCAGATCTTCAATTTTATCAACAATAACCAATAAAATTTGTTTATCAATATTTTTAGTAATAACATTAACTTGTTTACAATTACATAATCCTTCCGTACAACTTGAAGATTTACTAATTTTTGATATATTATCAGTATCTTGAATTTCTTGACTATCATTGTTATTATCACTATATTCTTGACTAGATTATTCACTAAATAATAGTTTATTAAGTTTATCTCCTAGTTCATCTTGGTCATTAAAAAGTTCATTGACTTTATTTTTCTTTTTACTCTGTTTTGACGTATGATCGGCTTGCCTACATATCCAACATATTAAATGTTTTTTAGACTTTGAATAATTCATTTTATATTTTTTCTTATTCTTCTTATATTATTGATTATCAAATTGACTTTTGTACTTAAAAAGATTTTTTGATTTATTCTTTTTATACTTCTTAGAATAGGATGGCAACTTAAGATTTTCATAACCATATTGTCCACAAAATGATCCCATTGTTTTGCTAAATCTTTCTACTTTTCTTTTTTCTTTTTATTCTTGACATATTGCTCAACCTTCTTTCTAAATAAAAGCAAACAATTGACCATATGTTATATTTTCCCAAGGAATTGAACTTCCACCTATTAATTCTGTTAATTTATAAAACCAAATTTGTAAACTTACGAGCTGTTTTCTCTCGCTGCTATCTGATCAGATAAGTTAGAAAACATTATGTTTTTAGTTATTATATGATATCCAGGCCTAGTTGAATTGTACAATTTTGGATTACTTGAATTAAACTAGATTTGGTTGTAGTTATTATATGATATTGAAGCATAGTTGAACTGTACAGTTTTGGTAGTATAGGTTGTAATTGCTCTCTTATTTATGTTATTTTGCGAAGTTAATCTAATGTTTTGCCATTTCGTCTTATTTATGTTATTTTGCGTCATGGGAAATGTCTTTTGTGGTATCTACAACAAGTTCAAAATCTAATAGATATTTTTTTCTCTTTGGCAGTCTATGTTTACACTTTTTGGCACATTCAGGGGAGGTTGTCAACTTGCGATGCAAGTAGCTGAATAGGTTGAAGCTTTGGAATTTTAAATTGCCTCAGGTTTTGCATTGGTAAGTCTTCTGACTTTTTGTTTCTTACATAAATTCTACCTTATGGTTTAGTATGTACTCCATAAATTATAGCTTGTCCCTTCTCTTTGTATTCTTTGTAAATAATTTGATTTAATTTTCCATTTTGACTATTTAGTTTATAAACATTTTATGTAATTTATAATTATTTATGCTAAAAGTTGTGAAAAAAATGTACATTATTCTTGAATGGAATAGGGCCTTATCGATATGGAGAAAGGGGTTAGTATTCATTATGCATATCTTTATCACATAAAATAATCTTAATTACTAATTAATAACGTATTGCCAGGAGGTAAGCTATGGATAAATCTTGGATTCAACTTTTAGATAGGCTTTTGCGGGAATATATTCAAGGCATCAAGTCCTTTATGATAATAGCAGCAAACTGTTCAAATAAGAAAAATGGTCAAGTTTGTTGTCCATGTCGTAAATGTCTAAACATATTTTGGAAACCATTGGATGTTGTTGAGAGTCTTTTATGCAAACCTGGTATGTCCCCTAGTTATCAACAATGGATCTGTCACGGGGAGGAAGCTGACTATGGATCTTATAATAGCTTAAACTTCGTAAATACAAAGGAGGAAGTTGATAATGATGTGAATAGTCAGGACGATGATGATGAGATGTATGAATTGATACATGACACATATGGTCCATCCATAATGGCTAATGATCTTCCAATGGAGGATGCCATTCCTTCATCGGATGAAGTAGATGTTGTGGAGGAGTTTAGTTTATTAAATGAAGCCAGAAAGACTCTATTTGAAGGGGCTACAATGTCAAAATTGAAATTTATAGTGCAGTTGATTCATATAAAAGTTATTAATAAGTAGAGTAACAATTCATTTAATATGTTACTTGACTTGTTAAATAAAACATTACCTGAAAATCATAACCTACCAAAGTCAATGTATGATGCTCAAAAAATGTTGAAAGACATAGGGCTAGGGTATGAAGCTATTCATGCATGCAAGCATGATTGTGCTTTGTTTTGGAAGGAAAATGCTTAATGTGAGAGATGCCCAATATGTGATGAACCCAAATATAAACATACTAGTTGTAAGAAGAAGAAGGTGCCATAAAAGGTTTAACGTTATTTCCCTCTAAAGCCTAGATTACAGCGATTGTTTATACCATGACATACAACAAGTGATATGAGATGGCACCAAGAGAAGCAAATGGTTGAGGAAGGTGTTCTAAGACATCCAACTGATGGTGAAGCATGGAAAGAGTTTGATAAGTCATATCCATGGTTTGCACAAGATCCATGAAATGTTAGGTTAGGTCTTACCATGTATGGATTCAATCCTTTTGGTAGCATGCATAACCCATATAGTATGTGGCCTATTATACTTGTACCATATAATCTACCACCATGGAAATGCATGAAACAGTCAACTTTGTTTATGTCATTACTCATCCCAAGGCCAGTGCACCTGGGACAGATATTGAAATATACATGAGGCCATTAATTGATGAATTGAAGGATTTGCAGAGTGTTAGTATAGAAACTTATGATGGCATCATCTAAACTTCATTTCTAGATGCATGCATCAGTGTTGTGGACAATTATTCCAGCATACGAAAATCTATCTGGAGAGAGCACGAAAGGTTACTTGGCGTGTCCTGTATATAATAAAGAAACTTCATCTCAATTGATACAAATTAAAATATGTTACATAGGGCATCGTCGATTTTTACCCCTTGACCATCCATAGAGAAATAGTAGATTACACGATGGTGATCAAGAAAAAAGGGTTGCACCACTAGAATATATAGGTTATGATATTTTAAAGCAATTTGATCTATTTGATGATTTGAAACTTGGAAAACACCCTAACAATAAAGATAAAAAGAGAAAGAGAAAGTCGGACGAGCTAAATTGGACTAAAAAAAGTATATTTTTTGAGTTAGAGTACTGGGCAACATTAAAACATCGTCATAATCTTGATGTGATGCATATTGAGAAGATTATATATGATAGTCTAATAAGGACATTATTAAATATCGAAGGGAAATCTAAAGATACTGACAAGGCGAGATTATACCTAAAAGATATGCGGCTTATAAAAGAGTTACATTTACACAATCAGGGTAATCGATGTTTGAAGCCTCATGCTTGTTATGTACTAACTGTAGATGAAAGGAGAAAATTCTGCACATTCTTAAAGTCAGTTAAATTTCCCGATGGATATGCATCTAATATTGGAAAGTGTGTTGATGCTAAAGATGGAAAGTTAATGGGTTTGAAAACTCATGATTGTCATGTAATTTTACAACAATTACTCCCAATTGGCATTCGTCCATTCCTACGAAAGGATTTATGCACAGCAGTCGTTGAGTTGTGTGATTTCTTTCGACAATTACGCGCCAAAACAATAACTACATCAAATTTGGATCATCTTCAAAAGGGTATTGTGGTGATACTTTGTAAATTGGAACACATCTTCCCACTGGCATTCTTTGACATAATGATCCACTTAGCCGTGCATTTGCCTCAGAAGGCAAAATATGCTAGTCCAGATGGATTTAGGTGGATGTAGCTAATTCAAAGTTATACTTTTTCAAATACAAGTTATGGAATTTAAATGTTTCGTATACATTATAGAAATTATTTTAGATTATAACATGATAAATTACTATGTGACAAGGCTCTAGGTAGATACAAGAGCTTTGTCAAGAATAAAGCTTATCCAGAAGGGTTAATTGCAAAAGCTTATATTGATCAAGAAGCAATGACTTTCTGTTCAATGTATTTGCAACAAAATGAAACAACATTCACCCGCCCTATTGAATTTATGGTAGTGGTGAATATGATGGGGGAATATCTGTTTTCTCCCAAAATGTTAGGGTTTTTGAACCAAAGAGATCCTAATTATTAACCCATATAGAGATTGATAAGGCTCATTGGTATGTTTTAAACAATTGTGACGAAATGCGACCATTCCTTGAGTAAGTTTATCACTACATATAGTTTCTTATAACCTACTTCAATGTTTTGATTAATCTAATATATGTTATGAAAAGTTAATCTAATTTGTTAAATTTAATCTATGTAGGCAACACAAGGTTATTTTGTAAAAGAAAGGTGAAACAAATTTAAACATGTTACAACAAGAATCTTTTCCTGATTGGTTTAAGAAACACGTAAGTGATCATATTCAATATATAATTTGTATAAAATGTTGTGATTTAATAAAATTATTAATAATGGTTTGTGTGATATGGTTAATGGAGTTACATGAGCAAGGATCTACAATAGTGAATGAGTTTTTATATGCATTGGCATGTGGACCTGATCGAAGGTGAAATATTACTCTGAATGTGATGTTAATGGGGTGTGATACTGTACTCAAGAAAGAGATGAGGGACTTACAACTCAAAATAGTGGGATATCTGTACCTAATGAATATGATTGAGGAGAGATTGATTTTTTTGAATCTTTATCAAATATCATGGTATTAGATTACGTAAATGACAATCAGGTTGTTTTATTTCATTGCAAATGGATACTGATCCTAAAAAGGAAGAGAGTCGCCAAAGTTATCATCTTTTATCTGTTAATGTTTCTCGAAGTTGGTATGACGATGATCCTCATATATTTGCAACTCAAGCACAACAAGTCATATTCATTGACGACCCAAATCTTGGGGAAGGATGGAAAGTGGTGGAGAAACTAGGACGTAGGGGTGTATGGGATATTCACGAGAAGGATGAGATAAGTGAAGTACATACTGAGGTTTGTGATGAATTAGCAGATTCTTTTTTCATATTTGAACAAGAAGAGTTAGATGTTGGCTTATACGATAGACATGATGTCAATCCAGAAGAGGTTAATGTTCCAATTACAAAAAAGAGTGCAAGTAGACGAGAAAATGATTTACATGACTTTATATGCAATGGGGCAGATGAGGAAGATGAAAGTGACAATGAAGAAGATATTGAAGAAATGCTAGAAGATACTGAATCTGAATAAAATTAATGGCAGGAATGTGAATTTTTAGTTTGTCAAAATATTTTTGATCATGTTATTAACTATATATTTATTTATCTCTTCATTCTTTGTGTTTATGTTAGTAAACATGTATATGTTGTGTTTTGTAGATGGCTCTAGGTGGACGGAAGAGAACAAAAAATATTAATAGTGCAAAAAGTAGCATTCCAAAAAGTAACAATGCAAGGAGTAGTATTCAAGAGAGCAACAATGCAAGGAGTAGAATTCTAGAGAGTACCAATGCAAGGAGTGACATTCCAGAGATTAACATTGCTAACATAGAGAAGAATAGTGAAAGGCCAAGGCAAGTCCAAAGTGAAATAGGTAAAATGGTTTCTTAATGAATATATCATGTATAAACTTTTTTTTTTATGTTGAAAAATGTTAGTTCTTTGATCTGGCTGACGATTTTCTATTTTATAGATGACTCACAACCTTCACAATGTAAGGTTCATGGACCTACTTGAGGCCTACGTTCTGATTACATTATGAGCTCACAGGGTAAGATAGTGTTGGCCGTTTCTGCAAAAACTGGTACAGCAACAAGAGATTATGCAGAAAGTCTTTCTAGTGAATGTGAGGTTATTGTTCGAAACCATGCTTCACAAGAGCATGAATCATGGAGTAAGATACCTTGGAAACCTGAGAAAGGGAGTTCAATATGCTTTTGGTATGTTTAGTATATAAGGTTTAAACATGTAGCTGATTTATGATTGTTTCATGATAAATTTTTGGTTGACATGTATTATGTTTTATTATAAAATATAGAAAAAGTTTGATTTGGATTTTAGCCAAGATCATGTTGTTCGTTGCATCAATGTTACTATGGGTGGTTGATATAGAGATTTTCGCTCTCATTTGAAGAAAGAATATGAGTAACTTGGAGCAAATGATACAGCTCATCAATATCCTCCACCTAATATTAAGCAACGAGAGTAGGATTATTTATGTACTTTATGGTCTCAAGAGAAATGCCACGTACTAAGTTATAAATAACGTTTTTGTTCGTATCAATTAGTTTATCATCATAATATGAATGCGATAACTTTAGTTGCTGCTTTAAAGATTGTTAATATATAGCTTAAATAGTTAGACATTATTTAAACATAAAGGGGACAAGGAAAGAGGGGTTACTATGGTGACTTCTGATCACTTGCCTAGCTAGCTTAATTTGTTTAAATAGGGTTATAAGAAAAGCTACTGGTTGGGAAATCATTCATTTGAAGTGATGAACACTACGTATAGGATTCCTCTTCCCTATCTAACCTTTTTGCTTCTTAACTTTGTTTTCATGGTCCATGAGTATCTAATGAAAGCTAAGTTGTGACAAACTACCATCTTTAGATAGTCTGCACCATTATCGTTTTGAAGCTAACAATAACAAAAAGAATCGAGCTACAGTTATCTTATAAATATATATATATATGTGTGTGTGTGTGTGTGTGTGTATAAACGTCTTTGTTAAACTGTTTATATAGTTTTATTATATTTTTGCTTTATTAATTGTTATCAATCATGGGACTTTCTAATTAGCAACACATGAAAGTGTAGCATCTATGAAATATAAGTTGTGTTATTGTTATTAATATTATTATTAATAGAAGATTTTTATTTTAAAAAATTTTATGTCATCTGAATCTTTAGATGTTCTTTGATGTTGAAAAAGAATGACATCTTAACTTTTTTGTCAAGGTCCATGAGTATCCAATGAAAGCTAAGTTGCTACAAACTACCACATTTAGATAGTTTGCACCATTCTCATCTTGAAGCTACAAATAACAAAAAAAAAAAAAACTAGCTACAGTGTCAAATATATATATATATATATATATATATATATATATATATGTATGTATGTATGTATGTATGTATCTGAAGGTCTTCCTTAAACTGTTTCTATATTTTTGTTATATTTTTGCCTTTGTTAATTGTTACCAATCATAGGAGTTTCTAATTAGCAACACATGAAAGTGCAGCATTTGTGAAATGTAAGCTTTGTTATTGTTATTATTGTTATTATGATTTTTATTTCCCATAAATTTACTTCATCTCAATCTTTAGGTATTCTTTGATAGTGAAAAAGAACATACTTAAGATGTGGTAATCTGGTTTATTTACTTGTTGAATATGCTAGTTAAATATACTTTGATAGTAAAATATGCTAATATGGTTTCTTCCAAAGGTTATTCAAATTCTTTTACTAATTGATGGCTCACATCAGATGTTCTTTTAAAATTTAGGAGAGATGCCAAAAAAATTCACAAAATAGAAAGAAACTGAGATTTACTCATCGTGGAGGGACAAAATCTTTTGTAGCTCATTGTTTAGAGAGTTCAAAGGTGAAGGTTTTCAGAGTTTTTTCTTTCTCTATTTAATGTAATTTAATAAAAAAATTCAAAGAAATAATTTGATTAATTATGAAGTGATTGTTTTGGATAGCAAGTAGGTGAGACACAAAGTTTCTCCGCTTCCTTCCAAGCCACTCATTACAACACTAAAAAGGGATGGGTTAACTCAACAACACAACAGAAGCATGTAAGTTTTTCTTTTTATGTATTAAGTTAATGTTTTACGTTTCTTAGTCATCAATACCTCTTAAGTTATGATGCCTTAACTGTTCGCTATGGCTTAAGAAAAGCACCTTCAATGATTTGGATTTTGTATCATGGAAAGCGGGAATCTAGTTTAACATGTCAAAATAAGAAAAAGAGAACAAAGTTATATTTTATTCAGCTTAATGGTGAATATTTAAGGTATGGTTAGAATGAAGGGAAAAAATTCAGTATCACTGCATTTTACAACATTTGCATATTGACATGCTTTATATATATATATATATATATATATATATATATATATATATATACATACATATATATATATATATATGTATGTATATATTTGCTAGATGTCTGTTCTTTCTAAGCTTCATAGCTTGACTTTACAATTTAAGGGGGCCTTAGAATTATAATTTAAAATTTTAGCTATTGATTTAGCTGCATCAATTGGCGTAAGTTAACATTATTAGGATATAAATCATATTAAAAAACAAAATTATGAAAAAACTTAAATATGTGAATTTAAGAGATGTTTAATTTATAAGCCAAAAACATTTATTTAATGGTGTACTAAAAATATGCTCATGTTGGTCAAATCTATTTAAGAAAACGACTTCAAAAGATGTTTTTTCGTTCACAGTTCTTGGTCATATTATAAGAATGAGGTCAACCAAATATATATAATTTATGGAGTTGGTATCTAAATTTCTTTACTATGATTTAGTTAACAATTAGATGAATATTATGATCATGAATAAGGATATTATAACACTGACACTTATATGGTTTGGAATAACTACCTTCAAGTTGGAAGTTTTCAAAGCTAACATTTTAACTCTTATACATTAACAAAAGTTAACATCTCTATAATAACTCAAATATATGAAACAAAAGAATAAACGTGTTAGTTTCAGAAACCTCTAAATTTAAGGTTAGTTAACTCAAACTTTGAAGTTGTCAGGTAAGAATATATTCCCTTATAAATTGCTACCCGTCAATAGATAGATACATGTGTATAGAATTTATAACAAATTTTGATGGTGATTTCACTGGCAGCTAGATGGGTACCAAACAAATCTTAGATGAATTGTATTTCTATGCTTTAACAAGGCCCGTCAATACATGAATGAATACAAACTCCTTTATTTATATGTTCGTATTCCCTAGTAGAAAATGACATGTAATAATCACCCTCCCAAATACAACATCAGAAAAATAGCATATAATAGAGTAGTGCCTGGGCTTGATAAGTTCAATTTTCAAGCACTCCTCCATCTTCAATGCTGGTTGGCACAAACTGCTTACTCTAGAATAGAGGTAGATCCCTTTCATGGCATGAATTGACTTTATTACAGTTTAAGGAAATTAAGTTTGATAAAATATCAAGTCAATGTCACTGTCTGCATAAGATATCAGCTAGCTTTTTCTTTTGTTTGAGTAAATAATGAAGATATAACAATAACTCAATAAATAAATAAATAAACCCTTGTAAGTTTTATTTCTAATTCCTTTAAGTTGAGTTCTTTTCTTTTGTATCAACTTCGTATTATTATTTTTTCTAATTTATAGGCATCGTTATGTGAACTAGAGGCGTCCGATGCTCGTGGAGAAACAGATTTAACTAAGATAGAGATATCTCAAAGAGTGTTTGGTAAAAAATATGGCTATGATAAAGGATTAGCAATGCGAATACAAACTTCTCGTGCTCCATATGTTTCAATACATACTGATGAATGGAAGAAGCAAATAGATGATCAGAAGACTCACTTTGAAGGTAAGATAGAGGAACAAAAGGCTCATTTTCAAGGTCAGATAGAGGAACAAAAGTCCCATTTTGAAGGTATTATATCTTCATAGCAATGGAAGATTTGAATACTAAGTTTCAAGAACTTGAGAAAATGATGTAACATTACTTGGGTGACAACTCTATTGGTTAACCTTCACAGCCGCCACCAACTTGGTCGTGGTCTTCATCTTCATCCTAGTTAGCATATATACTTTTGTGTAAATATTGTTGCATATATTATCATTTGGGTGACAACATGATGGTTTATCTTCACATCAATCACCATCTTCATCCTAGTTAGCATATATATTTTTGTCTATTTTGTGACTTTGTGAATGGTTTATGCTCACAATTTTGTTGCTTATACATGTATATATAAGCTTTCTGGACTAACTTCTTTTGTAGTAAATTTTGTAATACTTTGAAAATAATGATATGAATCATGTGGTGCTATGGTTTAAAAATAATGATATGAATCATGTGGTGGTATGGTTTAATGTGCTTGACATTAGTTAAGTAGATATTATGAAAATTATATTGCAGGGAAAGGTAATATAAAAGCTAAAAGTTAAAAAAAAAAGAAAAGGGTTTTGCGACGAAATTTCGTAACAGAATCAAACAATCTAAATCTTTCAGCGACAAAAAAGTCGTCACTATATGCTAGACACAATAACTCAAGCACCATTTAGTGAGGTGAACTTTGTAGCTAAAAAATGCTTTTGCGACAACATGTTCTCGCGATAGATTTACAAATACATTTTCACAGACAAAATATTCATTGCAAAATATCAACAAGAACCTTCTAACCACGTTTTAGTGGGGAAAATGTTGTAGCTGAAACACCCTTCTGCAACGACATTTTGTCTCAATAGATATACATTATAGTTTATAGAGACAACAAAATTGTGGCAAAATGTTAATAAAAATATCAATTCCATTATAGTGAGAAAAACATTTTAGCGAGAACATCCTCCTGCGACGAAAGTTTCTCGCTATAGTTATGCATGGATGTCTACAGCAACAAATAAATCGTCGTAGAATGTTAGTAAAACCATTAAACCACGATTTAGTGAGGAAAACATTTGTAGCTGAAAAACCTTCTATGACGAAATTTTGTTGCTAAATACTAGTTGAGAACCTGCACCATAATTTTGTGCAGAAATTCATCGTACCTAAAAAGCCCTTGTGTGACAAAATGTTAGTACAAATCATTTAACGAGGAAAATATTTGTAGTTGAAAACATCTTCTGGGATGGAATTTTGTCACTAAATATTAGCTACAATCATGCAACCACCATAGAGTGAGGAAAATCATTGTAGCTGAAAACCCCTTCTGCTATAAAATATCGTCGCAAAATGATATTCAAAATCATGTAACCACATTTTAGTGAGAAAAAACATTGTAGCTAAAACAACTTCTTGCGACGAAATATAGTCGCAAAAAATATTTTTAGCAACAATAACCTTTTCCTCGCTTGGTTTTTCTGCGACGCACCTTCTGCTGCAATGGTACGATGAAATTTATTTCGTCGCTAAATGTTTTGTGCAATTTTTAGGCTTTTTCGAACAAAATTTTTCATCGCTAAAGGTGATTTTTCCCGTAGTGATGCTAGGAGTTTTGTGGTCACAACTTTATCCTATTTGTTCTGGCTTTTGTTTATGCTTTGAATTGCGTCATTGTTATTGTTGTTAAGAACTTAAATTGATCTATTTTTGCATTAGGAACTGCTTTTTCATTGACTTTATCAAATTACAATAGGCATTCTATGTGACATATGATCGAAATGCTTAAGTTGTATTGTCTTTGTCCTATTCTTGACTCTACCACAAACTTCTGATGTTTATTAACTTGTTGAACATGTTGGAGTTCTGGGAATACGTTACCTAAGATTTGAGCAACTGGAGAGGGATTTGGCTAGAATTAGGAGACATGATTTACATGGCTAGTGAGTAGGACCATAAGGAGGCATGCTGAGTTTTTTTTCCCCTTTAATAATCTGTTTTGTTGATTACAGCTTTAGCCTTCCGACATTATTCTCTTCTGGACTTCTTGTTTCTCTATAGTTAATAGATCTATGGTAATGGATATATGATGAACGGTTGTAATTATAATTACAGGTATATTTAATCATAACTAATAGTAAAATTACTGTGCTCCATGCCCAATTTGATGATTACAATTTTACTGCCTGTACCATTTATAAATTCAAATGCTTTGCTATCCATTTGATGCACGTTTGCTGGTCAATTTTACTTATACTCATTTTTATTTGAAATTTCGTGTTTACTCGGAAGCATCATACAGGTTTCTGAATCTGTTGTTTTAAGTTTGAGTTTCATTAAATTATTGGATGCTATAGGACTATTTAATTGTGATAGGAATCAACAAAACCGAAATAAACTAGAGGAGGTTGCCTGCAGTGGCACCTTAGTAACAGAATTAGACAAAACTTATACATGTAAGCACCGTAAACTCTGCTCTTAGTCAAACTTATAAAAATGTTTAAAATCATGGATGAGTCTTAGGTTACGGGAATTTAAGTGTTATAGATTCGTGGCTCTACTTTCCTCTTTTTATTTTTCTAGTTATTTTATTGCAAGTTTATGCTCATGTTCATTTCCCATTTTTCTTTAATCGCATGACATTGCCTAGTTCTAGTTCCTATATCTTTGCAACAAAAGTACATGTGATCGTGAAGGTTTCTATTGCTAATAATCATTTTTTTTTTAACTTTCTAGCCAAGTAATTGAAGATCTAGCCAGAAGGAGCACTTAGATGAATTTCAACTAGAAAGCACATGCCTTTGCATTTATTTATTTATTTATTTTAATAATGCATGTAAATTATCAAAGTGTGAGTTTTTGTGTGCTTTTGAATGTGAGTATGCATGATTAAATTGATATTTCTTTTTTTTTTTTTTGGATTGTTAAAAATGAGATTTCTTATTTATTAATATATTATTGTTTTTCTTTTAGGGTAGATGAAAAATAATCATTCAACATACAATACACAATTTAAGAATAAATATTTTTATCAACTATTTTCGATCATCAATATTTTTCAGGTAACGACAGAGGGATGCATGAGAATTTGTGATTAGATGATAAATTTATCTTATTCATAATCATTAACATCATCAATTTAATATAAATTTTAAAAGAATAAATAAATTCATTCTATGTTATGAGTTCGCTCCTCCGCCACTTGTGGATCTACTTCCGATTTGATGGAGGTAATATCAATTAATTAATTAACAAATTATAATTACTTTTAAACCAAACCTTTCAATGATTGTTGTATTACATCATCTTATGTGCTAGCACTGGAGTCATATGTTTACCTAATTATTAAGTCAAATGACCCTAATTTGAAATTAATTAATTAATTAATTAATTTGTTAAAAAATAATAATGATAGATTATCAATCACTTACCTTGCCAGGGGGGTCATGCACCAGGTTTTGTAGGATTATATAATGTAAAAGATAATAATTAATTGATATATCACATAGTTAGAACCCTTTGACTTCCTCTATGATTATAACATCAAATTTAATATTTCTTAGCTGTTAACTTTTTGTCTTTATTACTTGCACATGTTATAAATAATATAATATACGAAAATTTTCAGTACTTAATATGTTTTATTAATCTAATGTCTCATCTTTATAAAATTTATTTTGGCATGTTTTGATTAGTATATTCTACTCTCTCTCTTTTTTCACCAGCATTTCTTAGAGAAAGACTAAGAAACGTATGAGATTTATAAAATTATGCATGTTATCGATTTATTTTAGGATGCTTGAAATTTTAACCTAAATAATAAATTAAGTACTCTCTTTTCCAAATTAGAAAACACTTGGGAAGTTAAAATGCTTGATAAAAAGGTGATTTTTAAATGCATCTGGCAACACAAACATATTAGTAATTATTGTTTTCGCAATTAAAATGCTTTACTTTACACAGATATATTATGTGTGTGTTCACCTATTCAACTTGGAATGAACTTTTGAGTATTCTTTATTGAGGAGAATTTAATACACTGAGCTAGCTATCATAATTATATTTATTCGAATGGAACTCGGAAGTTAGCTATAACTATACCATATCTGCATTAATATGTTTCTTTATATTAAAATTTAAAAATTTTATTTTTTTGTTAATATTTTGAAAGAGAAAGAAATAGCAATAAGATGTTGTTTCCTTTTCTTGCTATTTAGGAATTGTAGTTTTTGTGGGGGATATATATTAATCACTATGTTTAGAAATAATTTAATAATTTTTGCATTAATGATATAATAGCTAGAAATGGATTCAAAAGATATTCTTATTTTGCCTCTCTATTTATATATCCAAAAGGAGGATGATTGAGGAAACATGCTTTATGTAGTGACGAAGTGTATGATTAAATTGAAAATGGATGTGGAGACAACTTATTTTATTACCTAGGCTCTTTTTAACTCTAAATAGACTTAGTTCGAGAATTTCAATATAAAGAAAAAGAAAACAGATCGTATGAGGTCACAAAAACTGGAAAACTATGGTTTTTTTTTTTTTTCTGTTTAGGATCTCTCGAAATATTCTTTGTGAACAAAATCCTATGCGTTTTGTTCATAACATGTGTTATTCTGACTATGTGATTAAGCTATTGTTTTCGTAACTAGTAATTGATATTTCTTTGCAACTTATTATGACATAGTTTATGATTTTTCTTTTACGGAGTTTTTCGTTTTAACATGAGTTTGTGATCTAACTTTAAAATTTTCCTTGAATCTTCTTGTTATTTTGTCTTTGGTTGCTACTGACAGGAGCCTCAGTTAATTAACTTATTGGAATTTCATGTTGTAGTGTTACTGATAGTAGTTATGCTCTCAAGGAAGAATGTTAATTTCCAAATGTGTTTATTCCTAATGGCAAGTCTATTGTTTGTGTTCTTTGCACACCTGTCAAGTCTAATTATTTAGGTCTTTGATTTCCCCTTGATCTCTTTTATTTTTTATTTGAGCTATTAATAACAATATCTCATGGATTCTTGTTTGCAAATGTGTTTGTTCCTAATGGCGTGTGATTAAAAATTTGCATCGGTACCAGGGCTCAATGTGATTCTATTATCTTTTTTTTATAACATAATTAAATTATTTAGGCTGGTTTTTTAATCATTTTTGCAAATCTGTTGCCAGTTCATACCCAGCTAGTCATGCAAACTTTTTCAAATAGAGAGCTAGCTTGTAATTGTTGGGCTTGCCCTTAACCATGAAAAAATGGCCTACATAAAGGACCCAAAGTCCCAGAGTCATTTTAGGTAAAAAATGTCCCTTATTCACATTTTGATTACTCTCCTTCCCTACTAGAAATTTAACTCATTCAATGCAGCGAAATTGGACCACATTTGCACAAATGTTATTGGACCAAATAGTCTTTTGTTGATACCAACTGTGAGCCACTTGTCGCCGTTTTGATGCTGTAGCAAAGAAGCTAAAGGAGGCTATTCGCTTTAGGCTCGGTTATCCACTTTCACTTGTAAGTTATTGAAATCCTGGTTCTCTCGCGAAGTTTTTGCATTGCCTATGTCTATATCTCTCGTAGTAATAAAGTGCAAGAATGAATGAATGAATGGAATGTTACTTATATATTTTCTTTTGTGTGGACAAGGGTTCAATAAAATGCTTGTTCGAGTTGTGCAAAATTATGATTAATATGTACCAATCTTAAACTTGAAGTTTTAATTAAGATTTTATTAAGTTTAAATCTTTAAAACTTCCAACCAACTCCCATGCAAAAGATAGTCTCATGTTATTCACCCAATATTGATATAGTAAAATCCTTAGTATATATTTTTAATTCATAAATTATTATTCATCAAGGCTATTGTTTGTTGTTTACTCATTTTCTTTGTTGTCAATTAAAGACGGAGTGGGCAATGATTATGCCCAAGCTACAAGAGAGTGAATTGCTGTAGTAAGGCCTAAAGTTAAACATCACGTGTATCACTACAAGAATTTTTTTCATATTTATCACATAATTTCTAAAATATTTGAGGTTATTTTAATTCTGTTAAGTATCGTAACTAATTACAAGTCAAACCCAATTTTCACTTAATTTGTGAGATGGTCTTAGAATAAATTTGTCAGTATTGAAAAAATGAGGGACAAATATGTAAAAGTAGTAAAATGCCCACTTTCCCTAACCCTGAAACCCTAGAAATTAATCTATTCTAATCAATTGTTTAATCGATGTATTCTCTCTTCACATTCTCAAAACAAACGATTGTTATCACCTCTTTCAAACGATTCACCACCACGTCTTCACGTTTTTAAACACCCACTGCGTACTAGATCTATACCGTTATATCATCTCTTCACATTCTAACCTCGTTCAAATGAGTGGTCTGTCTTCGGATTCTTCCCCATCAAACCAGCTCTCTTGGGCACTAGGTACGTCTCACAACTCTTCTTCAACACTTTGAATACTTTCATTCACTTCCATTTGCTTCTTTCCAGCGGTTCAGAGTGTTATCGTCCACCACCTCCAGATTTTAATCTCAATCAGACTCTGATGTCTCTGCCTCCTCAACAGCTCTGATCACTCTACCAAGTTCAATTTTAACTCTCTCTTCATCATAATTTCTTCTTATAAAGGACAAAAATACTTTTTTTTTATTTTAAATTTTTTTCCCTCTTCTTTTTTAAAGTGTTTATAATTTGTTTATTATGTTATAATTTTTAGTCACCATTCAAAACTGCTCCTTGGAATGCAAGATCTGATCGATCTTTTCAACATCATCCTACCAAAGGTTCATTTATTTATTATTTTTCATTTTGTTAACATTATATGTTTCGAAATATCTATTGTAGTTGTTTGTTTATATGGGCCTTTCTTTGTATAACAAATATAACCTATTTACTTATATGTTTTACTTAATTAAAAAACTTGGGGTCAACCATTTGCTTTACATTTGCTACAGAGCATAAATGAGTAGAAGAGTACAAGCTGGCAGAGGAAGAGGAGAGATATGGGTTTGTTCAGAAACAAATTAGAGAGAAATGAGATCAAGGCAGGAGGTAAGCATATATAGTACTTACACGCATCATGATAGATCTTTCTTTCTCTCTTTAATTTGTAAGTGCTTGCTTGTCTTTCAACCCACAATATATAAGTTTTTAGATCATCTCAAAATTCTGCAATGTGAGCTCCTTGCAATTCTCCTTGGTTTTGTGTTTAGTTTGTGATTTTTTATTTCTGTATCAGCTATTTATATAATCCATTTTTGCTTTATGTATTTTCAGTTTTGTGACTAATTTATTGTATTTTAATGTGTTCTAGTCTTTTTAATTCCATATATCTATCAAGATTTGCTTTCTTTTAACTTTTAGGATGCAAATTATTAAATTATTTTATTTTATTTTTTTTAAGGCTAAATTGGCCTTTACTACTTCACAACACTAAATGAATAAGTAATATCAATATAAAACAAGTATTTATTTTGTTTCTCTAAGGATCCTGGAGACTAAAGGCTGCAATTTTCTAATTATGCTATGAGTACTTCTAGTTATTAAAAAAGTTAAGTTGCTTGGTTATCTCTTCATTTTTCTTAAATATTAAATAATGTATCATTAGTTGACTTTGATAATGAATTGATTGAAAACTACTTTCTCGACAAGTTTCATGTTATGCAGCAATGCCTTTTCCTTTATTTGATGTTTTGTATTGGAACTATATCAACTTTGAACCATTGGAATTAATTTCGTAGTTGACGTATATTACTTGTGACATGTAAAAATGAAATGTAAAATTGCTTGAATTTTATTAGGTGATTTTCTGTTTCTTTGATGAGTAATGATTAAAAGCATAATAATTAATAGAACTTAAGCATTTTTTTTTAATTGATAAAACTTCATTTTTAGTTTCTTGATTGGCCTGGATTAAAAAGGTAGTGAAATGCATTATTTATAGTTATAACTATAATTGATATATATTTCTTACTTTAAATGAAATTCATGTTTATTTGAATAGCTATGTGCCATGTGCGAGTGTGAGTTACAAGCTACAAGTTTGCATGTAATTGTTTTGTGCTAACCATAGAGAAATTGGTATAGCTTTTCTTTTATGCATTTTTTTTAGTTCATTTCATATAAATTTTAGAAAACGTAAGCCCTCATGATTTATCATTTAAAAAAAAAGATAACAAAAATGTACATCAATTTTTCTTCATGAACTTTTGTTGTGATTACACACTATTGAAGAAACTAAATAAACAAACTGTGCGAGTAATCATTGAAAACTAACCCATAAAATTTGATTAGAATGTTACTAAGTGAGTTATCAGCCAACATGATTATTGATTGGTTGAAGATTTATTATTGATTAGCAATCTACATTTTGTTTTTTACTAATCTGCGACAATAAAGATTTATTATTGGACCTTAATTTTTTCTTCTATACTTCTTTTACTTTGGCAAATGGCAATTTATACAAGAAAATCTATGCCACTTTCTAGTTAAACCCACAAGCTTGGCTATATAATTTATATATTATTGTATATGTGTTAGGGGTGACAATTCGTGTTTGCGGGTCGTATTCGTGTCGTGTCGAGCTATGACACGACAAAAATTGACCCGATATGAACACGACCCATTTATTATTCATGTAATGAAGGGTTGACACGAACACGACATGATTATTAAACGGTTAACATGACATGACATACAAATACAATTAATAAACGGGTCGTATTAGTGTTATACACGAACACGACCCTTCTAATACGATTATGATACGTTTACACGATTGACACAACTAGTTTATAATTACGATAAGATTATGACACGATTATAATTACCACACGATTATGACATGGTTATAGTTATAACACGATTGTTATACGATTATACATTAAAAACTATTTTTAAATGAAAAAGCTATGACATAATGTACAAAATTAAACAAAACTAAATACCAAAAAATAATACAAACTTGAATATTTGATTTAGAAATTAGAAAGTAAAGGCGATGTGCCCAGTGTCCTAGTTATATTAATATAATAAAATATTATAATTTTTAATTTGTATTATTTAATGTGTAAAAATTATAAAATATTATTCATATCAATAATCGTGTTAATTATGTTTTAATTTATATTCGTGTCAAGTATGTTTAATATATATGCGTGTCATAAATAGATTCGTGTCATAAATAGGTTGTGTCATAATCGTGTTCGCAGTTTGAAGGTGTCTGACACGAACATAACACGATTATTAAATGGGTTAAAAATTCCAATACGAACACGATTAAGGCAAGCCCAAATCCGTAAATTTTTGTATCGTGTCGTGTCGGGTTCGCGTGTCGTGACCCAAGTTGCCATCCCTAATACGTGTTCAATACAATAGGGATATTAATTAATGTAACATAAAACAAAAATTATTTTTATTTAATTTATATATTGTTGTCCATGTTCTGTATGGCACCTTTTTTGTTTTGGTCTTGTAAATTTCAAAAGCTTTACTTGCTTTTGCTTTAATATTTAAAGACTTAGATCTCATATGCAACGTTTTCTATTTGAGTACTATGAAATGATTGCGTTTTCATTATGTCTAGTATCTTTTCAAAGGAAATATCTTAGCCCTATTATTGTGATTAAAATGGATATCAATCGAATTTTAATTTTGACCTTTAATGAACTTGAAATCAGTAAATACTAAAAAAAAGAGGTTCTTCATGTCGATACATAACAATATTATAGCACATGTTTTTAAGATCTTGAAAATTTCAAGGAAGTTTTAATTAGGAGAAGATTCAAATTCAAATTTAGTGTATGAAATGCATTTAGCATCTTGCCCTATTCAAGTCAAAATATATTTCAATCAGAAAGTTAAATTTATAAGTGTATATATATAATAGTAATTGTAATTTTAATGACTTAATTTGACAAATACATGAACAATTAGCCGAGTAAATTTGATATTGTTGAATGACACTTTGATTTAATTATAATAGTGGAAAAATAAAAGAAGCTTGTTGTATGTTCCTAGTATGAAAGCTCTTAGAATTTTCTACTAACACATTTACAACATGGATTAATCAAAAGAAAATTAATGAAGGGGAATAAATATATAAAAATTATAATGGCATGGTCAAAGTAACTTTGTTCTTTAAATGAAAGCATATATTTTCTGGGTCCCAATGTCTTTGCAGTCTTCTGCGTCTATATTTAGCCACTTGTAAGCTTGCCTTGTGTTTAGTTTATATAGGCAATAGTCTTCTACCTTTTTAAGTTTGATAAAATCAGTGAAAGTAAAATTTTTTAAGTAAATATCTCCAATGACTAATTCAAGCATTTCAGTACTCTATTTTCGACTCAATTTTGAACATAGGAGTCAGGTGCAATAATGAGTGGGCAGAGTTGCTAATTTCTTCGGCTAAAGAAAGTTAAGTTCTTCAGTTCTCTAGTGTTGAAATATAATCTCACATGTTTTTCTTAGTCACTAGTATTAATTTTTTAAATATTTTTTGGAAAGAATATATCTGTAACTAATATGATCGATCTTGTGAAACAGGTAATGAGAATTTCATAATTGTTATGCATGGCGGGTTGGCTTTTAATGATATTCGCAAAGGTTTCTCATCTTTCCTTTTTTTTTTTTTTTCAAAATTTTCTTTCACTAAGTTAATTTTACAGGGAAAATGGCTTAACTAAAGTTGCATATTGAATTGAGAAACAGGATCGTTTAAAAGCATAAAACAATACAAGAAATATTGAAAAGTAATAATTATAAAAGTATATAAACAAAGCGTATGACTTAAATAACAAGTTGAAAATGTGGAAAATAAGAGATGAGTAAAACTTACTTTATGGAAAACTTTCTTTGAAAAGATTACAAGAGAGCTTTGAAGGTAAAGATTCACTCTTTCTAGTTGATACTAGCCTATGCCTTTTCTTTGATTACAATACTTCTTATATAAACCTAGGGACTGACTTCAAAACTTTTGAAATCCACTAACATCTTTACATTCTTACAAATATCTTTGACTATCATACACATGACTACAACGCATATGAAATATATTGATTACAACTTTTGACAAATTGACTCAATTATATATATCTTTTACTGTTTTTGACAAGCTTGAATCACTTCAATGAAACGTGGATGGCTAGAATTGTCTTCACATGACACGACAAACTTGTTTTTTTGCTTTTCTACCGCCTTTCTAGAAACATGAGTTGGATATTTTTGACTTTATTGCTTATAGATCATAAAGCTGTTGGGAAAATGGTCCCTCAAACAGATCTTCTTTTGGATTATACGGAATACTGTAGGATGAGCTGTCCGAAATTTATTGAATAAGGGCCATTAATTGCTTGAGCTGTTCAATTTTTTACTTCTTTTTTTAGAACTTTTTGTAGATTTTGACTTCTCATGGACTTGGGCTTTTATCTTTGCTGGAGTATTAGGCTTGATAGATTTCTCCTTGGGCTTGGGCTGAGATTGAATAGGTTTTTTATCAGTTCTAAGCCATTGTTGAATATTTTGAATTGAACATCTTGAAATATCATATTTATCCCATCATTTAATTTTAAATTCTCTGACTAATGATAAATAACAATGAGAATAATAAAACTCAATGGTGTAAGGCCAGGATAAAATCAAGGGAATTTGAAAGTCTATATAGAAATTGATCTGTTGGATTAAAGGTTGGTCTCGGACATCAGCATGTTTTTTGTCATAAGGAAAGGATAATTGATTAATCTGTCTCAGATAAATTGATGGATTGGCTCCTAAATAATACTACCATTATAGGAACTAAGACGGATAAAACTTTTGACACCTAGTATAGAATGGATGAGCCAAGAATAACCAAATGTTCTAAAATAAAATATATTAAATCACGCCTTTTGATAATCTATATAATTATAACCATTTGGTTTGTAAGGAATTGAAAAAGAAACACTGGTCCAGATGGATTGTGTAACGACTCGGACTACAAGAGGTGCCCCCGTGTGGCATTTTGTGGCCCTTACGCCTTCAAGAGGTGGCCCTCACGTGACACTTTGTGTTCGATCGCACAGTCAATCGGTATTGTCTGCTCTGGAGCTCATCGGTCTCGCACGATTTTATTCCTGTTAAGCCCATAGGCCCCAAGACGCCTCTCCTACTCGAACCCGAGACCTCCACCACAAAGGCTCTTAATGTTCAAAGTGAGTACCATTCGGGCAAGTTGCTCGAATCGTACTCACTTCGAACGCCAAGTACCTTTGAGGCCTTGGGTTCGAGTGGGCGAGGCACTTCTGGGAATAATCCCTTGAGGGTAATAGAGGGTGTGCTTCGAGTCCCCGTTCCCCAAGACAGGGTAGTACCAGAGAACAAAACCGTGAGGGTCGATGGGTCTAGAGCGGACAATACCGATTGACTGTGTGACCAGACACAAAGTGCCACACGGGGGCCACCTCTTGAAGTTCGGGTTGTTACATAAAAAGGCGCAGTCAATTGGTGGCATTTGAAAGCCAAGTACCTTTGAGGTCTTGCCCACATCGGGGAATTGTCCGGTCGTTACGTGGCACTTTGAACGGTTTTGTCCACATCGGGAATGGTACCCACTTTGAACGTCAAGTACCTTTGAGGTCTTGGGTTCGAGTGGGGGAGGCGCTACACGGGTAAAAGAGGATGTCCTATAAAGCCCTGTTCTCCGATGTGGACAAAACCGTGAGGGTCGGTGGGCCCAAAGTCGACAATACCGATTGATTGTGCGACCAGACACAAAGTGCCACGTGGGGGTCACCTCTTGAAGGCGAAAGGGCCACAAAGTGCCAGATGGAGGCCACCTCTTGAAGTCTGGGTCGTTACAGATTGAGTACCAAATTTTTTAGGGGTTTTGACCTTTTTTATTTTACGGGTTGAATAAGAAATTTGATCTGGATTTTTGGGATCTTTATGATGGACTATTTCTACACCATCAGTATCCACTAGAATTAACTCATAAAATTAAAAAATTTTTAATGGATAATCCATAATATATTGACAATCTGGAAGGAATAATCTTTGAGTAAGGGGTTTTACTTCAACCGAAGAAATTGGCTTACTATACTAAGTAACTTGAAGATATTGACATTGACTTTTAGTAAGATAATTGGACTTTTGAATAGACAAACCTATCTGGGTAGATGATCCAGTTGCAAATTGAGCACTTTGTTAGGTAGATGTCCTAGCTATAGCTTAAAAAAAATGATAAAGGGGGATATTCAACTAAAACTAAATAAGTGTTTGCAATAGAGATTTTGCCACACCTACAACTTGAATAGATTGCTTAATTTTTATCATGATATAATCATTAGCCTTCATAATCTTTTTGTCTGATATTTTGAATATTCTCACCAAGTGTTTCACTCCTGACTTTGTCTTGTAAAAATTCTTTTGTTAAGAAATTTGAAATAGAATTGTTTTCTGCTTTGATAAATTCTATTTCAAATTAAAATACAGATAAAATTGCTTGCCATCTTGCAAAAATTTGTTTAGAAACTAAATTTTGAACATCTTTTTGCAAAATCTCTTTTGCAGATTTGCAATCAATACAAAGTAAAAATCTTTTGTTGAATAAATCATCTTGAAATTTTGTAATATATAAAACAATTGATAAAATTTCTTTTTTAATAGTTGAGTAATTCTTTTGTGGTCAACAAATTCTATTGCTTGTTGGGCAGGTTTTATTGTTCCTTGATATACGTCATATCCTATAAATCTTATCTGTGTTTGAAATAATTTCATTTTGGGAGCAGAAATAAATAGACCATTCTTTTTAACTACATAAAAGAATGTTTTCAAATGTTTAAAATGTTGTTATATTGCTTCGGAGAATATTAATATATCATTTACATATACTATATTAAATTTTATATAAGTGTTGAATATATCATTTATAATGTGTTCAAATTCAGATGGAGTATTTTTTAGTCTAAATGGCATTACATTCCGTTCGTAATGTCCAAATAGAACTATAAAAGTTGTTTTATATCTATCTTATTCTGCAATTTGAACCTGCAAAAATCCACGTTTCATATCAAATTTTGAAAATAATATTGTATCATAAAGTCTTTTAACTAAATCTCGTTTATTAGGAATATGATATCTAATCTATTGTAATACTTTATTTAATGGTTTATAATTGATTACTAATCTTAGAACTCCTCTTTCTAATTTAACTTTTTTATTAACATAAAATATTGTACAACTCCAAAATGATTTTGATTCTCTTATTAATTTCTTTTTAATAAATCCTGTATTACTTCTTGGCAATATTAGAACAATTCTTGATTCATTTGACTTGGCCTAGCCTTTGTTGAAATTTGTTTTTCATTGAATTCGTTGATATAAGGTAATGTAACTATATGTTTTTTCCTATCCCAAAATTGATTAGGCAAATCTGAGCACACTTCTTCTCTAAATTTATTTTCAATTTTTTCAATTTCTTCCTTTATATTAGGATTTTGTAATTGTTCTTCAATTCTCATATATTTAATTTCTTTTTGCAAATAACTAATATGGAGTTGTTTATTATTTATTAAAATTAATTTGTTTATTATTGTGTTTTGTTGAAGTAAATGAATCTCTTTGGTGTCTATTGGTGATACGAATTCAAATCTTATTTTTGTTCCCATAATTTTAATATAAATTCCTTTATTATCAACTTTAAATGGATATATTTGTGTTAAAAATGGAGTACCTAAAAATATATTTTGACTAAGATTTTTTACTCATATAAATGTTGTTTTAAAGCAATATTTTTTATTACATATTTTCATTGTTGATAACTTGTACTTGACTTCTAATGACATACCATTTGCACCATATTGTTTTTCATATGTTTTCTGATAATATTGTATTGGAATAAGACAATTTTGGTCTGCTCCTAAGTTAACTAAAGCAATTATTTCTATTGTAAATAATTACCTATATGTAATAATATTCCTATGTAACATTTTTTATAATTAATCTTGTCCGTAATTTGTACATAATCTGTTTCTAGTTTTGAACTAGAACCTAAATTTTGATCTTTACTTTTAGATTTAAGTATTGTTAATCTAGTTTGAGTTTCGAGTTGTTCCAATTGTTGATTTTGAATTTTTTTTATTTGTTCTTTTAAATTTCTAATTTCTTGCTGTAATTCTCCTGTAGTAACTTGTTTGCATAAAGTTTGTGACAGATATTTATCCTATATCTTGTTTAAACTAAATGTTTCTGGTGACTTAATGTTACTTTCTTGTTCTAAGATTCCTTTAATCTTATTAAATATTCTCTTTTTATATTCGGAGCTTTAATTTTATAAAAAATATCCAATAAAAATTGCCTATCTGTATTTTTAATAATAAAACTAACTTGTTTATAGTTACATATTCCTTTTGTATAACTTGAAGATTTATTGACCTCTGATGTACTATCAGTATCTTGAATTTCTTGAATATTCTTGACTATATTTTTCACTAAATAATAATTTATTAATTTATCTCTTAGGTCATCTTGGTCGTTTAAAAGGTCATTGACTTTATTTTTCTTTTTACATTGTTTTGATGTATGACCGGGTTGCCTGCAATTCCAACATATTAAGTGTTTTTTAGACTTTGAATAATTCTTCTTAGGTTTGTACTTTTTCTTATTCTTCTTATAATATTGATAATCAAATTGACTTTTATGTTTGTAAAGATTTTTTAATTTACTCTTTTTATATTTTCTGGAATAGGATGCTGGGTTAAGATTTTCATATCCATATTGTTCACATAATGATCCCATCATTTTACAAAATCTTTCTATTTTTCTTTTTTCTTTTTGTTCTTGACAAATTAATCCTTCCTTTTTAATAAAAGCAAACAATTGACTATATGTTATAGTATCCCAAAGAATTGAATTTCCTCTTATTTTTGTTAATTTATTGACTTTTTTTTAGAAAAGAATTTTTGTAATCCTATAATAAATCTCTCTTTCTAGAAAGAAGAGTTGTAGTTTTGTCTCTTGAATATATTTATTATGAATACATCCTTATACCACCTAGAATCTCCTAAAGTTGACATTTAAGATTTGTTAAGATTATTTTTGAGTTGGCTAATTCTTCTTTATGATTTTCTATAAAATGCATGGAAATAGTACATATTAATACTTCTACAGCATTTTGAGTTTTTTGAATAGTTACAAATCCATCTTCGTCTTCTACTTGGGTCTTTTCGACATGGTTAAGTATTATTTCTTGATTATTAAATCTTATACAATTGATCCACCAATATTTTAATGATCTTGTAAAACCTGCAATTAATTAATTTAACAACTTCATTATCACTTGTTTTACGAGCTTTATAAGCGGCAGATGCCATTCCAATTTCCTGTAAGGTATTAATTATTTCATATTCTGACTTACCATCTATATTCCATTCATAAATTGAATCACCTGCATATCTATTTGAAATAACTTGTTTTTTTCCTTCTTACATCAAATCTGGTGGAGTAGGTTTTGGATAATAAGTTATTGTAGGGGCATGTTTCAATTAATCTTTTCTAGTTATTTTATTAATTTCATCTATATCTTCTGATGTTGTAATAGATTGAGTATCAATTTATTGATTTTGATATATAAAATTAATATTATTGGAAGTATTTGGCAATATTTTAAGTTTTTGATTAATCTAATCAATTAAATCTATCTTAGGAAGTTTTTTGGGGTATTATTTTGTTGAATCGACTTGAACAATGGTGGTGAAATATCTTAAGGAAATGTTGTGTACTGTCTTAATTTTATTATCTATTCTTGTAACTTGTTTAGATACAGTATGAAGTAATTAATTATGAAAATTATTTTGTTCATAAATTTTTTTAATATCTCCTATTGTTGCATTTTCATTGTCTGGATTATTAGATCCTTTTTTTAAATGGTGTTGCCAAAATCTCTGTTTTCATTTGTTTTAATCTTAATTTGTTCTAAAGGTGGGTGTATTGATTGAATTATTCCATGTTGCGTGGTTTTCCACTCTTTAAATTCATTTGTTTGAACATTAATATGTTGACTTTTGTAAGATAATTATATATTATGTTTTGATGCATATGTATCAAACCATGTAAAGAAAGGAATGTTAACTTTTATTCTTTTCATCTCATTATATCATTCTTCTCTAATTTCTTCAGTTTTTTGTTTAGTAAATGTACTAAAATACCATATCCTTTTAATATTATGTTTTTCTTGTAAAAAATGATTTCTTAAATATTATTTATTAATTTCAAAGTCTTCTTTTAGAATTGTATTAATGGTTTGAAAATCTAATTGTGTAGGTAACATTAGTGGTGATTGATTAACTGGTTCTGTTATAGGCGTAACATAATTTACAGTATAAGGAGAGTTATTATTTATTTCACTTGCTTGAGTACTTCTATAATTAAAATCACTAGTTTTTGGTAATGAAAATGAACTCTTAGCGGATTTAATATAAGAATAAGTTGATGAAATTTCTCCTATTCTTAAATAATTGAATCAATATAAAATTTTACCTTCTGGATTTTGAGTAATTTGTGCTATTTCCTTTCGTGCTATATTCCAAAGTGGTAATGGATTATCTATTTGCCAAACTTTCGGTATAGTAATTTCATTCTATTTAAGTAATTTTTGTGTATAGGTTGATGTTGGAGTATTTTCTTCTATTTCCACTGTTAATAATGTTATTTCTCCTCTAGTATCTTGTAATCTACATCTACGATTGAATTCTAAACTAGTTTATTTAAAATATATTCTATAAAGTAACAAATATCCATGTATATTATGTGTAAAAACTGATTCTGGTAAATTAATATTTTAAACTAATGCACCTAATATTACTGGATCATGCAAACTAATTTGAAAATTTGGAGCACAATTGAAATAAATGGGGTCAATACAAAGATTTGATTGTACTACTCCTAATAAGAAATCTTAAACTTTTAATAATGTTTTATCTCTTAATAACATTAACACTGGAGAATCTATTCATATTTTTTATAATGGTTTTATACCTATTTCTATTAATCCAGAATGTATATAATTAAATCCTTTTTACTTATAAGCTTTTATAACTAGTTGATTAAGTAATCTTATTTTCTCAAATTCATTTTGTAATGTTAAAGTTTCTTCATGTTCTTTTATTAAATAAGTAGTTTTAAAATCAAAAATTCCTATTTTATAAATACTATCGGGTGAAATATTAGGTAATGTATTTTTGTTTAAACTTGGTTTAACATAAGTAATTTTTGTCATAATTTCTTTTAAACAAATTATCTTAGATGTTTTTATAGATTTAGAATTTAGATATCTTCTAACTATAGATGCCATTTTTTTAATTATTAATGATTTCAAATTTTAACACAATCTTCTTAGGACAGGAACAGCTACGGGAACACATGAGGCTTACCAACGGTCTCACGCTCTTTCTTAGCTGTTGGGAAGACCTGGCTTACCAACTATGCATAGCTCTTACTGTTACCTATCCCTATCCCTCAATTCTTGTCTACTAAAATTTTCTTTTACTAATAATTCTAGAATGATATATATATTTAGAATTTCTCTAAATTCTACTTATTTTACAAAGCGTCCAATAGTATGTTTCTAAGTTTAAAAGCTGGTCCTCACTATAACAAAAAATGCCTTTTATGTCGGCCAAAAAGTGACATATATGACTATATATGTTGGTTTTCATGCGACATAAACTGACTTGTCACATATTCCTATATGTGTCACTTGGTCAAACCGACACATATTAATATAACATATGTGTCATTTAGAAACAGACATGTATGGAGTAAATATTTGTTATTATGTGTCAGTTTCTATCAAATATGTGTCTGCTAGTAAGTGACACATAACTTTAGTGTCAGTCCCCAAACGATACATATATCAATTTATTTGTGTCTAAATGTTATTCACCGAGTGACACAAATTTGTGACATTAGATTTCTTTGTGTCTTTGTGTCGTTTATTGGTTGACATTCATTGTGTTGCGAAATACATATGTGTCATTCACATAAAACTTGTTCATGTCGTTTTTCGGCCGACATGTAAGTATCTACATATATAATAAGTGTCAGCCTTAATTTAGAATTCAGGCTGACACATATTATATATTTTTTATTTTTAGAAATTTGATTTTATATAGGTATATATATACAAGAACACCTACCTAGCAAAAACAATGCATCCAAATAATAAACATTTATAACTTACCAATTTGAGCTCAAATTTTATGAAAGTGATGCTGTAGGGTTAAGGCTAGATTAAAGAAGGAGACAAGAGTTTATTGCCCAACTCTTGGGGTTAACTGCATGCAAACAATCACTCAAGAGTTAAAAGAAACACTCACAAGTATTTGACTCTTGCTTAGCTATTGTAGACTTGTTAACTCATGTAAAACACTATAATGAATTCACACAACTCAATACTCTTTAACACGAGAAAAATACAAGAAACATTGTCCATTGAACTTGCATTCAATAGGAAAACTTAAAGAGAAGCAATTCACCACTCTCATCATCCTTGCTCACAATTCCCCTTAAATAGCAGAGTGATAAAATCATTCAAGATTTTTATCAATAATGCTAATCTTCAAGACAATATGGGAAGGATAAGATAAACACTGAACTCTTATGCAAGCTGCACTTAATTACTGGATTAGACAAACTCTATGCCTAAACAATAGATTATGTGAATCCAAAATTGACTAAGTATTAGTCTATGATACACTACATGCAAAACCATTATATCATCAATTGTCATAACAAAACTGACTAAGTATTACCTTGACGTTTATCCACCAGTTACTCCTTTTCCTTCTCAATTCAGTAGTTGACTTCCATAGTGTCACAATCCATACTATACACACAGAAAGTAATATTTTATACAGTCATTTAAATGTGAACTCTAATATTTCTTTTAAAATTTAATATAAGTATCACCCAAACAGAGTTCCTAATCACAACCACCTCATTCTACTGCATTTAAGTACATTCAAAAATCAAAAGAAGTTCTACAGTATGGCTATGCTATTATAGAGCAGCGGTCTATGGTTGCCAAGGGAACTCTGTCAGCAATGCCAAAAGTCCTCAATCCCTAGCTCAATCTATTGATCACCTGAGGCACACAACAACTTTAATGAGTAAAACTCAGTAAGTAAGCTAAGTGAATATACAGCAATAAATAATAACAATAGAATTCAATCCACGGTATAAAACTATCCATTTCTAACTATACAAGCATTAGCTAACTTGTTAAAGAAGAAATGCTCCGAGTTCACTTCGGTTACATTTGCGCTCCCGCGCCAGTTTTCTGTCTAGACCTTGGTAGGTCAATTCAATCTCACATAAGTGACTTCACATTTCTCTACTCATCAACTTTTCATGTTCAATCACAATCACATAATGAGGAAACTTTCACAGTATCAGTTACAGTCACATACAGAAAAAGGCTCTCTAATCAAGGTAGGACTTTTCATTTCACAATCAGTTCCCATATAATAGCTTAAGGCTAGTCTAACAATCTGGCTGATACCGGGCCCATCCTACTGAATCTCGTCTAGAGAAACACATGGTCCAGACCTCCCCTCAAGCCATGGGAGTATGGAATGCTCAAGGCTAGTCTGACAATTCGGGTGATATCAGGCCCATGCTACCGAATCTCGTCTAGAGAAACACATGGTCCAGACCTCCCCTCGAGCAATGGAACAGTACGAATACATTTAGATGCCTACACTTGAAATAGCTCGAGGCTAGTCTAAAAATCTGGCTGACACCGGGCCCATGTAGGGAAACACATGGTTCAAACCTCCCCTCAAGCTATGAAAGCTAAACTTCCTAGGTCTTGGCGTGTCAATCATGCTTTACCTTTCATATTCAGTCATACATAAAAGAAGTTCGATATCAACCTTCTAGAATAGTCACAATATCTCACATCCAAGCATCAAGGTGTTAGCAATTAACAGTGTTACAATCCACAAAATTACATACATACAGTATACTATTTATTATGGTCTCAGCATAGTTAGCTTACTTACCTTGTACAGTTACTTTTTGATGCTTGTGATTGACCTAAAAATAAAAAAAAAATCTTTTTTTAGGTCACTATACACTTGTAAAACATTTCCCATTTTTTGGCTCTATTTCCATACTTACTTTGACAAACAATTCACAACAACAATTGTCTACTTCCAAAAATTCACACAATTAGGTAGCCATCTTTTATACACATACCTCATGTCTCCTTGAAATTTTTTGAGTCAATTGGGGTCATTTGGCCACTCAAAATAATCAAATTCGTTACCTAAACAATTCTGCCATTGCATTTGTTTCACTAAACAGTATAGACTTAAAAATTTATAGGAATTGCAATCCTACTCAATTGGCTATAAAAATTTACAGGCTGGTATATAACACATATATATACCTCCATATCAAAAATCATGGTTTTTCAAGGTTTCAAAGCCATTCAAATCCTATTATTTCTAACTGCCCTGTTTTGGAAACTAAAAATTCTAGTTTTAGCAAGCTAACTTTAAAAATCTTTCACACCGATCTTCAATCTTAGTCAAAATTTACAATCTCATATATGACACATAAAAGGACTTGCATGCCAAAAATCAGATAATTCTATGAAGATTGGACCTTCAACTAAAATCGTCTTTCTCTACTCTATTCTAAGATAGGGAAAATGTGCAATACCATACCAGAAATTCAAAAATTCACTACAATTCACCTACTTTGAATTTTTGAGTGAATCCAATTGCTATACACTCCTGGACATGTCTATTTTCATTCATAAAAATTTCAGAACAAGAAAACATCCTTCTCATTTTTTGTAATTTTCGGAACATGAACTGCTCAGTATAACAAAATTTCTAGAATTTGAACTAAACTCTCAATTCTAGCTTATATCTTCATCCTCTTGCTTAGATGCATTCAAAACTCATTCAAATTCATGTTTCCACTCATTTTATAAGCATACATGACATCAGATATCATAACTCATCTCATTACCAAAGAGATTCTTGTAAATGAATAGACAATAACACAAGGATTCAAATGAAGAATTTGATTCTTACCTATTCATTCCTTCTCCTTCCTTAAATTCTTGGTGGTTTGGTGTAAAAAAAAATTGAAAGAGAGAAAGAAAGGCTGGACGTGAGCCAAAAGGAGGAAAAGAAAAATGACATAATTCTAGAATCTCTCTCTCTTTTATAGACAAGGATAAAGGCCATTTAAATTTTAGTCCTTCCTCTTCCCACTCTTTCAATTAAATACATCACTCTTTAATCTTTGCACTAGCAATTAAATACATCACATATAAATTAATGTATATTAATACACATGTGTCCATAATCCATGATACCATGTGTACTACAAAATTTAGGATGTTACACATAGTATCACTCCTCTAGCAAAATAGGCAGAAAATCATAATATATGTTAATTATGCACAATTAAAGCTGTCACCAAATACCATATAAAATTTAACACAACTTACTGTTTTGTGACCTCCATTATGTCTTCCTTGGCTTTTTTGTGCATGGAATCAAGGTAGAAGACTTCACGAGGCCATATTAATGACAATCAATGTCCAATGGTATCTAACAACCAGGTTTTCAACAACAAAGTAAGTAACTTCGAAGATTAAGCATCCTAAAAATATATGAAATAAGTTTTGTTTAATCTTGAAAACATACCTTGGGTTGTAAGGAATGAACACATAGTTCCTATCCTCCAACTGTTTGAGCTTTTCAGCCAATGATTGAGATGTCACAAGATGCATTTTGGCTTTTGCAATTGCACCTCTTACTATGGTTGTAGGGTTTACAAACCCAAACTTTACTAGACCAGAGTCAAGTTGAAATTTTTTAAAGAGATATCTACAAGTAGAAAAAGAAAAACAAAATGGGATTATTAAATTATAATAATGACAAAAAAATTAAAGCTATTAAACACAACGTAGTTTTATTAATGAAACAAATGAAATGGATACCTGTTATACAAAGAGATGCAATTTTGTGACAGTTCTTTAAAGTTGATAACATGTCTACAATCATCACGATTTAGATATGTAGACATAGAGTACCCAAACAAACCTTCATCAAACTGAACCTTGACATAGTCTATATCATCTACCATCAAAGATTCTACTAGAACCTCAAACATGTCAACAGAATCTAGATTTTCAATTTGTGGCTTCTCAGTTTGTAGCGCTTTCAACTCCTTCGTCGCGCATTTTTTGTCCCGGCTTTTTTGTTCATCGGATGGGGACTACATAAGAACAAAAGGTGCAACAAATTGTTTAGTAGCACACACTAGTAAATAACACAAAATTTAAAAAAAAAATACATGTTAAGTTTTTACCCCACCTCTTCAAAGACAAGCTCTTTTGGCCATTTCACATGTTGTCCTAGAACATCAAGTACAATGATAACAGGCCCCTTGTCATCTTCTCCACACCAGGGGACAGTGGTTTCACTATCCGTAACCACTTCAATTGACACACACCTAGTTGCCTTATTATTGTCATCTTTTTCATAAGCAGAACCAGATGCAACAACTACAGTCTCTGAACCCCTCATAATGGCTAAATTACAAGTTACCTGATCAACATAATATTGTATATAGAATAGGTTATAATACATGTAATTAGTTGAATATTGAAAACCCAAAGAATTTAATAGTATTTTCTTACCGCTGTCGAGGAGTCCTTTTCAACCTCCTCAGGGGCAGCAGTTTCCATATCTTTTAACTTCAATTTATTCTTAGCATTTGTGTTAGAAGTTACTGGTTTTTCAGCCACTGCATCATATTCATCTTTCAACCCCGTTGGCCCTCCTTTTGGGTCACTAGAACATTATTACTGGAGTTTCCAGACATGACAACATTTAATTGTGCTCTTAGCTAGGCTATGATGTCATCTTTCTCTGCTAACTGTCTCATAACATCCTTATTACATCTCTTTTCTTTGTAATGACCTTTGAAATATGCAGTTGGTGTCACATATTTTCCCACCCCCCTAACTCTACCACTATGCTCCTCAGTTCCCAATGCCCTAGTTAGAATATCTTGTCTATAGGTAGGGTCTACAACTCCTGATTCTGCTTGCTTTTGGATCTCCTCCTGCAAAAATTATAAGTTAGAAACTATATACACAACTTATATGCTAATAACAAGTATTTGTACAATGTAAATTTTTGTTTCATTTTGTTTACTTACAATTTTCTCAATCAAAGGAAGAATATTTGGATGATAATCACCAGTCTTCCTTTTCCTACCTCTTTTCTATAACTCTGAACGATCAATTGGTCTATCATAGTTTCCCATTTCTTTGCGCTACAAGACAATAAAAATATGAAGAATCACCATGGAAACCATGAAATCATATTTGATAAATGAAAAATTTAATAAAAAAAATTACCATTTCCTTCTCCACTTGAAGGTAGCCTTTCCTCCCTGTCGTGATCATATTTATTTTCTCGCCTCCTGGCCTGTTATTTGCCTCTCAATTCCTTCAAGCATAAACAACTATTTGTGTTAAATAACAACAACATTTGGATTAAATAAATCAAGTATTGTCTAATTGATGAAATTTTCCAATGTTTAAATATAAAAAAAGAAACCAAGAGAGTTAGTAAGGCACTAAAATCTTTCACACCCTTTTTGTGCAACAATTCATAAATGTATAATTTGTGCAACACTTCTTACAAAAAAATTACTTAATATATTGTTGTCATTTTTACTATAGAATCAACTTAAATAGCCAGATTATTTCATTAGTGATGATGCCCCATTACAAACACAACATTAGATCTTACATATATAATCAATAAGTTAACTTATTATCCCAAATCTCTTCTATACCATTAATTCATTATTCCAATCTAACAACGTAGCATAAAATATAGGAATTTATTAAGTCATAATTGCAGCAACTGTAAATGGAAATAACCTAACAAGACTTATATAGTTAATACCTTCTATTGTGAATCGACTTCGAACGAATTTCTCCCAAACTTCATCACTAATGAAATTGTATTCATCAGGCTTATTTACTAGGGCATCTTTAATAGTCCCACATTTCAATACCCTATCTGAAGTTAAAACGGTCTTACGCTATCGCCATGCCCTTGAAGCTTGTTTCATGACATATTCTTTATGGACTGGATCAACATCGTAGTGGTTATACTATTTTAAAAGAAAAAAAAGAAAAATGGATTTAGGAAGAACTATTATATAAAAAAACAACACTTATATAACCAAAAATAAACATAATCTTCATACCACAACCGATTCCCATCTATCTTTTTTCCCTTGATCCACGAGTCTCCAATCATTTATTAGTATTGAGATTGAATTACGTGCTTCAAGACCGATAGTTGAAATAAAGGTGTCTGAAATAAGCCCTTCCTCTGGGTGATTGTACTCATTAAATTCAATTCTAATTCTTTCTTCGTTAGGACCTCTATTTCTCCTAATATTCTTGCAAATTTCTCTTGTTCTAAGAGAAGTTGTTGAACCGCCCTCAATTTGATCACTACTAGATTGTTTTCCTCCACTCATTGTTACAACCTGCAAAAAAAAAAAATGTCAAACAGCCACTCAAATATTTCAAGTTATACAACATAGCATGGAATATAAGAGAAATAAAATAATGGTGATGCAACATTACTAAGCAAAATAACTGAAACAACAATCAGCACTACCAATATCTCAATTGTATTTCCTCAATGGTTCAATTATCAACCCAAACACCCTCGCAGTTATCACGAACGTAGTTGATATCATCATCATCAACTGTATCAAATGATTCAATATTAGATAGAACATTTATGAATGGATGATGATCAACCAAACTAGGTATTTGGTCATGAATTCTATCTATTTTGTATGATTTATCATTGGTAAATTGTACCTTCGACCATTTACCATCACTTGGGTCTTTTACATAAAACACTTGTTTTGGTTGTGCAGCAAGGATGAAGGGATCTGACCTGTGGCCAATACGATTAAGATCCACCAATGTCACACCAAGGTCATCCACTCTCACGGCGCCGTTCCCAATCACACTTAAAAATTGTCCATAGAAAAGCCAGTCTCCCGTAATTGGGTTTTTGTCTTTTGAACTTGCAACCTGCATTGTTCTTGCCTTGATACTAACTCCACTATTTTGGTGGACTTTATCATCCACGTGGTCTCTTGTATGGAAGTGGCAGTTGTTGATGTAGCTTGAATAACTTGTGACATATGAACAAGGCCCTGGAGCTAACCATTTCAATGTAAAAGACACAGGCTCATCATTATTTATTGAATTCAAAACCTAGTAAGAAATAACATATTATATTAAATGAAATGTTAATATGTTAATGAAGCTATATACACAAGACAAAGCAAATACTGAAATAGTTTACCATATCTTTAAACCATTGGATAACGCTGTTGACCCAGGTATGGCAACCCAAGAGGGGGGGTGAATTGGGTTTTTATTTATCAAAACAGATTTGTAAAACTTTTCTTTGAAGATCAAAATTATTTAACTCTTTCTTTGAGAATAAAGATGAAGAAGATGAAAATAGAATGCAATCAAGAGAATAGCAATAAAGAACAATCACCAGTGCAAGTAAATATAAAGAGGATAGGGATAAAGAGAGTGCAAACTTGATGTACATAGTTCGGCAAACCTTGCCTACGTCCATGAGCTCCTAGCTCCATAAGCTAGGTTTTCCACTAAGTTGTAGAAATCTTTACAACTTGCTTGATGAACAACCTCACCAAGACTTTTTTTTTTCAACCTTTGATAACACCACACCAAGAGTTCTTCTTGATGAACAATCTCACCAAGGCAACTTCCTTCAACTCTTGATAACACCACACCGAGAGTTCTTCTTGATGAATAACCTCACCAAGGCAACTTTCTTCAACTCTTGATAACACCATACCAAGAGTTCTTCTTGATGAACAACCTCGCCAAGGCAACTTCTTTCAACTCTTGATAACACCACACCAAGAATTCTTCTTGATGAAAAACCTCACCAAAGAAACTTTCTTCAACTCTTGATAACACCATACTAAGAGTTCTTCTTGATGAACAACCTCACCAAGGAAAGAGTTCTCACTCTCACCACAATACAAGAACAAAGAAAATTTTTACAACAAAAGTACAACTCTCTTCAAAGAGTAGATAAAGAATATAAAAGCCCTCTAAACTTGATATTTCTCTTATTTGTGGCTTGATGGATTCTTCTCTTCTTCTTGCTGAATGCATGGGAGAAGGGCTCCTTTTATAGGCAAATGGGATAAACTTAATCAAGTGAAGACACCAAATCCAAATTTTCTACTCACCATAAAAACCATAATTTTGTCTACCATTTTTGTCAATGTTCCGTTTGAAATTTGAAAATCTGCAAAAACAAAAGATCCGAACAATTGAATAAGCTTTCCAAGGCATCAAGAACCAAGTCATTTGGATATCTGTAGCTCAAGATATGGCCAAAACACCATTTGGTGCTCATATAACTTGATTTTTCTTCCTTGTGTCAGTCTACCGAATTGAGTGATAATTCTGTCATACTTCCATTTGAAATTTGAATTTCTTCAAAACATAAAAGATCTTCATATTTGAATAAGCTTTTCAAACATTAAAAATCAAAGTATTTGGATATCTCTATCTCAAGATATGGACAAAATATCATTCGGTGCTCATGTTAGCTACTTCCATTTGTCTTTCAAATTGCATGATGATTTGGACAACCTTGCACTTAAAATTTGAATTTATTTAAAACATATGAAATGTTATAAATTGAGTAAGCTTTCCAAAGGCATAAGAATCATGTTATTTGGACATCTATAGGGATATATATGACCAATTAATTGAACATTACTCATGTGTCACATTTCTTGAGTCAAACCTTGTTCTTAAACTTTGGTGCCTTTAACATGTAGTCTTCTCCTTAGCTTCTACACTTCATTTTAATAAGCCTTTTCTTGATTTTATAATTATTTCAATGATATTACTCTTACACATAAATAAACATGTTAGTAAATCACAATGAATCATTGTGTATTGTTATTATCAAAATTATCATGTAGCCTTAGGGCTAATAAACGCTACGATTGTGTTGAGTTTGCAACCACTTAGCATTTTTTGCTTGCCTTAGGAAACGATTCTTTAACACTTACATATGCTTTCTAAGTGATCAAAAGAAAAGATGTAAATTATAGTTAGTGATAAATTGAAGCTAACGGAAAGCACAACAGTGGAACAAAGTAAGAGAGAGAGACTTACTCAATGAAAGGTTGCACTTCCTCCGTGTTTTCCAACACATAGAGATGAGCTTGCTCCCAATCTTCTGTAGTGATAGAGGTCGCTCTACTCCCAACCAAGGGAACATCAACTTCATCTAGATTAATATCATTTAAATACTTCCCACAAAATTCATTCGCTTCTGTTGCAATATAACACTCTGCAATACAACATTCGGGACGATTTCTATTTCGGACAAACCCTTTTAGAATTTTTATGAAGCGTTCAAAAGGGTTCATCCATCTTAAATAAACTGGACCACACAACCTCATTTTTCTCTAACCAAATGGACCGTTAGATGCACCATTATGTCAAAAAAAGAAGGTGGGAAGTATTTTTCATGCAAGCACAAGTAACCACTAGATCACTTTCTATTTGGTCTAATTTAGGCACATCAACTACTTTGGTGCAAATATTATTAAAGAACATACAAAAACTTGTAATAGCATATGAAACATGCTTAGGCAAAATTGATCTAATGGCCAATGGTAAAAGTTGTTGCATAAGGGTGTGACAATCATGGGACTTGATTCCGACAATCTTTAAATCATCCAATGACACTAGGTTCGTAAAGTTTGAACAATATCCGAATGGGACTCGAAGGTCATGCAAAGTTTGGCAAAAAATCTGTTTCTCTTTCTTCCTTAAGGAGTAGCAAGCAGAAGGCAAGTATGCTCGGTTATTTACAACCTTCGGTTGTAACTCCTTCCGTAAACCCATGTGCACAAGATCCATTCTAGTGTTTAGACTATCTTTTGTTTTCCCAATGTTTAACAATGTGCCATAAATGCTCTCACATACATTCTTTTCAATGTGCATGACATCTACATTGTGACGAACATATAAATGTTTCCAATATGGGAAAGTAAAGAAAATGGATTTTTTCTTCCAACACACATTTTCATTGAGTTCATTCTTTTTCCTTTTGTCATCCTTTTTCTTCCCCCAAGTGTGTTCTCTCCTATCTTGTTTTTGTAGAATTTGCTCTCCTGTTAGTGGTCTTGGAGGAAGATCAAATTCTTGATGCCCATTAAAAGCCTTTTTCGGTTTTCTAAAAGGATGGTTTTTTGGGAGAAATCGCCTATGACCTATATACACATTTTTCTTCTCATGTTTCAATCTACATGATGATGTTCCTTCCTCACATATTGGACAAGCATAATAACCTTTTACAGAGTAACCAAAAAGATTTCCATAAGCAAGAAAGTCATTAATTGTCCACAACAATACTGCTCGAAGGTTAAACATTTCTTGCTTATAGGCATCATACACTTGAACACCTTCTTCCCAAAGTATGTTCAAGTCGTAAATTAAAGGAGCCAAATAAACATCAATGTCATTTCCTGGTTGTCATGGACCCGATATCAAGAAAGACAACATCATGAATTGCTTTTGCATACATAACCATGGAGGAAGATTATACGTAACCATTACCATATGCCAACAACTATAAGTACTGCTTAGGCTACTATGTGGATTAATCCCATCAGCTGATATAGCTAATCGGAGATTTCTACGTTCAGTACTAAAATCAGGCCACATACGGTCAACTAGTTTCCAAGAGGGGGTGTCTGCTGGGTGTCTAAGTTTACCATCATTAACTCTACCCTTGGCATGCCATGTAAGGTTTTGGGCAATTTCAGGAGATTGAAATAACCTCCTAAGCCTTGGATGGGAGGAAAGTACCACACAACTTTTGCTGGAATGCCTTTCTTAGGTTTAGATGTTTTACGTGTGACTTTCCATCTCGATAAGCCACATGTAGGACAACTTGATTTGGACGCATTCTCTTTTCTATATAAATTGCAATCATTAGGGCATGCATATATTTTTTCATAAGACAAACCTAAAGAAACCATGGTTTTCTTAGCTTCGTACATGGATGTAGGCATCTCATTATTGGGTGGTAACATATCGGATAGGAGGTCAAGTAACTCAGAGCAACTTTTGTCAGACCAACCATATTTTCCTTTAATGTTCTATGCTTTCATTAAGGCAGATAGTTTTGTGTGGGATGTGCATCCTGGGTATAAGGGCTTATCATCATCTTGAAGTAAATTATCAAAACATTTAAGGTCATCCTCATTATACTTGAATGCATCATTGACCATATCAAATGTAACAGATGGATGATTGTTTTCAGAACATTCAGCAAATGATGAGTTTACGATTTTGGGTGGATTAACCGAAGTTGGCTCCCCATGCCAAATCCAAGTTTCATACTTAGTATCAAACCCTTTCCTAAATAAATGGGTTCTAATTTCCTCTCGAGTGTGGAAGGCAAAACATTGACAGGATTTGCAAGGGCATTTCATTAGGTTTGAGTTGTTATAGTGGGTAGTTGCAAATTCTAAGAAGTTATCCACCCCATCCGAATACTCCTTAGACAATCTATCTTTCCAAATCCAAGATTTATCCATCAAGTGAAATAAAGAAAAAACCTGTTCATATAAGATTCATTTTAGTACTCTTATACAACGTCCAAGTTAATATTTAATCGGAGGATTTAGCTTTAAAATATTTGAATAGGTTATTTACTATCTTCAAAGTACGTCGCATTGTTTAAACCTCAGTACAAACGAGTATAGTGCCTATTCAGGTTCACCACTAGAATATATGTCGAGGTTTCCAGCCAATATACTTTGGAATAATGACCTTAATTTTTTTTCCCCATTTTTTGCAAACATGCAATATAAACTTGGTCTAATTTCTATAAATAGTACTAAAAGTTAATATTTTATGAGAGGATTTAGCTTTAAAATTTGTAAAAAAAAATGTTATTAATTATTATGACACGATCAAGCGACAACTAGTAGACAAGCAACACAATAAAGCATGCATGTAGATAGTCCATGTATATGAACATAGGTAACCATTATTGTGAAATGACATATTCATATACACAATGTTGACATTTCATTCAATATGATATAAAGTCAGGAATAAACTAAGAAAGCAAACATAATACATAACGTAAAATCAACCAATCAAACAAAATTTAAACATAAAATCAGATATAAACATCAAAGATAGGTGCAGTTTATTTGGAGTTATAATATGATTTGCATTGAACATAAAGCAAGAAACATGGATGGTAATCACCTAGATGGAAGTACGCCTAGTTTAAAGTTCGATAAGCTGATATCTTCAAAATATGCCAATTGATTTGAAATATCAAATCAAACAGACTATGATTTAAGCACTGCTTTTAACCTGTAAGAAAGAAAAATATATAAACCTACATATATAACATCCAAAGAAATAGTTTTACCTACATACATACATAAATATAATCCATGAAATAATTGACAACATTTCTTCCTCAACAATTCAATTATTAAAAAGATACAAATTATAAAAAGATATTCTTTCTTCAAATGCATTATCTATAATCAGTTTAAAGTTAAATTATTTCTATCAAAGGTCAAATGTTGTATAGAAAAAAATTAATCATCTCAACAATTGGGCATTTCTTCAAAAAATTCAATGTACCTCAAATTGATGCCCAATGTCAACCAATTGCAAGCTGCAATTACATGTAAAATGAAATTTAATCAATTTAAAATTAATATATAGAGAAACAAAATGGACTATGGAAAAAGATATTTGAAACAAAAATTGTAATGGCTTATCTTAAAGTGAAATCCTATTGTGATGAACAAATTCTGTCATTGACAGTAAGTGTTACTACCATAATAACTACTATTCAATTGTGTAAGTTCTCTAGCGTGTTAAAGAATTTTCAGAACTTCAGGATTAGAAATCTCTGTCATGCAGTTTAACACTTAGATAATCATCACTCATTTTGTTTCAAGCATGCATGATTCTTTGTTTTTAGTTGGTAATGAACATATGCTCTTCAAGATCAGTTATTATGTACACACTTCAAGTGTTAATACATTCAACAATACAACTTCCAAAAATTAATTTAGAAGGAGAGAAAAGTACAAGTAAGTCAGTTTGTTTGGATTATGTCAATAAAATCAATCTATAACAATTAAATTTGGTATGGTTAGATCATTAATTAGCTAAGCAAGATGATATAGGACAAGAAAAGATTATATTAATGTTTCCAAGTTCTTTATCTTTAAAAAATGGAAACAATTTATTAACCAAAAGACTTTAATATAACATATTATTTGCACTCAACACATTAATATAACAGAATCCAGTCTTTTTATCATACATGACAGTCCCAATTGGGTTTCTCTCTAGAAGGATCAAATGCATTTGTATTTGATTTGCCTTTACAATCTATTAACAAGACAAGGAGGCGATGAATTTTAACTCTTTTGTTTAACTTGACATAAAGAAAACTTAACCGAAAAAAAAAATTTTGAGTGCAAAAAAAATATATAGATATATCATTTCTGATTAAATGTAACCATAGATTGTAAGTTGAAATGTACTTTACTAACAAAAACAAAAGAACAGAGCACTAAAACCACCCATATATTTACAAAAAAAATGAAAAAAACAAGGAAAAAAATAAACTTTGACTTTTTTTTTGCACACTCTACTCATTCATATATTGAGTATAAGGGCTCAGACGAATGGTCAGGCATGTAACTTCAAAGTTCCTTTCATATTTATTTGTGGCAAATTATACCTTGATGCATAGTTTTCCAGTTTGTGTTCTTTGGCATTCCTTCTTAGCTCATGTATAGATGAAGCTCATTTATTTCTAAATATATTGGAATTACAACAGATAAGTTATACACAAAATTATCTTTGATGTTGAATCAAGCAACTGTTCAGTACATCATTATCTTCTCAATAGCATTGAATCTGTTAATACAAATGAACATCTCAAGGGTTCATAACATCAATAATGAAAAAGATAAAGCAATGCAATGAAATTAAAAGTTCCTACAGTTTCAATTCTGGTGAAACTAAAATAACAAAAAATGCAACCAGTTGTAGTTCTAGTCAATCTATAATAAACACAATCAGATTCAGTTCTAATCAAACTAAAACAACAAAAATGCACGCAAATCCAGATCTAGTCCCTATGAAAAAAAATGCAAGGTATAAAATTATAGAAGGAGATGATTATACCTTAATCATATGATAGCATAGCACCAAACAACTAAATAGTGATGGAGATATAGAAAAAAAGGCTTCTTTTTCCCCCTAAACCTGGCAAAAAAATAACAACAAAAATGAAATGCAAGCCTTTTTCCTCAATCAAACCCTTTTTTTCCTCTAGAAACATGTAGCCTAATTACTTTCTAGATTCATATCATTATTTCCATTTAAAGAACGAAAAGAAAAAACAAATCCAAATCTGAAAACAATAATAATAATAATAGGAAAAAAATTAAAGAATTTCATCCTCCCAATCTTCATCACATCGAACATCAACCCATTTCAGACAATAATAAAACACCATGACAACTCCAAATGGCTGCAACAAATCATTTAAAATCTGAATGAACATATTGTTTGATGTTTATTATGAGTAGTTAAAGTTACATGGTCAAATTAACTTATCAATAATGCAACAAGCTTCATTTGTGGTAAGCAGTTTCAGTTCTAGTCAAAGTCAAATAAAAAAATGCAAGTAGTTTCACATCTCATCAAGCTAAATCATAAAAAAAGTAAGCACTTTGAGTTATGGTGGCAATCATTGGTTCAAAAATTGAGGTACTTTCAATTATGTCATTTGAACTATAACAAAAGCAAAGGTATTTTCAGTTCTGGTGAAGCTAAATAATTTAAAAAAAAACAAGTAGTTTCAGATTAAACAAAACAAATGTATTTTTATTCTGAAGGAAAATGCAAGTAATTGTAGTTATGGTCCAAAAGAATTAAAAAATGCAAGCTTTTTCTCATCTATAAAGAAAAACGTACCTAGTGATATGGCAGCACGACACCAAACAACATAATATAGATGAATTTAGTCAAAATTGCTTCTTTTTGTCTATTGAACTTGCCAGAATTTAAAAAAAAAAATTATTAATGCGCAACCATTCCCATCCAATATGTATAAATGATTTGCTGTGCATTCTAGAAGAAATGAGTTTCTAAGTAAAGTAATTTAAGTCTCTATCAGTTAGATTAGCATAAGTAAACCAAAGTAAAAATGAATCTTGCTTGCTACTACTTTAGTTATTTAAAAGGCTAGTCAGTGTATTGTATGGTGAATAAAATATTGACCCTTCCGAACGAATCATATTTGATCCAACTTATTAAGCATTTTATGTATAGAACAAAGCAAATGCAAAATAGGAGAAATGCATTTACCAACAATGCAAATTCCAAGAACACCCAACTTGTTCTCAATCTCTCTAGTGTGGTGTTTCACAAGGTGAAATGGAAAAGGCTACTCAATTAAAACTGTTAGTAACATGAACTCTTCATTATTAATTCTGTTACACTGATGCGTTCGAAACTAGCAAGTATACTAGTCGCACAAGTAATAAAGTGATGAGTAAGATATCGTTCCCGCGAGGATTGATTCTAATTGAATTTGTTATTTTTCAGCAACAATAAGCTAAACAAGGGGGGTTTTGTTGAATGATTAACTAAATGAAATAAGAATGCAAATTAAGAATAACAAAACAGAAGTTGATTTGAATGAAAGATCAATGAGAGAAACTTGGTTAAGGGTTCTTTCTCTGCCACAAGATATGAATTTGTGAATTAACATAGAATTGTAATCCAATTACAGCATTGAAGTTATCAACCGTAGATAACAACAAGCTCTGTTATCCCAATCTTTCCTTACTTTGTTGTTAAATAAAACAAGCTCTTTATTTAATCTCTATCCATTAAACAACCTAGAACCAGCTCTCTGAGTTTAATTCAATGGATGCATTATGATAAGAAAGATAGGTTGATCTAAGCAATAAACACACAAGCTCGGATTATTTAACTTAGGTTGTATTCTCCAAATGCAATCTCTGATCACAATTTTGCTACTAAGGATTAGAAATTCAAGACAATTACGAATCAAGATTTCTAGTCTAGCAATAGACAATATCCAGATTATATTCAGTTGGCCACCCAAATACAATCCAGCAAGCAATCATAGGCATTAGACATGGGAAAATACAAGCAACATCAATTAGAGAATTGGATAACAACTTCTTGCACAATCAACTTACAAAAACCATATCAGGGGCTTTGAAATCACCCTCAACCAATTCAGATTCATTTACACATGTTTAAGAAAGTGGTAAATACAATACAACATGGAGACATTCCAGAAAATGAAAGGGAAGGGAAAAACTTACCAAATTTGATGTAATTATCTTTGGATTGTAGTTCTTCCTCTTTCCAAGCTTCCTTTCTCCTTCAAGAACTCCAAGAGATGAAAGAATTCCATAGCTGCAGCCTCCACCACGTTCTCCCCTCTTCAAGTTATGAAAATAAAACCCTAAAATGTGTTTAAATACTCTGCTACAATAACGTGCTACAGTGTCCCGTATTATACATGCTATAGTGATGTGTGGAATTACATTTCTACACTTCTCACACTGTTTTGATTACAACTTTCAGTACACTGAACGGATTCATAAACCGTAAATTTCTTCAAAAAGTAGACTTCGAGAGCTTTTCAACGGTACATGATATGTCATCGGATTTATTGTATATCAATACAATTAAATCCGAGGAGATGGTTGACTAGCAGAGGTGAAAATGAAGGGTTTTACTCCATTTTTGTGCAAGTTGCTCCAAAACTCCTACAAACATCAAAACCACACAAAAACATAAAAATACCAAGGAATATAGCAAAGAAACATGGACGAATTGATATGAAAATGATATATAAATAGACACTTATCAAATTCCCCCACACTTAGACTTTGCTAGTCCTCGAGCAACTACGACAATATGAAATAAAACTAAACCGAATCAGAATCAACAAAAAAATTAAAACACACAAATGCTTCATCTTGCAAATAGGCCTCAAAGATTGTACTTAATTATAACCCAAGGAAAACTTTAAAATAATGAACTTGATCAAGAATTTTATCCAAAGATTAGTTTCGCTTCACTTCAATTCCTCAAGTGTGTGTGTGTAGAGCCATTCTCACCTAATCACTTGTAACCCGGATGAGTTTATGCATAAAAATGAATCATATTTAATATTGAAGATGTGTGTATAAATGAACTCCATAGGCCTGCTTTTCAAGTCACTCTCCACTAATGTAGACATGCACAACACTAAGGATCAAGTAGGACTTTATTAAGCTTGTAACGTTTGGCTTGAGTAAAGGTATGATAAAGGCTAATAATTTGGCTCAAATCACCCACAAACACATAAATCATTCAAGACTATGTAGAGCTCAAGCCTATAACAAAACTTCATTTCAATTCACCATGTTACTCCCACAAACTTATTTAGAACACTCAATCTTTTTTTTTTTTTTTTGCAAAAAACGAAAGAAAACTACACCCCCACACTTTGTTGTTTCATTCTTTTTAAGAACACTTAAGGGTATAGATCTCTTATTCTTCTTCTTTTGTTCTTTTTTTTTCTTTTTTTTCCTATTTTTTCCTATTTTTTTATTACACTTCCCCTCCCCCACACTTAAACAACACATTGTCCGTACGTGGACGATAAGTACAGATTGGCTTTTTTTTCTTTTTTTCTTTTTTTTTTAACAAACATAATAGAACTTACTTGCATTGCTCATGACACATCCCAACCTCCTCTAACTTTCCAAAACCAGAACATAGCTCAGAATTTAATTGTGAATGATCTACATGCTCGTAGGTAAGGGATAAACTGTTTGGAACAAATTCATTTAAGGTTAAGAAATCTTTTAGTGACTTAACAAAGAAAAAGGCTTACAGAGGCTCAATTTCAGTCAAGGTTGGCTATTAAGGCTCAAACGGTCCAAAGATGGCCTAAATCATTTCCCCAATGTTGCACAGTCTAGGATTTCGCCTCGAGTGACCATCAAACAAGTTCTAGAATTCATTGAAATCTGAAGAAACATTTAAATTACATAAACTTTCTCTAAGTGAACAAATAACTCAGTGATAATAGCTCAGTGCTCAATGTTGCGCAAGGAATCAAAAGCAAAGCGAAAACCAATAAACATTTCAATCACACAGATCCATGCATCATTTATCATTTTCCAAGAGTTATTCTTAATTCAATCATTATCTTATCATCGACCCACAAAATGCAAGAAAAGAGGTACGTGGCGTTGTTACACCTGAGTCAAGATTGTATATTTCAACAATCCTTAGGACCAGTAGCCCGCAGACTTAAGGTTTCCAGCCTATATACCTTTATTATGAAAGAACAAAACAAGAAACAGGACACTTCAAACAACATGAAATAAACAAACTACAGATTTTTTGAGAGAGAATGCGTTTCAAGGGTTAAAGAAAACCCCATATTCTGCCATTCTCAGGTTTTTCCACAATTGTTTTTTTTTTGAATCAAAACTGATAAAGATAAAAAAAACATATAACAACTCTAAATTACGCAAAACTAAACTCACTCATAAAATAACAAAGTTCAACAAGTCAGCAAACAAAAACAAGTTAGTTAGAATGGGTCTAAAAAGTTTAGAAGTTAGCCTCCTTATTCAGCCATTATGGATTGAAGAGATCCAGAATGCGTTTCAAGAGAATTGAACTTTTTAAGCCACCACTCTAAAACCGAGATTAGAAAATATTACCTGGGACGAAAGAAATAACCTGAAAAAGCTCAAAAGAAACGACATGAAATATCTCAAATAAACACACTAAAAAGAAAGCAAACAAAAACGAAGCAAACCAGCAAATAGAGATTACAGATGGAGGGTTGAATCCAGTTGACGCCTTTTGTTGTCTTCTCCAAACCAATTTATCCGAGCCATTGTTGGATCAGGTGAATAGACGAATTCTTGTAGTTTGTCAATAAACTCTCCTGCAGTTGAAGCTGTAACCAGCATTTGCCTTGCTGACGGTGAGATGAAATTTTTTTCTACAGCTTGATCAGAAAGGACAACAAACCATCAAAAAAATTATTAACATTTAACAAACCAATGGGTTTCCGATGGATGTTTAGCTGTGCCCACGAGGTGATTTGAAATATCTCCTCTAATGTACCATAACCACCAGGCAAAGCTATAAATGCATCGGACTTAACAACTATATGTGCAATACGCTCATGCATGCTAGAGACCTGTAACTCTTCCCCGATTGTGTTGCCTACGATATCTCGTACAGCTAAAGGTTTGGGGATAATGCCAAGAACTTTGCTCCCGCCTAGGGTTGCAGCTGTTGACACACACCCCATTAACCCAAGACTACCCCCTTCATAAATCAAATTAATACCCCTCGCAGCTAATGTCCTACCAAGATCAAGAGCTGTTGTGGTAAACTCTCCATCTTTACCAAAATGCGATCCGCAAAATACGCATATATTGCGGAATCGTCGAATTGGTGTTTTCTCCATTTCTACAAGTGCTCTAATCTTGTGTAAGACACGTTAGATATTATGCTTTTCAATTGCAAGACAGGTTATGGAATGACATATAAAAACATGCAGAATGTATATATACACACATAAAACTCTCAAATTTTGACACATGGGGACATACTTTCAGTGGGGGTTGCTCGATGCAGATTTATTGCCCCAAGATTTGAAAAAATGAGATATGCTTTCGGCGGGGTTTGACAAAACTTACACACTTGTCTCCCTGTCTCTTATACACATCTAGATGTGTATAAGAGACAGGGTTTTGACAAAACCGCCACACTTGTCTCCCACGTGAAGCATGAAAAGTAGAGATATACTTTCGGCGAAGGTTGACAAAACCTCCACACTTGTCTCCCACGTGTGCTTATGTCATGGGGTAGTCATATGGTTTGTCAAAAGAAAAACTTGAAATTAAAACAAACAAAATCAACAAACAACAACAACACAAAAACAACATTGATAATCAGATCAAACGAAACAAGAAAGAAATAAATTCGACAACAACAACACACATTCAAATATACAAGTAGTTGTGATTGTGGCTCACATCTTCCTCTGGTTTTATGTCCAGTAACGGCTGAAACGCCTTCTATGAGTCCGGGATTTGCTTCCCATCCAGTTTTCTTATAAACTGGCAAACAGGGTCGTTTTTAGTCAGATTCCCTAGACTATAACACTACAATTCATCATGAAATTGTGTCCATAGATTAAGCAATTCACGCTAAACAAGTCCACAAGAATATGACTCAAGAGTTAATAAAACATTATCCAGAGACTCATTACACAGACCGTTCTTAATAAACGTAAGTTTATCTTCTCTATTCCTGGACACAAAACCTAATGAACGACAAGTCTGGTTACAATTCCATCTAGCACATTTATAACATACTTGTAACCTTTTCGCTCTTCGCCTCTTGGCGTAGTAGCTCTTTCCTAGACCAGGCATGTATTTTGCGCGATTAATGTCCGGCTCACCGGACAATCTCACCTTGGCTTCGATAAGCCATCAGATATCAGCATGCACATTTAGGAGCATCAATGCCCAAAGTCTAGTCATCCGTACTTTATAAATTTTAAACACTGCATTTTGAGGAAGTGAAGGGAAATATTTACGAAGGTTCGACAAAAAGATATCGGCATCCATTGAAGAGGAGAAAAGAAGAGATATTACCGATAATACGATTGAGTCTATTTTTCCCCAAGATATGCACGTTTCAAACCTTCGAGCAATGGCTTCAGCTTGTTAGCCCTAAGGCTATATGATAATTTTGATGATAACAATACACATTGATTCATTGAGATTTACTAATATATTTATTTATGTGCAAGAATAAGATTATTGAAATAATTATAAAATCAAGAAGGGGCTTATTAAAATGAAGTGTTGAAGCTAAGGAGAAGACTACATGTTAAAGGCACCAAAGTTTAAGAATAAGGTTTGATTCAAGGAATGTGACACATGAGCAATGTTCAATCAATTGATCATATATTTCTCTACAAATGTCCAACTAATGTGATTCCTGAGCCTTTGGAAAGCTTACTCAATTTATAACATTTCATATGTTTTAAAGAAATTCAAATTTCAAGTGTAAAGTAGTCCAAATTATCATGCAAGTTGAAAGACAAATGGAAGCAGCGGACATGAGCACCGAATACTCTTTTGGACATATCTTGAGCTAGAAAAATCAAAATGACTTGATTCTTATGGAATTAGAAAGATGACTTAATGGGGAAAATTTAATATGTTTTGAAGAAATTCAAATTTCAAATGGAAGGCTGACATAATTGACATGCAATTCGGTGGACTGACACAGAGAAGAAAAATCAATTCACATGAGCACCGAATGGTGTTTTGGCCATATCTTAAGATAGAGATATCCAAATTCTTTGAATCTTAATGTTTTCGAAAGCTTATTCAAATATGAAGATCTTTTATGTTTTGAAGAAATTCAAATTTCAAACAGAAGGCTGACAGAATTATCATTCAAGTCGGTGGACTGACACATGGAGGAAAAATCAAGTCACTTGAGCATCGAATGGTTTTTTGGCCATATCTTGAGATACAGATATCCAAATGACTTGGTTCTTGATGCGTTGGAAAGCTTATTCAAATGTGCAGATCTTTTATGTTTTGAATATTTTCAAATTTCAAATGGAAAATTGACAAAAATGCCAGACAAAATTACGGTTTTTATGGTGGGTAGAAACTTTGGAGTTGGTGTCTTCACTTGATCAAGTTCATCTCATTTGCCTATAAAAGGAGCCCTTCTCCCATTCATTCAACAAGCATCTATCAAGCAAAAAAACCAAGAGAAATATCAAGTCTAGAGAGCTTTTGTATTCTTTATCTACTCTTCGAAGAGAGTTGTACTTTTGTTGTAAAAACTTTTCTTTGTTCTTATATTGTGTGAGAGTGAGATCTTCTTGTAAAGGATAAAAGATCTCCTTGAGAGAACTCTTTCCTTGGTGAGGTTGTTCATCAAGAAGAACTCTTGGTGTGGTGTTATCAAGAGTTGAAGGAAAAAAAGTCTTGGTGAAGTTGTTCATCAAGCAAGTTGTAAAGTATTCTACAACTTAGTGGAAAGCCTAGCTTGTGGAGGAGCTAGGAGCCCGTAGACGTAGGGAAGGTTTGCCGAACCACGTAAATTGAGTTTGCACTCTCTCTATCCCTTTCCTCTTTACATTTACTTGCACTTGTGATTGTTCACTATTATTATTCTTTTGATTGCATCTTTGATAAATTCCAATTTCATATTCTTCACCTTTATTCTTAAAGAAAGAGTGAACTAATTTTGATTTTTTCAAGAAAATTTTTACAAATCTGTTTTGATAAATAAAAACCCAATTCACCCCCCCTCTTGGGTTGCCATACCTGGGTCAACAAGTGGTATCAGAGCAAGGTTGCTCATTTTTTTTAAATCTTAACCGATTTTGAGCTATGACAACTTTTAATTCAATTTCATATGTTGAGGGGCTTTCTATCTCTAGACCTCCATTTTTTAATGGAAGTGATTACTCTTATTGGAAAACTAGAATGAGTATTTTCTTGAAATCTTTTGATTATGATTTGTGGTCTATTGTTTTGGAAGGACCTTTTGTTCCTACCAAAATTGAAAATGGGGAATGCATGCTTAAAGAACCTAAAGAGTTTAGTGAAGATGATAAAAAGAAATTGAGTTTGAATGCTAAAGCTATGAATGTGTTATATTGTGCTCTAGATAGAAATGAGTTTAATAGAATATCTACTTGTTCTACGGCACAAGAAATATGGCACACACTTGAAGTAACTCATGAAGGAACTAGTCAAGTTAAAGAATCCAAAATTAGTATGCTAGTTCATAGTTATGAGCTTTTTAAGATGAAATCGGATGAATCAATTTCTGAAATGTTTGCTAGATTTACGGATATTATTAATAGTTTGAAATCTCTTGGTAAATCTTATTCTAATGTTGAAATGGTGAGGAAGATTCTTAGGTGTCTACCAAAATCTTGGGAGCCAAAGGTGACGGCAATTCAAGAAGCAAAGGACCTCACCAAACTACCATTAGAAGAACTTATGGGTTCTCTCATGACTCATGAAATCACCTTGAAGGAGAATGAAGAAGATTTCAAGAAAAAGAAAAATATCGCTTTCAAATCTTCAACAAAAGAAGATGATGAGTCCAACGATGAAGGAGATGATGAAGATCTTGCATTCATCACAAGAAAGCTAAAAAGGATAATTAGAAGAAACCAAGGATTCAAGAAGAATTCTAGAAGGGGTACAAAGGGCAAAGCTCAAAGCAAGATAAGAAAAATGATCAAGTCATTTGCTATGAGTGCAAGAAACCGGGACATGTAAAGATGGATTGTCCTTACTTCAAAAGTCAAAACAAGAAATCCAAAGCAATGAAAGCCACAAATTGGGATGATAGTGAAGCTAGCTCTATCGAAGAAGAAGATTGCGAAGTGGCAAACATGTGCTTCATGGCTTTAAGTGACGATGAGGTAAGTATTCTAAACTATGATCCTAAACTTTCATATGATGAATTACTTGAAGCATTCCAAAATTTACATGTGCAAATTGATAAGAAAAACTCAAAAATCAATGCTTTCAAAAAGAAGTCAAAAATCATGTTATCTCAATTAGAAGAGTTGGTAGAAATAAATGAAGCTTTAGAAAATGAAAATGAAATTTTAAAGCAAAAAGATTTTGAAAGTTTGGAAAGTCAAATACATTTATTAAAAACTGAAAATGACATTTTAAAACAAAAGGATTTTGATAAATTGGAGAAACAAAATGCTATTTTGAAAAAGGAAAATAATGACTTAAGAAATATTGTTGATAGTTTTACAAAAAGCACAAAAAATTTGAATTCTATGTTACAAAACCAAAGGTGTGTTTTTGATAAAAGAGGTTTAGGATATAAAACTCATAAAAATCAAAAGTATTTTAAAAATTATTTTGCTCATGCATCTTTTAGGAATAATCCTAATCATTCATGTACTTATTGTGGAAGAAAAGGACACAATGTGCATTCTTGCTCCATTAAAAGAAATCCTAATTTGAAACAAATATGGGTTCCAAAAAGTATCATAACTAACCCCCAAGGACCCAAGAACTTTTGGGTACCAAAAAGTTTTATCATGAGGTTGATGTTAGAGACAAAGGAGGGCAAACCACAAGTGGTACTTAGATAGTGGATGCTCAAGGCATATGACATGCCTCCAAATTTTCAAGATTAATCATGAAGAAAGGAGGATATGTGACCTTCGGTGATAATGCCAAAGGAAGGGTAATCGGACATGGTGATATTGGTAACCCTCTTCACCTATTATTAAAGATGTTTTGCTTGTTCATGGTTTGAAACATGATTTGATTAGCATTAGTCAATTATGTGATAAGGGATATTTTGTTGCTTTTGAGCCTAATAGATATGTGATTAAGGATGTTAGTCATAATAAGACATTATTTGTTGGTAATAGATGTGGTAATATTTATACAATTGATATTGATGTTAATGATCATGTAGAAAATTGTTTCAGTGTTAATGATGATGCTTGGTTATGGCATAGAAGGTTAGGTCATGCTAGCATGGACACAATTTCAAAAATTTCTAAAAATGATTTAGTTGATGGTCTTCCAAAAATAAAATTTGAAAAGGATAAATTTGTGATGCTTGTCAATTTGGAAAACAAGTGAGAACTTCTTTTAAACAAAAGAAATTTATTTCAACAAATAAACCTCTACAATTACTTCATTTGGATTTATTTGGACCATCAAGAACTCAAAGCCTTGGTAGAAAGTATTATGTTTTTGTTATTGTGGATGATTATTCAAGATTCACTTGGGTGTTATTCTTGAAAACTAAAAATGAGGCCATACAAGCTTTTTTCAAAATTTACAAAAAGAGTCCAAAATCAAAAAGGGCATTCTATTGTATCCATTAGAAGTGATCATGGTGGTGAAGTAGACAATGTCGCGTTTGAAAATCTTTGTGATGAAAATGGTTTTGAACATAATTTTTCCACACCTAGAACTCCACAACAAAATGTTGTTGTTGAGAGGAAAAATAGGACTATCCAAGAAATGGCTAGGACCATGTTACTTGAAAATAATTTGCCAAAATATTTTTGGGCCGAAGCCGTTAATACCGCATGCTATTATAATCAAAACTCCTTATGAACTTTGGAAAGGAAGAAAACCCAACATTGGATTTTTTAAAGTTTTTGGATGTAAATGTTTTATTTTAAACACAAAGGATAACCTTGGAAAATTTGATGCAAAAGCCGATGTTGGAATTTTTGTTGGCTACTCCAACCATAGTAAAGCATATAGAGTTTTTAACAAAAAGACTCTTACTATTGAAGAATATATGCATGTTGAATTTGATAAAACTAATGTTATTTCTTCAAAGAATTTAGATGATGATATTGTTGAGGTAGAAAGGCAAATCAAGGAATCAAGGCTTAATAAAAAGAGCCAAGATGAATTACAACTTCAACAAGAAAAGCTTGAGGAAGTAAATGATTCTTCCCAAGAATTACCAAAAGAATGGAGGTATGCAAAAGCTCACCCTAAAGATCTCATTATTGGTGAACCATCACAAGGTATGAAAACTAGATCTTCTTTTAAGAACTTTTGTAATCATTTTGCTTTTGTCTCTCAATTTGAACCAAAATCTTTTAAAAAAGTCGAAAATGACGAAAGTTGGATTTTAGCTATGCAAGAAGAATTGAATCAATTTGAGAGAAATCAAGTTTGGGAATTAGTCCCTATACCTAAAAATCATTCTATTATAGGCACTAAATGGATTTTTAGAAATAAAGTAGATGAAAATGGAACCATTATTAGAAACAAAGCTAGACTTGTTGCTCAAGGATACAATCAAGAAGAAGGTATTGATTATGAGGAAACTTTTGCACCGGTTGCTAGATTAGAATCCAATAGAATGTTGTGTGCATTTGCATGTTATAAAAATTTTACATTATACCAAATGGATGTCAAAAGTGCATTTTTAAATGGTTACATTATGGAGGAAGTATATGTAGAGCAACCTCTTGGTTTTCAAAATCATGATTTTCCAAACCATGTTTTCAAACTCAAAAATGCACTTTATGGCTTGAAACAAGCACCAAGAGCATGGTATGATAGATTGAGCAAATTTCTCATTGATAATGGTTTCGAAATGAAAAAAGTTGATACTACTCTTTTTGTTAAACCAAAAAAATGATGATTTATTAATTGTTCAAATCTATGTTGATGATATTATATTTGGTGCTACTAATGTCTCTATTTGTGAGGAATTTTCTAAGTGCATGCAACAAGAATTTGAAATGAGCTTAATGGGAGAATTAAATTTCTTCCTTGGACTTCAAATCAAGCAATCAATAGATGGGATCTTCATTAATCAAGCTAAATACCCAAGAGATCTTCTCAAGAAGTTTGGCATGGATAATTCAAGGACATATAACACACCTATGGGTACATTAACCAAGCTTGACAAAGATGAGAAAGGAAAAGATGTTTATGTAACAAAATATCGAGGTATGATTGGCTCTCTTTTGTATTTAACTGCTAGTAGACCTGATCTTATGTTTAGTGTGTGTATGTGTGCTAGATTTCAATCTTGTCCAAAGGAATCTCACCTTAAAGCTGTCAAAGGATATTTAGATATCTTCTTGGAACCATAAATCTAGGTCTTTTGTATCCTAAGTGTGATAATTTTGATTTAATTAGTTATTCGGATGCGGACTTTGCTGGAAGTCTTTTTGATAGAAAGAGCACTAGTGGCTCTTGCCATTTTCTAGGACATGCATTAGTATCATGGTTTAGTAGAAAACAAAATTCTGTTGCATTATCAACCGCGGAAGCCGAGTATATTGCAGTAGAAAGTTGTTGTGCACAAGCTCTTTGGATGAAACAAGATTTTAAAAGATTATGGTAGTGGTATTTGCATCATATTCCCATCAAATGTGACAATACAATGACGCGGATCACATTTAAAAAATCCAATAACAACACTCTAGACTAAGCATATAGAGATTAGATATCATTTTATTAGAGATCATGTGCAAAAAGGTAATATTTCTTTAGAATTTGTTCCCACCGATAAACAATTAGCCGATATATTTACTAAACCCCTTAGTCAAGATAGATTTAGCATAATTAGAAGAGAATTAGACATGTTGGATATGTCTCAATTTTGCTTTAATATGATAGCATATGTTAAGGGGGAGAATATATTTAGGGGGAGTAGTTAATTTGATTACATTTTTTTTGATGATAACAAAAGGGGGAGAAATAGTTGGATTGCTTATATGCTACTGTAATAGCGCTAGGCTACATTATACATTTGATGATAACAATACACATTGATTAAATGAGATTTACTAACATGTTTATTTATGTGCAAGAGTAAGATCATTGAAATAATTGTAAAATCAAGAAGAGGCTTATAAAATGAAGTGTTGAAGCTAAGGAGAAGACTACATGTTAAAGGCACCAAAGTTTAAGAACAAGGATTGACTCAAGGAATGTGACACATGAGCAATGTTCAATCAATTAGTCATATATATCTCTACAAATATCCAAATGATGTGATTCTTGAGCCTTTGGAAAGCTCACTCAATTTATAACATTTCATATGTTTCAAAGAAATTCGAATTTCAAGTGTAAGGTTGTCCAAATCATCATGGAAGTTGAAAGACAAATGGAAGCATCTACATGAGTCACTGAATAATCTTTTTGGACATATCTTTACTAGAAAAATCAAAATGACTTTGATTCTTGCGGCATTTGGAAAGAGGAGCTTAAGAAGCCATTTCATATGTATGTGAAGAAATCAAACTTCAATTGGGAAGGCCGACATAATTGACATGCAATTCCGTGGACTGACACAGAGAAGAAAAATCAACTCACATGAGCACCGAATGGTGTTTTGGCCATATCTTAAGATAGAGATATTCAAATTCTTTGAATCTTAATGTTTTGGAAAGCTTATTCAAATATGAATATCTTTTATGTTTTGAAGAAATTCAAATTTCAAACGGAAGACTGAAAGAATTATCATTCAAGTCGGTGGACTGACACATGGAGGAAAAATCAAGTCACATGAGCACTGAATGGTGTTTTGGCATATCTTGAGCTACAGATATCCAAATGACTTGATTCTTGATGCGTTGGAAAGCTTATTCAATGTGCAAGATCTTTGTTATGTTTTGAAGATTTTCAATTTTCAAACGAAACATTGACAAAATGGCAGGACAAAATTACAAATTTTTAATGTGGGGCAGCAAATTCTGGAGATGGTGTCTTCACTTGATTAAAGTTCATCCTATTTGCCTATAACAGGAGCCCTTCTCCCATGCATGCATTCAAAAAAAGACAAGAGCAAGAGAAGCATTTTATCAAGCAAAAAGCAAGAGAAGTATCAAGTCTAGAGAGCTTTTATATTATCTATCTACTCTTTGAAGAGAGTTATACTTTTGTTGTAAAAATTATCTTTGTTCTTTTATTGTGGTGAAAGTGAGATATTATTGTAAAGGATAATAATAGATTATCCTTGAGAGAACTCTTGTTGTGTGTTATCAAAGAGTTGAGAAAGTTTGCCTTAGTGAGGTTGTTCATCAATAAGAACTCTTGGTGTGGTGTTATCAAGGGTTGAAGAAAGTTGCCTTGGTGAAGTTGTTCATCAAGAGAACTCTTGGTGTGGTGTTATCAAGAGTTGAGGAAAGTTGCCTTGGTGAGGTTGTTCATCAAGAAGAACTCTTGGTGTGGTGTTATCAAGGATTGAAGAAAGTTGCCTTGGTGAGGTTGTTCATCAAGAAGAACTCTTGGTGTGGTGTTATCAAGGGTTGAAGGAAGTTGCCTTGGTGAGGTTGTTCATCAAGAAGAACTCTTGGTGTGGTGTTATCAAGAGTTGGAAGATAAGTCTTGGTGAGGTTGCAAGTTGTAAAGATTTCTACAACTTAGTTGAAAGCTTAGCTCGTGAAGCTAGGAGCCTGTGGACGTAGGCAAGGTTTGCCGAACCACGTGAATTGAGTTTGCACTCTCTCTATCCCTATGCTCTTTACATTTACTTGCACTTGTGATTGTTCTTTATTGCTATTGTATTGATTGCATTCTATTTTCATCTTCTTCACCTTTATCCTCAAAGAAAGGGTTAAATAATTTTGATCTTTCAAGAAAAGTTTTCTAATTCCGTATTGATAAATAAAAACCCAATTCACCCCCCCTCTTGGGTTGCCATACCTGGGTCAATAGATTCATCACATACTGCATAGAAAACTAGCAAGGAGACCATTTATCAAGTAGAAATAACGTATTATACAACCCCGGTTATATTAATCCCAGAAAATTTTTCGGGGCCGGGGCAATATTGCACCCCGGGGGCGGGGCCAGGGACCACCGGCCCAGGATTCGCCATCAATTAAAATTCCCGTTTGAAAAATAAAAAATAAAAAGACTAAAACACCCCTCATGTTCAAACACAACTCGTTTTATTTTTGGTCCAGAAGCACATCACAACCTCACTGTCACCCCACGCCGTCGCCAGAAACTTTTCTAGGTGACTATCACGCCGCCGTAGCTTGCCTGAAAGTCACAGGCCGCCTCGTACATAGCCATTCATTGAAGCAGTAGCTCAGTCGCCATCTGCTACTCCCGACATTCCTGTTCGTCTAGCGGCCGCTGCCCTTTTATCAAGTATCAACAGGTTTATTTTTAATTATATATTTGTTATATATATAATTTCAGCTTTTATTTTTTAGTTTTGTATAATATTAATATGCTAATTATGTTAATTGTTTTGGGAGTGATTGACTGACCTTGAAAAACTTACAAAATGTGAATTATAATGTGTCTTGAGAGTGATAAGATAACATTAATTTGATGTTCAAATGATAAAACGAGCAAATATACTATCACCACTTAGCAAAAAGATTATATAAATTATTATTATTATTACGTTTTTAGGGTGCACAAGACCCACCACCTCACTTCTTGGCCAACCTGAACCTATCCCGGGTTTTGTGATGGGTGTTGTATTCCTCCTCTTACAATTGGATTCCCCCAGCCAGTTCCTCCTGCTGCAGCCATCCCCAAGGCTATTAGTGTAACACCTTAAAGTTTACTAATGATTATGATATTTTCATGTTACCATATATATGTGTATTGGGTGGAGGTGTTGTTGCAATAAAATAAGGATTAGGGAAGGTGATTAAAAGAATTAAGAAAAAGAGGAGCTGGATTGTGTTTTTTCCTTCATGTATATCTATATAAACCCCTAGACTCTAGAAAGACCCATTTTTCTTGCCCCTTTCTCTTTGAAACGTCCAATACCCTCTCTCCTTATTTCTCTCAATTTTGTTATGGAATCAAGAGGAGAGGAAGGAAACAAGAGGCCAGGAGGTAAAGATTCTGATAAGTGTCTATTTATATATCATTTTCATATCAATTCGTCCATGTTTCTTTGCTATATTCCTTGGTATTTTTATGTTTTTGTGTGGTTTTGATGTTTGTAGGAGTTTGGAGCAACTTGCACAAAAATGGAGTAAAACCCTTCATTTTCACCTCTGCTAGTCAACCATCTTCTCGGATTTAATTGTATTGATATACAATGAACCCGATGACATATCATATACCGTTGAAAAGCACTCGAAGTCTACTTTTTGGAGAAATTTACGGTTTATGAATCCATTTAGTGTACCAAAAGTTGTAATCAAAACAGTGTGAGAAGTGTAGAAATGTAATTCCACACATCACTGTAGCATGTATAATACGGGACACTGTAGCAGGTTAATGTAGCAGAGTATTTAAACACATTTTAGGATTTTATTTTCATAACTTGAAGGGGGGAAAACGTGGGAGGAGGCTGCATTTCTGGATTTCTCTCATCCCTTGAAGTTCTTGAAGGAGAAAGAAGATTTTGAAAGAGGAGGAACTACAATTCCAAGAAGATTCATCTACAAAGAAGATTTTCAAAGAATTTGCTAAGTTCTTTCTTTCCTTTTCAATTCTGGATTTCTCTGTATTGTATTTGTTATTCTGATTGAATATGTGTAACTAAATCTGAATTGGTTGAGGGTGATTTTAAAGCCCTTGATATGAATTTTGTGAGTTGATTGTGTAAGAAATTGTTATCCAATTCTCTAATTGAAGTTGCTTGTATTTTCCCATATCTAATGCTTATGATTGCTTGCTGATTGTATTTGGAATGGCCAACTGAATATAATCTGGTTGTTGTCTATTGCTAGAGTAGAAATCTTGATCCGTAAGTGTCTTGAATTTCTAATCCTTAGTAGCAAAATTGTGATCAGAGATTGCAATTGGAGAATACAACCTAAGTTAACTAATCCGAGCTTGTGTGTTTATTGCTTAGATCAACCTATCTTTCTTATCGTAATGCATCCATTGAATTAAATTTAGAGAGCTTTTCTAGGTTGTTTAATGGATAGAGATTAAATAAAGAGCCTGTTTTGTTTAACAACAAAGTAAGGAAAGATTGGGATAACAGAGCTTGTTGTTATCTACGGTTGGTAATTTCAATGGTGTAATTGATGACAATTCTACAATTAATTCGCAAATCCATATCTTGTGGTAGAGAAGGATCCCTTAACCAGGTTTCTCTCATTGATCTTCCATTCAAATTAACTTCTGTTTGGTTATTCTTAATTTGCATTCTTATTTCATTTAGTTAATCATTCAACAAAACCCCCTTGTTTAGTTTATTGTTGCTGGAAAATAACAAATTCAATTAGAATCAATCCTCGTGGGAACGATATCTACTTATCACTTTATTACTTGTGCGACTAGTATACTTGCTAGTTTCGAACGCATCAAGTTTTTGGCGCCGTTGCCGGGAATTGATTTTCTAATCGATTTGTTATTTTGTTTTCATTGTTGATTCCTAATTTTGATTTTTCTTTTCTGATTATTTGTGTTTAGGCGACATGGCAGTAAACTTCCAACAATTCAGGAGCCGATTTGAGCCACAACTACATTGGAGAGTAAATGAGGTAAGCACTCCAAACATTGACCAACAAATTTCTGAGCTAACCTCTCTTGTGGAAAACATGGCTGTAGGACATTTGCAGAAACCATGGGTGGATTTTCAGGACAATCAAGGCAATGGTATGATCCCTTCTCTAATACTTACAATACCGGATGGATAGATCACCCCAATTTTAGTTACGGGAATCATCAACCGATCGCCCTAAATGGCATACCAAATTGGCCGCAAGGTTTCAATCAACCTAGAGTGCAGCAACCATTTCAAATGCAACCACCACCAATGCCACAACCAGCACCACAACCAGCTCCAGAAAAATCAGGTATGTCACTCCAGGATATTGTTAATGCACTTGCCACTAACACAATGCAATTCCAGCAGGAAACTGGGGCAAGTATCCAAAACCTCGCAAATCAAATGGGACAATTGGCTACTAGCATGAGCAAATTCGAGGGCCAATGCTCAGAAAAGTTATCTTCTCAAACGGTGATCAATCCAAGAGAGAATGCTTGTGCGATAACTTTGCGAAGTGGAGAGCAAATTCGAAGTGGAGAGCAAATGAAAACTGGGGCAAGTATCCAAATCCTGGCAAGAAAATCACAAACTGATGAAAGAGATGACACCACATCCACCATGAACAAAACATTGACTTCTCAGGTAAATCCTATAACTCCCATTCCTTCTTATGTTTCTCCTCCACTTTTTCCGAGTAGATTTGCAAAATCGAAGGAGGAACAAGAACAAGAAATCCTGGAAACTTCTCACAAAATCAAGGTAAATATACCACTTCTGGATGCTATCGAGCAAGTATCTCGTTGTACAAAATGTCTCAAGGAGTTATGCACCAGTAAGAGAAAGTTAAAAGGGAATGAGAAAGTAAGTGTGGGGGAAAATGTTTCAACTGTTCTACAAAGAAAAATTTCTCCGAAATGGAAAGATCCAGGTACGTTCACCATTCTATGCACCATTGGTAAAACCAAGTTTGAAAGAGCTATGTTAGATTTAGGAGTATCTATTAATGTCATGCCATTTATTTATGCTTCTTTAAATCTTGGACTTTTTGCGAAAACTGGTATTACCATTCAGTTTGCTGATCATTTTAATGCATATCCCAAAAGAGTTGTGGAAGATGTGCTTGTGCAGGTGAATCAATTGGTTTTCTCAGCAGACTTCTATGTCCTTAAAATAGAGGATGAGACATCTCCTAATCCAACACTGATTCCTTTAGGGAGACCATTCTCGAAAACTGCTAGAACAAAGATTGATACCGCAATGAGGCAATTAGGTACCCTAGTGACTTATATTCTGTTTTTGTAGTTGACGTTACTGATTCTCTGCCACAACAATGTTTTGAGTTAACTCGCAAGAATGGATTGGATATAGCTATTAATGAGCACATAGGGACAACAAGGAGTCAGAAATTTTGATACAAGTGTCCAAAGAAATGGAGGAAGTTGTGACAAGTTTAGATGAGACCATCGCAATAACCACAAATAGGTATGATGTTTCGTACATTCAATTTCCTTTATCTAATGAGAAAATTCTTCCTTCTGTGATGACAGCCCCTGCCTTGGAGCTAAAGTCACTTCCAGATCATTTGAATCATGGATTCTTGGGTGAGAATGATACTTTGCAAGTTACAAAGGAAATGGGCCTTGCACGAATACAGAAGAGAAACTCGTCCGAATACTTACAGATCACAAAATAGCTATTGAGTGGACAATTGTTGACATCCAAGGCCCATCCATATGCATTGACCGTATCTTGTTAGAAGAGGGATCCAAGCCCACTAGAGAAGCATAGCGGAGATTGGACCCTCCCATGATGGAACCAACGTCGGGCTGAGGACGTTAAACCAAGCGCTTATTGGGAGGCAACCCAATGTTTTTGAAAAATAAAAAAAAGAAAAGAAAAGAAAAATAAAATAAGGTAATAATGATCGATTTTGTGTCTCGAGGAGATTCCTTTCGTAGGCCATCAAATTGATCAGGTTTTATCTCTCTTTGCCATCTGTCTTATTTGTTTTTATATTTTGTTTACTTGTTTTTTACCTTTGTTTACTATTGTGTTGTTATCTCTTTTATGTGTCCTCAGTTTCGTTTATGCTCTTTTCTTTCCCTTTCTTTTGTTTAATTGGATTATTCTGTACTTCGAACTCTTTTGTGCAACAGCTTGAGGAAACACCCAAACGGGAACTAAAACCATTGCCCGAAGGTTTGAAACGTGCATATCTTGGAGAAGAACAGACTCAATCGCATTTCGGTAATATCTCTCCTTTTCTTCTCTTCAATGGATGCCGATATCTTTCTGTCGAACCTTCATAAATATTTTCCTTCACTTCCTCAAAATGCTGTGTTTAAAATTTATAAAGTACGGATGACTAGACTTTGGGCATTG
>SNVD02008323.1:0-33161 GCA_013180625.2 Boswellia sacra | reverse complement strand
CATCCAAGCTTGTCACAGCTTCCTTCACTTCTTTAGATACTTGTATCAGCTTTCTTGGTTCTTTGAAACTTTCTATCCTTATGTGTTCACTAATAGCAACATCCACTCCATTCTTGCGAGTTAACTCAAACATTGTTGTGGCAAATAATCAATAACGTCAACTGCAAAAACAGAATGTAAGTCATTAGAGTACCTCATTTCCTCAAAAATATTAAAACATATCACCTTGCCATCAAACTCTATGGTCAAAGTGCCATAATGAACATCAATCTTGATTCTAGCAGTTTTCGAGAATGGCCTCCCTAAAAGAATCGGTGTTGGATTAGGAGATGTCTCATCCTCTATTTAAGGACATAGAAGTCTACTGGAAAACCAATTGATTCACCTGCACAAGCACATCTTCCACAACTCTTTTGCGATATGCATTAAAATGATCAGCAAACTGAATGGTAATACCAGTTTTCGCAAAAGGTCCAAGATTTAAAGAAGCATAAATAGAATATGGCATGACATTAATAGATGCTCCTAAATCTAACATAGCTCTTTCAAACTTGGTATTACCAATGGTGCATGGAATGATGAACGTACCTGGATCTTTGCATTTTGGAGGAATTTTTCTTTGCAATACAGCTGAAACATTTCCCCCACCCCTTACTTTCTCATTCCCTTCAACTTTCTCTTGTTGGTGCATAACTCCTTGAGAAATTTTGTACAACGAGGTACTTGCTCAATAGCATCCAGAAGTGGTATATTTACCTCGATTTTGTGAGAAGTTTCCAGGATTTCTTGTTCTTGTTTCTCCTTCGATTGTGCAAATCTACTAGGAAAAAGTGGAGGAGAAACATATGAAGGAATGGGAGTTATAGGATTTACCTGAGAAGTCAGTGTTTTGTTCATGGTGGAAGTGGTGTCATCTCCTTCATCAGTTTGTGATTTCTTTGGCAGGACATCTAATTGCTCTTCATTTTGCAAAGTTATCGCACAAGAATTATCTCTTGGATTGATCATCGTTTGACAAGATAATTCTTCTGAGCCTTGGCCCTCGAATTTGCTCATGCTAGTGGCCAATTGTCCCATTTGATTTGCCAGGTTTTGGATACTTGCCCCAGTTTTCTGCTGGAATTGCATTGTGTTAGTGGCAAGTGCATTAACAATGTCCTGGAGAGACATACCTGAGTTTTGTGAAGCTTGTTGCGGTGCTGGATGTGGCATTGGTGGTGGTTGCATTTGAAAAGGTTGCTGCACTCTAGGTTGATTGAAACCTTGTGGCCGATTTGGTACCACATTTGGAGTGATTGGTTGATGATTCCAGTAACTGAAATTATGTTGACCTTCCCATCCAGCATTGTAAGTGCTAGAGAAAAGATCATACCATTGCCTCCTTTGTCTTGGAAATCCACCCATGGCATTGGCTTGTTCCATATATTCTTCTTGTAAAGTTGGATAAATGTCGATTGGATGCTCCATCGTAGAATATATCCCACATTCATAAGATTTTTGCATATCTCCTACAGCCATGTTTTCCACAAGAGAGGTTATCTCAGAAAGTTGTTGTTCAATGTTCGGAGTGCTTACCTCATTTACTCTCCATGGTACTTGTGGCTCAAATCCGCTACTGAATTGATAGAAGTTTACTGCCATGTTGTCTAAACACAAACAATCAGAAAAGAAAAACAAAGAAAATATGAATCAACAATGAAAACAAAATAACAAATCGATTAGAAAATCAATCCCCGGCAACGGCGCCAAAAACTTGATGCGTTCGAAACTAGCAAGTATACTAGTCGCACAAGTAATAAAGTGATGAGTGAGATATCGTTCCCACGAGGATTGATTCTAATTAAATTTGTTATTTTTCAGCAACAATAAACTAAATATGGGGGTTTTGTTGAATGATTAATTAAACTGAATACGAAGGCAAATAAAGAATAACACAACACAATATTAAATGAATTGAAAATTCAATGAGAGACACTTGGTTAAGGGTTCTTTCTCTGCCACAAGATATGAATTTGTGAATTAACATAGAATTGTAATCCAATTACAGCATTGAAGTTATCAACCGTAGATAACAACAAGCTCTGTTATCCCAATCTTTCCTTACTTTGTTGTTAAATAAAACAAGCTCTTTATTTAATCTCTATCCATTAAACAACCTACAACAAGCTCTCTAAGTTAAATTCAATTAGAATCAATCCTCGTGGGAACGATATCTTACTTATCACTTTATTACTTGTGCGACTAGTATACTTGCTAGTTTCGAACGCATCAAGTTTTTTTAGTAAAGCATTCAACAAAAATCCCCCCCTGTTTAGTTTATTGTTGCTGGAAATAACAAATTCAATTAGAATCAATCCTCGTGGGAACGATATCTTACTTATCACTTTATTACTTGTGCGACTAGTATACTTGCTAGTTTCGAACGCATCAAACACTTGGTTTGTTTCTCATGATTTCTACCCAGATAATTTTACTCTTGGGTCTGAAATCTTCCATATAGTTTTCCTATAAGAAAGTTGCATATGTACTCACAAATACTTTCTTATCCTATGGACTATAAACCAAACATCCTCTTGTTCTTTTTGGATAACCCACAAATAGATAAAGCTCTGAACGAGAGTTTGATTTATCTGCTTTCCCTTTTAACACATGTGCTGGACATCCCCAAATATAATATGTGCGATATTATGTATTTGTTCTACTATTTGATAAATAACAAGGTTAAATATGTAAATTATCTTAAAACCTTTTCTAGAGGCTTTCAAATACATGTTATTTAGCTCTTTTTATATAGGTTGTTTTCTATCTACTAAGAGAGATTCTTTATCCCACTAACAAAGTTAGTTATCAGAGATTTTATTTGATTAGTTGTTCTAGGGTTTTGTATTGGGAGTGCAACCTTACAAAACTAGGTCATTGTATCCTAGAGGTTAGAGTGCTTGAAACCAATTTTTCACCAAGACATTGTCCTAGAGGGGCAAAATTTAACCTTAAGGATAGTGTTTTCATATGCCTTGACCTGATAATTATTATGGTTCCTGAATTTTTAGCAACAATCTTAAGGTTAAAGTATGAGGAACCGAGAGGTGTGTTTAATTTCACGCAAAAAAATAAAAATAAAAATAAAGGTAAGAGACACCGATCTTGCAAGAGCTTATATTTGTGTGCACTTCTCTACTTGTTTCAAAGGCTGTGCGCAAAAGATGCAAAACATGAAGGAAAAAAAATATAGACATATAGGGATGGCAAAATCCAAGTACGGGTCAGGGTTTGGTGTTTTCGCATTCGCACCAGATAAAAAAACTCTTCCTAGGTCCCCACAAAATCACCAAATTTTTTCAGGCTTTTTCTGGTGCGGGTATTTGCAGGTGCTGGGATGCAACACCTGCACCCGAAAAAAAAACCATGGATTTTTCCCGCTCTTTTTTTTCCACGCTTTGAAATAAGTTAAATAATATAATTTTGCTAAAAATATGTGAAAGACGCAGGTGGCATTGGTGGCAAAACTTGTTTGATGCATTTTGGTAGTCCAGGTTCGAATCACAACTTCTTGGATTTATTAGTTTTAATTAAATATATAAAAGAAAACTGCTTATATAAAATTTATCTACAATAATTAAAGCAAAAAGCCATGTGATATGGTGGTTAACCACTTGAAATCTAACTCACAAGTCAAGTATTCCAACCCTGTTTTATGCATTTTACATTATTGAATCAAATAAAAGGTTTGGGTTGTGCAGTTGTGGGCCTGAGTACCTAGTTTTTGGGCTTTTCCTCGACTGGTCCATGTCGGGAAAATGCGGGTTCCGAGCCCAACTGAGGAAAATTGTCATCCCTATATATTACAATCAACTTCCCTTCACACAACACAGAGTTTCATTTTTCTACTAATTAATAGTTATTGCTGGTTTTACAATTCTTTTAATTTTTCTACAGATTAATAGTTGTTCCAGCTCCTACAATTCTTTTAAAATTAAAAGAACTGACTGTCACTCTTATAATAGGAAAAAATTACATTAAGTTGTTGTTGTTGTTATTGTTATTATTATGTTTATTATTATTGTTGTTGTTGTTGTTATTGTTATTTTCCTTTTCTCGTATTTGTGTGTTTGCACGTGAAATCGCTTTCTTTGATTTTTACATTTGAGTGTTGGACTTGTTTTTATCGTAAGTGTGAGGTCGTGATATGTTGTAGAATGATGATATGATATTTTTATAATTTATTCTTGGCCTCCAATAGTTTATTATTATTATTATTATATAAGATTTGGGTGGAAAAGCTTGCAATTGCACCAAAGCACATAAAAAAAATAAAGTTGGAGCTAGCAAGATCTAGATTGTATAGTATACTGGGATTTTTTGTAGTTTTAATATTATTATGAGTATGTATTATGAAAGAAACATTTCTTTTAAGTTAAAAGGCATGAGAAAAGATCAATAAGGCTATATATGGATGTTGTAAATTGTCTTGGACTTGCTTGTGCATGTTGCGCATCTTAAACTAAAGTTGGAGCTTATTGTTTTACCTTAGTTGTTTATTAGATTTTATGAATATCATAAAGCCTTATTTTGTTGTTGAGAAATTGTGGAGGATTCATTGAAGAATTATTGGATTATTTCTAATAATTGATAATCGATAATGATATCATGATATATGTTACTGTACATCATCCAATTCAATTTATTTTGCACATGATTTTTTTTGTTAAAGATTGTGCATACATCTTGTTGTTTACATGCTAGTTTCTTTTGTTATATAAAGGAAAAGAAAAGAAAATATATGTTTGCATTTTATATCTCCAAAACTAACGTGGATAGATAAAAATATTTGCTTTTCGTTAATTTTTGTTTGGAAAGGCATGCTAAAGAAAATTATATATTTTCTTTCTATCAGTTCCTATGAAAGTTTTGTTGAGTTATTTGATTCATACATGCATGATATCAAGGAAATTATAGAATAATATGTAGCACAATCTGATTATATCAATATCATGGTAGCATTATGCTTTTGACATATAGTATTATGCCTGACATCAAACTTATAATTATTTTGTAAGTCTTGGGAAAAAAAAATATTACAAATTTTGAAAGGCATCATTGATGATTGGATTCTAGTTAGTAGCCTCCACCAATTTTGACAGGTTACTTTGATCACAGATTACTACTTTTTATAGTTTTGTTATTTTAATTGGTGGATATGTATTGCTTGGAAATTAACCAAGTAATAATATGTGGCATGGTCTACTGAGGAAACCGTGTTGATCGCCTTAAAAGGCATGTCATGGAGCTAAATGGTTTATATATAAACGTTTAGTATGTCTTCCTATTAACTTGCATCCTCCTTAATGATTGTCAAGCTATGATTAGAAAAGAGATTGTCTTAATAGGAAATTTAGACCTGAGTATGAGATATAGTATTATGATGCAACTACTTGAATATATGGTTGTGAACCTAGATTTTTTACGTTAGAGTTATGTGTGGCCAATTCTAAAAAAGCCCACTAAATAGAAGGATAGTGGCTGAAATGTCGAGGGGGAGAGGACTATGACCTAGATCATAAGGCAAGAGTGATGGTAACCTTACCTATATGATTGGAAATCCCATGAAGTAGGTTCATAAGGGTAATAATAAGTTACTTGTGGTCTTGATGGCACTTCCAATTTTTAACCTAGATATGTTTTTTTAGAAGTCTCTCCTTATGGCAAGATAGTATTGACTTTAGTAAGAAAGGTTGAGCTATATATACACTCTTAATAAATTTCATAGCCCAATTAATGCATGGTTATGTGTGAAACTACAACACACACTTAATGGAGCTTCATCTATATGAGTGTGGAATTGGGTTGATTCATATGAGAGCTTAGGCAAGCATCTTTAGAGCACTCATGAATTCCAAGAAGGCACAGGACCATGAAAGTGCCAACTCGCTTGAACAACTAATTTATGGAGAATTTAGTGCGAGTAGCTAATCCTCTAACTTAGACAAAGGGACATTGGTTCATATAAACTTTATGTTTCACTAGGTTCCTCTACGACACGATTAGTTGTCCAATGACTAGTTTATAGCTACAAGGCACCAATTCATATGCACTGGATTTTGAAGTTTCTCTTATAACAATTTTGTGTATTTTGAAACAGAGGGGGTATATTATTTTAATATTTCAAAATATACGATTATATGAGGATTTTATTGATAAAAAGCTTATTGTAAATTTGATATTTATTAATTTGATGGCTATTAAACTTTTATAGATATTAATTTTATAATATCTTTGTTGATTATTTTAAAGCAAATATAAAACGCGTGATATTATGTATTTGTTTTACTATTTGATAAAGAACAAGGTTATATACGCAAATTATCTGAAAACTTTTTTTAAAGGCTTTTCAAACACACGTTATTTCGCTCCCCTCATATAGGCTATTCTCTCCCTACTATGAGAGATTCTTTATCCCACTAATAAAGTTAGTTATCAGAGATTTTATTTGACTAGTTGTTCTAAGGTTTGGTGTTAGGAGTGCACCCTTGCAAAACTAGGTCGTTGTATCCTAGAGGTTAGAGCACTTGAAATCTAATTTTGCACTAAGGCACTATCGTCGAGGGGCGAAATTTAACCTTAAGGATAGTGTTTTCACACACCTTAACCTTATAATTATTATGGTTCCTAAATTTTTGCCAACAGTTACTTTCACTTGTGGTATATGATTGGATAAAGAGAGCGGTTTGGTTGGTAGGACTTTACTATATAAAGACATGAGTTTTGGCTTTGTATTACCCGTACACATGTATTTCAGTTTTATACATTTGAGATATTAATAAAAAGATTGATGCTATATTGGATCATTATGCTCATATGCTTCTCTTCTTGCAATTTTAACCTTCCTAGCATAGTTAATTATATAATACGTTATCAGCGTGACAAAGCTCTAATTCTATGAAGGTGTATTGCATGGCATCTAATTGACTAGTCTTTGTGAATAGGCTCTATGGTCACGATTCTATTGGATCTTCCACACCATAAAGTAAAATTTAGTTTTTTGTTTTTTGTTTTTCTTGTGATAGAGCAGAATCAGATAAAACAAGAGGAAAGAAAAAAAAAATCATCTAGAAGATGTAATTTAGCCATCTTCAATTTGATGCACTAGATGAAGATGTAAAGAAATATCTCTCATGGGCACAATGTGCCAGGAAACATCTACAATTAATGAATTTGGAAGCAAAAATCAAGAAAGAAAATGAAACGTCTTTGCAAGACAAGGGTTGGAGCAAACATAAGACTCACCTATATAATGAATTTGTGTTAGATCAAGTCAGTATGTTGTACATCTAAGATCTTTATACCAATTACTAGAGTTTGTGAGAATTTAAGCTGATAATATATAATAAACCTATTCATTTCCATAATAGGATGACCTAATAATTAATGTGACAATATCAAATCAATTAACCAGCTCTCTTAGTAAAATAAAAAATAATACCAATTATGAAAAAGTTGCTCACACTAAAATTAGTCGACTTTATAAACAAGTTTATCATATCACTGCCTACCATACTCCTTCTGATCTTTCATTTGTCTTATATGGAAATCCTACTTATTCATACATTCAAAGCATTTTAGTGACACAGATAAAATCTTAATTCCTACCACTTGACGTAAGAAGCTTGCACATTTTACCAATCATAGAGTGAATATCGACAAGATACTAATACATCCACTGTAGTAAAGATTTTCTCCTATGTATGGTAATATCATGTCTTCGTAATCATCCTCGTTCAATCATATTTTTACGAGTAACACTACTCTTATAAACTCTTTATATAAACTTATATATACAAATTGACGTGGCATCACTTATATATTCCCACATCATCACTCTTTACTAAATGAATTAATTTTATATCTCTATTACTCCAATCACCTTATGACACATTAGTATTTATATAAGATTAGCATTATTTTATTTCTATTCACTACTTAAGCTATTCACTTCACAACATTGCGGAACTGGAAAAGAAGATATCAATTTACAATTTAATGTATACTTTCTGATCAAAGTGATGAACCTATCTTTGGAAACATAAGAATCAATATGCATTTGAGCGGTTTAACATAGAATAAGTGTTTGGATCACTGGCTGTGTCTTGCTTTAGAGAGAGTTTTTATCAAACCTTTTACAATTTTCCAAAACCAAAACGCATTCATTGCTGCCAACACAGGCGGCACCACAAGCAAGCTATAGAAGCCCAATGGGAAGATTTGCTTCACCTGAAATGCAAAAATAGAAGATTAGAAAAGAGAATACCACTTTTTTATTCTTCACTTCAAGATTTTCAAAATGGGTTACTATGACTTATTTTTTCAGAGAATGCAAAATGAAAATAGGAAATTCAATTTTTTCTTTCCAAGATTTTCAAGAATGCATTTTGTACTGTTTTCTAAAAATTAAATTCATGTTCAGGTGGATTAATAAAAAAAATGGCAAAGATAGTGTGTTTCATCTTAAACTATTTCTAGAAACTATTTTCTGACCCAACTGTAGTTTGCAACTAAAATCTAACAAGTATAAAAGATAGAGCATTTGTTCTAACCTGATATATCTGTCTTTATTAATCTTGAAATCATAACTGTTTCAATCCACATAATTTATTAAAGATTGATTAACAAATAATATAAATATGAAATATCATATTTATGTCCATAAAAGTATTTGTCAAATAACTAGCTTTTTCTTTACTCCATATTAAGTACTGCTCTAGGTTGTTAGTGAGGATAAAACATGACGAGAACACATGACGAGAACGATGCAGTTTTTTTGGAGGAGAGATGATTAACACAAAAGAAAGAGAATAAATTGTACAAATAGAGTTCAAAATAAATAGAAAGATAAAATTTATTTTAGGTATTTTCAACGTTTTACTTGTAAAGAAGACATACTTAATCGAAAAATGTAACTAAATAGGACCAAATGTATTGGTTTCTATTATTCTGAGCTTATAATATACGATAACTCACCTGGTCAAAATGGATAGCCATGTGACCAAAAAAGTAAATGAACAAAAGAACCCTTGCTACCTGATTCAGAAATCATGCCACTATTAGTTCAATGTTCAAGAGTATAAGAAGTGATTTGTTTCCTTTTTTCCAGCAACAATGCTGGAGTGCTACATTTCATATGAATTTCATAGTGTTATATTGTTTGGAGAGAGAAATGATAGAAAATGAGAGAAATTGGAAAGAAAATTAGCCTAAAATTTTTGAATTGAGAGAATTCTGAAAAGACAATTTCTAAAAAAAAACAACAAAATGGGAAGATCCCCCTTATTAGCCTGAGTTGGGGTATTTATAAGTGAGGCTTTTGGAGGTAATGCTTCCTATTGGTTGCTTTACATTATTATAGATTTTTAAAATATAGACAAGTACATTATCTTGGTTTGAACTTAAAGCTAGATTGGGTCTACTTAAATTTAGATCTTACATAATTCCCCCTGGTATCCTTATAATTTTGGGTTACCTATTAAGAAAATTGCAAATAAATACAGTAGGAGGGGAATTATGTACGGTCTAAATTTGAGCAAGCCTAGATCTATGTGTAAGCCCAAGCACAAAATAATATGAATCAATCACTTAGGGTTTTCCCTCCAAATTAACTCATGCACAAAAACCTCAATTCATACTATGAAAGGGGTCTTCCCAATAATTTGCAATTTTTCTAGAATTTTATAAAGATAAAACTCCCTCAATTTAGTATTGTTTGGTTAATATTCCCTTAACTTTCTCTCATTTTCTATCTTTTGTCTTGCTCTCCAAACAATATAAAACTAAAAAATCTTATGAAAGGTCTTCAACTTTTCAATAACTAACTTGCAAGTCAAAAAAACTTAGCAAAAATATGAATATATCATAAATATGCTTCAATGCAAATGAATGCTTGTATTTTTTATCTGCTATGAGGCCAATTTACCCATCATACACGTAAAATATTGCATGCAACAGAAAAGAATCAAGATTTTGAAGTACGCTAGACCGTACCAACCACCATAGGAACAATGCAACTCCGTTGCAGATGTAAGAACGGGAGCTTTTCTGATCGACAACATCCAAATACCTAAATACATGATTGTAGTCAAAACTAATGTTGTCAAAAAAAAATAAAAAAATAAAAAAAAAAAGATAAAAAGAAACATGAAACTTTTAAGGTAACTTTACCATCTTAGATTTACAAATGGTGTCGTGACTTCTGTGAAGAGAACCATGAGTATGTATATCTGTGCTTGACCACTTATAAGCGCGAGCACGATTGAAAACATTGATAGCCCATGATGTAAAACCTTATACCGAAAATTATAAATGAATAAATGAGAACATGGCTGGTTGGTATAATTTAACTTAGAAAGACTCGTCTAGCAGATACAAGTTGACTTGAAACGTAGAAATGGAAAACTAACAAATTGTTTTAAACATGGATGAGAAGATTCTTCTGATGCTTTAACCAAACTATTTGTCCACAACTCAGGTTTATTTCCAATCCTAACGAATATGGGGTCGTGGACAAGAAACCACTAACACCAAAGTAGCAGGATTAGAGTTAAAATGAAGAAGTAGATAATCATAGCCAAAAACAGTTAAATTTGAAACAAAGACCAAATACCACCATTCAGATTTGAGAACATTGTTCCAAAAAGATCCTTATAATAATAGATAGTCTCACATGGTTGATGTAATATTTAATGAACATTGAGAATGGATATTTTGTGTACTTACATACTCCAGACCGCCTAATGCAGGAAAATACCATAGAATCATTCCCAGGTCTGACAGAAAATAACCAATAGAGATCTGTACAAAATAAATAAATAAATAAAATAATATGTGAAAACAAATATTGACAGAGAAACATCCTCCAAATAACTGTAAAAGAAGGTTACTTTCTGAATAAAATTGTTAGTTTATTACTCATCATCTAATTTTGAACCAAAGGGTAGCCAAGTAGCAAAAGAAAAATCGGGATGAGCTGTGAACTTAAGACATATTGGGTTCTAACTGCAAATTGTGTAAAAGCACTTGGTCTTACCCGATGTGCACTGCTTGTGCGTAATTGCACTTCTCTTGGGTTTAACTTAAAACTTTGTACTTGGTGAGGGGTGGATTTTGGGTTGTGGGGGGTTTTTCTTTTGCTTGGAAAGGGTGCACCAAAAGTCCTAAAAGTTTAAATTGTTAGGACTAGGTGCAAGTTAATCCTTAAGAGTGGAGAGGCAATTAGTCCATTGACGCTTGCCTTATGAACGTCTCCAAATTAGCACATCAGGCATGCCTCCATATGGGTAACACACCAGCTTGCATCTCTAACTCACCACCTCACTTTGATGCCACTCGTTATGAAAGGGTTCTCACCAAACTTCTTTTAACAGCTTAAGTTGTTAGGGTAGGTGTAGCTTAATCTTTTAAGGGCAGTGCAAAACCCATGCTAAAGGAAAGCAGATATGGGGCATTTTGCATTGCTCTCCATATCACACAATCAGTGGAGGTGATTAGTCCTCAAATTTTATTAAAGACACATTTGATTAGAAAGATCATATTGCTGCCCATAAGCCTACACCTTGTTTTGATCCAAATAAACATCATTTTTTTTCTTGATGAATTATAATCGGAGAATTAAATAACAGAAATTTTTCTTGCAAAAGCACATTGCAGATCTTTAACTTTCAACCCATTCACTTGATTACTGTTGCATGCCAATATCTACACAACAATGAAGTGCCTAATGGTAGAGGCCACCTCGATCATAACAAATAGTGTGGAATCACAGAGTGGAAAGGAGATCACAAAGGTAATTCCACCCCATAATTTTGCATCCCATGTAACCCTGGTATAACAAAAGTTCATAGGTTTAACAGGTTATCAAGTGGAGATAAATTATCATGTCCTTCCCCACATATGCCCAAAGTTTCAATCTTTGGTTCTTTCAATCTACCAAATAATTGAATTAACGGGGAACCCATAACAAGAACAAACCAAGATCGAACCACACTCAACAATCACTCACGCTCACACACAATCAACCAACAATCAACTAACAATCTGTCTGAATTCTTCTTTAATATATCAAATAATCAATCTCTACAAAATAATGATGAAACCCTATATTTATAATAATCAAGATATATTGGAATTTGAGTCAAATTAGGAAAGTCAAAATCCCTTTACGAATCAAAATCTCTAAACTAGCAATTTAGGTTTGAATCAAATAAAGAAAAGTCAAGATCTCTAATTGAGTGAAAAATCTCTAAATTGATAAATTCCTAAATGAAATAAAACTCTAATTAAATAAACACTAAAATACTATAATAACCCCTAATAATAAAATGAGCCATGCTACATCATGAATTCTCCCAAAATTTTGCAGCGACAAAGGTACAAGTTTCTTCTAACCATAATTCACCCAGAAAAATCTGGCCAATAATACTTCTCAATGCATTTACTTGTGCAAATTCTCGATTTCAAATTTCAAAGATCGCCTTCATTCATTGCCTTACAGTTCCACTACTTTTTATCCTTCTATTTTCAGAATTCCAAGCTACTATCCTAGTGAAAGAGGAAGAAGGTACCAAAAGTGAAGCAGAGTTCACAAAGACATAAAAAAACAATAGCTCTAAAGAGCTCAATTACTATACAAACTCGTATACCTAAAGAAATATTTACCCCATAATAGTAAACCAACTCCAAAAAGAGCTTTAGGCTATTAACTTCATCATCATTTTTCCTTCAAAATTTGGCCATTTATCTCTTGTCAAGTCAACCAAAATAACAAAAGATAGCATACTTCCCTAAAGTTTTGGCCTATTTTCCTTCTCTAAAAGCATAAGTAATTTCCATCCTCAAGACTCAGAACATAAATACCACACGAGCATACTCAATGACTATAATAGCAATTTACTTGTAAGGAAAAAAAGCGAAGAAACCTCACATAAAAAAATCATCTATTCTAGTGACTAGCTAGTAAATATAAGGATGGTAATAAAAAACACTGATTCAGGAAAAATAAATTTAAAAAAAAATCATAAATTTAGGAAGAATCCTGTTACGTACATGCACACTTGTGTGGCACAAGAAATGCTGTCTCTATCAAAGTTTGTAAAACTTAATGAAGTGATATATATTTCATGTCTGGCATAACATTAAGCCGTCATCTGACAATAATCAGAAAATTTAGATGCATAGTTTAAATATTCTTAATTTTTATTTTTAAAAAAGAAAAGATTCACCTGAAGATGATGCAAAAAGCTAAGCAATGACTTACAGGCCTAATAATATACCAAAGAAATCTCATAAAAATCCTTCTGCATGAACTCACCCCAAGTATTGTTTCTGATACAATGGATGTTCTATTAATGATGGACTCATCATAATGATCTTCACTGTAAAGATCAGATAACAGTAGAAGGTAGAGAGAAGCAAAAGCTGCAACAACAGCATGAAATGTTGAAAAGCCCCTGCACAACAAAGACACCAAAGGTTATATTTGCACAGGAACTAGACATCAGTTGTTGGCAAATGAAAATGAAAAGAACTTTCACCGGTTATTCCATTCAACTTTTTTTGCTGCACTCAGTTTCCCATATCCCTTGAAGCACAAATGGCTAATGATACCTGTTAATTCATAAACCTTCAAGAACAAAATTAAACATATTCTGACGTTACTAAATAATATATAAATTATCCAACAGACAATGCAAATTTATCTTTTCATGTTCAGAACTCCAAATGATTGAAAAGCAAAAATATATGTCGACAATAACAGCATATAAAATCAAAAAGGATCAAAGAAAACATTTCATATACTGAAGCTTATTAAGCAGAACTGCTGGAAGTTATTTCTTAACTAAGATAAAACGGCCATACCAAGAAAATCTCTCCAAAGATTCATTCAAATGATCCAGTTTTCCATCTTCCTTTCATTAAGCTATGATGTTATAATCAATTTAAAATCACCAAGCTGAAAATTATGAAGAACAAGAGCTCATTTCTGATCATTAATTTAGGAGAAAAGAATTGCAATAAAATTCACAAGATTGAACAATGTTTCTTAGATAGGCTCTCATAGGTATGTAATGTTGCTGAAATTAGCTGACATGGCAGAACACCTTAGCCTGAAGGGGAAATGCTTTGAGTTTAGGTACCTAGGCAGGCAGAATTATTTCTTCTCTCCTTCGAAAAGAACACAGCAAAATTGCCAGATCCACGATTAAAGCTCCTGGCCCTTAGTCATGAGGAATGAGGTTCCTCAAATTAAAACAAAAAGAGAGAGACGTAGATAAAGGAAGTGGGAGAAACTATAGAAAAAATTTGGAGAGAAAAATAGTGAAATTGAGGAAGAAAAATAATCTTTTATTTAAAAGATCAAAAATTCATATTCAACAATTGAGAAATAAAATAACTGATGACATCATATTTATAGTGTCAACAAACATAACTTGACTAGGAAATAAAATCTAATCCCAATTAAATTAGAAACTATGAAAATTAAATCCTAAACAAAATAGTAAACTATTAATTAGGAAAATAAATCAAATTAGAATTACTTCTAGTTTAGAAAGTCAAACTCCCTAATAATAGTCAAAATCCTTAATTTATTAAAATCTCTAAAATCTAATTGAAATCCCTAATTTTATTTTTAATTATAATCTAATGCGTATTACATCAATTCTCCCCCATTTGAAAGAAGTCGATTGTTAGCGAGTTGTCAAGAAAGAAGTTGTCAATACACAAGGAAACACCACGTCTTGTCTTGCACGAGTATTGAAGAGATGTTAACCTAAATTTTCACTTCCTGATGATCCAATAGCATAAGCACACATGATTGAAAAGTGGATAATGCTTCAACAACCTTCAATGTTGGCGAAGAAACAAAACTCACCGTGAACAACTTCGTCAAGAATGTTGAAATAGAACTAGATAAACTCAAATATGATTCACAACTTATGAAATCAACTTTTTAAATGATCTCATGAGATTCTTTTTCACATATGGATTCGACTTCACATGTAAGCTCCACATCATCATTAGAATTTATCTCTACCTCGATTTCAATATCACCTTTAGATTCATGCCTATCTTCAAAATCAATCTCAGTTGCTTCATCATCTTCACTAGAATCATCAAATTCATCCTCATGGTTCTTAGAAGTTGCACCCAAAATTTCTTCATCATCTTGATCTCTATATTGGGTGGATGGCTCAATTTGAGGGTCTTGTTTTGTGAGAAAGGAAGCTTGTAAGGCTTTTAAGGCTTGTAGTAATTTTGTTTTCATGGCATTTAACCTAGAATTCATTCTTTCTTCTAAGGCATCCATTCTATTTTCCAAAACATCCATCCTCAGATTCATCCTATTTTCTAAGACTTGCATCATTGGGAGTATTAGTTAGAGTGTTTCAGGCTGTTGGATTGAGAGTGAACCATGGTGAAGGTAATTGGCCAAATTTAGGGTTTAGGGAGGGAGGGGGGAAGGGGGAGAAAAATTTTCTCTCAATTAGGGTCGCCGGAGTTACTGTTTACTCCGGCCAATTTGCGAATCAGCCTTTCAAATCTACATATGTTGTAGATCAGGATATCCTGAGATAAATTTTTTTCTGGGTCGCCCTCAGTTTCCGGTAGAAAAACGGTTAAAATTGCAAAAAAAGGTTTCGGATTTCAGTATTCATCGTCGACGGCGGGCGAGTGGGACGCCACCTTTGCCATCATCGTGTTGGTCTTGACTCGATCTACAAGTTTTCCTTCATCAGCACCACCAGATTCGCGCCGCAACACCTCCGTTCTAGGCCACAAAGTTTCGGATTTTTCACTATTCACCGCCGCCCGCCGCTGTCACCGGCGAGTGGCATCTCACCTCCATCAAATTCTTGTAGATCAGGCGACGTTCTACAAGTTTCCCTTCATCAGCACCACCAGATTCGCGCCACAACACCTCCGTTCAAGGCCTCAAAGTTTCGGATTTACTATTCACCGCCACCTCTTGCCGAAAAACGGCGAGTTGTATCTCACCTTCGCCACCATCTAGTAGATCGGGCAACACTGACCAACTTTTCTTCTTGGCCGTCATCTGATTCCAACCAGAAACCCCTCAAATCGCCGCTTCTTCAATTCGGATTTTACTGTTCACCGCGGTGGTTACTATTCATTACCGGAGATACTGTTCATCAGCCCCACCCAGATTGTTCTTCAGGTTATTTCATGCAACTTTGCCTCTTGGTCGATTTCCTGATTCCTTGCGGATTATCGTTTTTAAAGAGGTGACGACGACTTTGGAAGCCAAGCCGCTTCGGTGCCTGGTTTGCTTTCGTTTTTCCATCTCTTTTTTATGAGTTTGCATTGTATTTGATTTGTAATTCACTTGATGGATCCATCCAAGACAACTACTGGCTCTTGGGCTGATAAAATCAAGATTACTGATTCGAGTACCCGATGCAAATTGAGTCCGGTTACTCCTAAGAAACCGGGTACAATCGTTGAGATTCCAGATGAGATTATCGACGAGAATTTAGCCGAATGGCGTAGATGTCTTGTTGGCTTCTTTCCGGGATATGTGATGCCCTTCCATGCTGCACGTTCGATGGCGATGCGTGCATGGAAATCTAGTGGTCTTGAGGACGTCCGTTCCACGGATAAGGGATTTCTCATCTTCCGTTTTAGAACTGAGGATGAGGTACATGCAATCATTGCTCGAGGTCCTTGGATGTTTGGAGGTAAATTCATTTACCTGCAGCAATGGCATCCGCATCTGGATTTCAATCTTACAGCATTCTGGACACTACCAGTTTGGATCCGTTTGTATGGCCTGCCGTTTCCTTTGTGGATAGCCAAAGGCCTTAGCATTATCTCCAGCATGGTTGGAGAACCTCAATCTTGTGATAAGGCGACTTCTGATCTATCTAGATTAGAGTATGCGAGGGTTTGTGTTTTTATTGATGCAAGACGCCCTCGAGTTAAGAACTTTGAGTTCAGGTGCAAACTCTCTCCAGAGCCCATCAAAATTCAAGTTGAATATGAGTGGACTCCAAAACATTGCCCCAAATGTTGCCAGTTTGGTCATCGTTGTCCAGAACCGGTAAAGACTTCAAGTCCAGATAAGAATGAGGCTAGCACCTCTGATAGTACCCCTTTGAGAAAAGAAAAGGATGTGACCAAGGTCACTGATTGCACCAAAATAGTTGCTATCCCAGAAGTTTCTGCAGTGCAAGTTGAGCCTCTGAAGGCTACTACACTTCCGAGTGCAGAGTCAGTTTTAGATTCTGATTCTCCATCTCCTTTTGCGACCGACGAGGGTAGACTTTTGGGCACTATCAAATGTTCTACAAATCGTGAGGCATCTATTTCCTCAGGGCGGATACCTACTGAGTCTTCTCCCATTCGTTTTGAGCCTTTAATTGGGCTCAGTGAGGATGATCAACCTGATAGGATTGACCATACCCATTCGGACACCCCAGCTACCCCGGTAAAGAAGGGTAAGAAGAAGAAAAACAAGAAGGGTTAAAGCTCTTGTATTTTTATGTTTTAGACCGTTTGTGATCATTTCTCTTTTATGTTGTTAAGGTCGTTTGTGGCTTTTTTACTTTGTTTAGGCCGCTTGTGGCCTTCATTTTCTATCTTTTTGTTGGATTGTATGTTTGGACTTTACGTCCTTTTGTAATTCTTGGGGTATGCCCCTCGGATTTTTGTACATTATAACTTTTTTGGATTTATATTACTAAGTAACTTTTCCAAAAAAAAAATTGGCCAAATTTAGGGACTTTGAGGACTATGCAATGAAACTTTTGATGATGTTTTGACACCTTTGCAGTGGAAATTTGAAATTGGTGTTGAAGAACAGATTGTAGATTGTGACGAGAGGATTTTGATGGTGGTGACGGTGAACAGTAACTCTAGTATGAATAGTAAATCCAATGTGAAAAGTGATTTTATAGTGAATAGTTATTTCGGATGAATAGTGATCTTCAACAGTAAACAATGATTCCTTTGAGGAATTGATGGGTGATGGGAGATGAGTATATAGATAGGTTAAAGTTAAGTGATGGTGCTCGGAAATTTAAAGTTTATGTTTTGAACAAAGAAAAATAAAAGATAATTAGGATAAGAATGGATCAAAACTACACTCTGATACCAATTGATGAGAAATGAGGTTCCTCAAGTTAAATGAGAGGAGGAGAGATGTAGACAGAGGAAATGAAAAAAATAATAAAAGATATTTAGGAAGAACTAGAGTGAAATTGAAGGAGAAAATAATCTTTTATTTACAAGATCGAATATCCATATTCAACATCCTAAGAAATAAAACAACTAATGACACGTATTTGCAGTGTCAACAAATATAATTTGACTAGGAAATAGAATCTAATCCCAACGAAACTAGAAAATATGAAAACTAAATCCTAAACAAAATAGTAAACAATTAATTAGAAAAATAACTCAAATTAGGATTATTCATGATTTAGGAAGTCAAAATCCTTAATAATAGTCAAAATCCCTAATCTATTCAAATCCTAAAAACTAATTGAAATCCCTAATTTACTAATTATAATCTAATGTGTCCTACATCACTTAGTTTGAGACTTCATGTCAAAACAATCTTTTTAATTTGAGTGGTTAGTTTGAGACTTGTTGGCATGTTATTTTGGAATGGAAAACTTTAGATTATATTTCATAAAGCTTGATTAACCATAAATAAAAACAAATTAAACTGATTTTAGCAGGCATGAATCATGCGAACAAACGTTAGTTGCAAAGTAGTTTTAGGGCTCCATCAATGATAAAGTTCAGATTGATATTTCCTAGTGGTTCCAAATATTTCTAGGTTAACTTTTTGTATCCTTAAAGTAGATTCTGGGTCCTTATCATGTAGTACTTATTCTAAGCAACAGTCAGTTTGCAATCTTAATGGGATATCAAGAGTCCAGCAACTTATAAGAGCATATTCAGAATAACGAGAGTTCACCGATGAGAAATTTAAGTGCTTTAGGCTTCTGAAGAAATGATTGCCCAACTAATTTTCTCTGTTTTATTTCTCTTAGCCACCCTCTCCGATCTTGAACATCCTTCTTGTAACCCCATCTTTCAAGTCCCAAAACCTTATCCCAGCAACCAAAAAATTCAAAATTCTTATCTAACTCCATAACTCTACCGTGCCGGAAGTTACCTATCCACCCTTTCCCTAAACCATTCCCAAATCCTAAACCTTATTTTCCAGTTCTTGGCCCACATAATGATGCAACAGAAATAAGATAGAAGCCGAATAAGCTCCCAAATCCACGAGAGGTTTTTCGAATCCAAGGAAAAATTTGAATCTCCCAAAGGAAATTATTTGAGTCCCTCCAAGAAAATTTTCTGAAGTTCTATTAATCAACGGTCATGGAAATAATGAAATTACAGCCCTGTTACTAACAACCAAATTTAAATCCTATTGAAACAAGAAACCTTTTTAAGTACAAATGATATCCTAAACAAGGAAACAAATAAAACTCAAATAGGAAACTTAAATTTGTGTTGAAACTGCCCTATGAACCGCCTAAATCCAATAACCCATTAGAACCTTATAGTTTTACTAGTGCTAGAAACTTTAAGCAACCAATTCCATTCAAGCTTCATAACTATGAGCCCCCTAAATCCATCCAAAAAGCATCTAAAAAGAAACTCTATCCATCAGGAAATGGATATAAATTCACAACATTTAGTTCCTCAAACCAGAAAAACATTCCTTACAGCTTTGCACATGATGATGCCAGAGGACACAGACGCCAGCCATTGCAGTTCTTTGTTTGACACAACACCCACCATTCTTCTAATCAAACTGCATCCAGAGAATCAATTTTGGTCAACCTAAATGCAAGAAACTCAGTTCCCAACGAAGAAAATTCATAGAAATTAAACAAAAAAGTCCGTGGAAGAAGCTCATTCATTTCAGACGAAAGAAATACTAAAAATAAAAATAATGAGAACCCAAGTGACCTTTTTAAGTCTCCGCATGAGCTGAGGTGGAGTCAAGAAGAAGAAATGGTGTTTTGGATTTGATTTCATGAAATGAAAGGTGATGAGAGGATGTTGTCCTGTGTGTCTGCGGAAGTTCAAAATTAAGGCCACGTCAGCATCTAACTTCTTTGGTTCGGACAATCTCCGAATGAATGTGGAGTATGGACCCCCCCACCAGTTCATGCCTTTAGAATTTACTTGCGACAGTTACTTCACTCCGTTTTGGCAGTTAACGTTATAATTTCGCATGTCAAAAAGTAAAATAGCATTCAATTCCATTAATTCACTGCATCCGTGCCACACGAGTTCGACTTCGGTACAGCAGCTGCGTGCCATACAGGTGCTATTTATTGTAAACAAAGATGTAAAAAATTTGTTTACAACTTTTTGATATGAACAAAAATTGTAAAAGGCAGCAGCGCACGGGTACAGCTTTGCACTCTAGTTTTTTCCATGCCACACGATCACGGCATAGATTTTAAAAGGGTAGGGATATTTGCATTACTTTTTTCATTAATGTATTTATTTACTTATTTAATTTATTTTTAATTTTTTAATTATTATTTTTTATTTTATAATATAACTCTATTGAAACTAAAACTATAAGCAATTATTATTTTTTTTCTAAATAAACCCATTCCTTATATCTATGCGCCCATTAAATAATATATATATATATATAAACCTTTTTTTTTTTCCCTCTTTGCTTCCACGGCAACCACCTGTTATCTCGTCACGGCTTGCAATAAGTACCATCTCTTCATAGAAAACTCAAGCCTCAATAGATATTCTCAGCGAAGTCATAACTTGGATTGCGAGGAGAATTTCTCCACCGCTGATGGGAGAAATTGACAACCAAAACTTGGAATATAATAATCACTTCACAGTATGAATCCCTTCTGCCTTCTTGATAAAGAGGTGTCCTAAACCACTACAACATAGGGTGTACTTGCTCAATCGTGCCATCATATTTACGCTCCTGGTATGAGAAGTTTTTTAAATTTTGGCTTCGAGAGGCTCAATTTCTTGTCACCGTGGCCAGTGTTTACTAAGAAGAAGAGCTAAAACATACAGGTTGTATCATGTATGCGTGTCAAGAGAACATAAGCAGTTTTTTCCCCTGTTTTTGTGCCTTTCAAATGCAAAATCTTGGACAGCCACAGGGGAAAGGCCTACCAGCTCAGCATATATGGGTGCCACCATTGCCACTTGATGTCCCAAATATTCAAGTTGGTTAGTCATGCTCCTCCATATCTTTTATTTACGTTCAATTCATTTAGCGGTCACATATTTAGAATGAATAAACACTTTAGTACAACATATATGACCTTATACATTCTGATTTACAGTCATTCTGATTTGATATGGTGTCTACTATGATTTCAACAAGACTCCACCCACACGTCAACCTTTAGCCATAGATAGGGACAACATAACAACCGTACTTTGTAAAACACAGCTAGTGAAATATTTGAAACATTCTTCCTTTTCTTTGTATTTGATGGACCTTAAAGATGTATGTAAAGTTCCATTTGCTTTTTGCCAAGTAGTTTGTATGTACACCAGCGAAAATTCCATTTGCATTCATAATGATTCTAGCTAGGAAAACTGTAAAATATGTGTCGGGATCATTCTTAATCTTTAGTTTATACTAGACAATCTTTAGGATGCTCTTTTCTTCTTTAATATAAAGACAAATAATGATTTGATGGATTGGGTGATTTTAGAATAATAATTTTTTTAGTTTTAACAGTATAGATAGTTAACAATAACTTAACAAAATTGAAAATAGCAAAGTAAAATGAAACAGAAGATTTTACGTGATTGGACTATAAACCAGCCTACATCCACAGGCAACAAGAGTTGCAATCCACTATATTATATGTGTTTACACTCGACTTAGGACTCTTTATAATAGTAGACACCAACTCACTCACAAACCTAATATGTGCAACCTTGATCACCATCGATCACAACCATAGTCCTTTACACACTCTTCTGATGCAGCACTTCACAGTTATGACTGATGTAACTATACTAATTTAGTTAGACATAACTAATGTAACTGGTACAGATTTATATAATCACTCAACTCACTAAAGCTTACACAACTCTAATAACACTTACAAATCAGATCCATGCACGTTCTCAACACACATGAGTTATAGATAGTCTTAATTCATTCACTCAAATAAAGCATAAAGCTTTTTACAAAGAAATCAAAAGAAAACGCAATACACTATTCTCCCTATGAAGCTCACTTCTTTTTGCATTAATTCACACCTCTTGCTTTCACATTCTGAATGCCTCCTTATATAGGCTATATAGATAGCTCTATATAGTAATTGGCATCAGTCTCAATCAATGTCATGATTATGCAAAATCTCAATGTGACTCAAAAAGTATAATTAGATAAAGATCATCTAATATAGGAAAGCATATCTCAATAAACTTATATAATTTAACAAGTATATCCTAATCATATAAATGATTGACAACCAAAAGTATCCTAATCAAAGATGTGATTAGCAATCAAAATAAATACTTACTTTCATAAAAATATTAGATATAAATCAATAAAAGATAGGAAGTAATCAATCACATAGATAATTTGCATACATATATCAATCATATATTTGATTAATAATCAAGATAAATGCTTATTAAAATTATCCTTAATCAAATATATAATTATCAATCAAGATAAGTGTTTATAAAAAATATCTCAATCAAGATAAAAACTTGTCAAAAATATCCTAATTATGCATGTAATTGATAATTAAGATAGGAACTTCCTATATGACATGGATTTCCAAAATGTACTTCAATCAATCAATCTTTCCTAACAAAAACTTCCACAAGTGAAAAATGAATTTAGGAAAGTAATCTCCTTAATATTTTTATCACATGATGACAAAATAAAAATAATCACGTGTATTGCATGTGTATAAGATGCCACATATCAAACACCAACAATTTTTACCGAGTCGTCACAACTAACTTGAAATGAATAAGAGTTTGAGCATTAAAAGATTAGAAATATAAGTCAGGAGCTGTTTAAAAAACCAAATTTAATGAACTTTTGTCAGCTCTAGGTAAAGGGTTTTATTTTCCTCTTATTTTAAATTGAGCATTGACCAGTCCTAATTTTGTTATAAAATTAAAAATATTTGCGAGATAAAACATAAATTTTGAAAAATTTAATGTTATATCACAGTACTTAAAACAATTTACATTGGGTGAACTCCTTTTTTTTTTTGGCTAAACAAAAGTTATTTATGAAATTAACCTCTTGTTTACGCTCTTGTTAAATAAAATCTTATAAAGTTATTTTTGTTTAAATTAATAATCTGTAGCCATTGTGACACTTTTTAATTCTTCCATGAAATTTTATAGAGATAAAATAGAAGCACTTTAGTATCTAGTAAAGTTAATAAAATTTTGCATAAACAGATTACACTTCAAGCCTTAAGTCATGCCACCCTAAAAAATGACAATTGATTTATTATGAAAAAAAGTAATATTAAGCAAACAATATAAAAAAATATATTACGCAAGATTAAATTAATTAATTTTCATTTTTGTTAAAATTTATAATATTCGTTTTTGTAATATATTATGGGATATCTTACGTGATCATTAGCATAGATTGGCATAGATTATCACAGTAATTAGAATTTTCGGTCTAAGTGAGAAGGCTCACTACCTGGGACCGGGCCAAAGTATACCCGGCTTGGCCCAAATACAAGTAAAGGTCAAAACAAAAAATCCACACCCTGAAATGGCTCACCACTAAGACAAAGCTAGTGAAACCTCTGAAATTACACTAGCGAAAGGTCGATTTGCATTCAAAATGGTTCTAGGAAAACTGTAAATGAAATTCTATAAAGTTATTGTCATCTAAATTAATCAATTTTAGCCATTGAGAGACTTTTCAACTCTTCCATGAAATTTTATAAAGATAAAATAGAAGCACTTTAGTATCTATTTATATAAATTTGACTATGCTTTAAGCCTTAAGTCATGCCATTGTAAAAAATAATAATTGATTTAAAAAGAAAAGGGAAATATTAAGCAAAAAATATAAAAAAGATTATGAGAGAAAATTAATTAGTTTTCATTTTTATTAAATTTATAATATTCATTTTTGTAATTGTGGGATATTTTACATGATCGTTGGAATATATTATATAATTTATTATAAATTTTTTAATAATTTAAATTCATTTTTCTTAAATTTTGTATACTCGAATGTTAGGCCTAAGACACAAGGCTCACTACTTGGGGCCGGGCCAAAGTATCGCAGTCTTGAGCCAAACCAAATACAAAAACAGGTCAAAACTTGGCTAGGGACTAAGCTATGGGAGTGAAAGAAGTCCCATGACTCTCTGCACCTGTTTTCAAATTCCCTCTTCGTTCTCCATCGAAATCAGCCTTGAAAGGTAATAATAATCTTTCATCTTTACTACTCACTTACACAATCTCACAACTTCAAATTCCCAAAATAAACTCTCTTCTTTCTTCACAAGCAAACCCCATCTTACTATATTCCTTAGTGAAAACTGCAAATCTGGTACTTTCACTCTCAATGAAGCGCTTTACTTCTTTGATTACATTATTCATATGCAAACCCCTCTTCATATCATAACTTTCAATATCTTGTTTACGGCACTTGATGAGGAAAAGCAACATGATCATGTTATTTGGGTCTACAATAGCTTGACTGCAAGTGGGGTTTTCCCAAATTTAATTACTCTAAACATATTGGGGTTTTCCCAAATTTAATTACTCTAAACCTATTTATCAACTGCTTTTGCAATGTAAGACGAATTTCTGATAGTTTTGTAGTTTTTGGGAGGATTTTCTGAACGTGTTTCTGTAACACCCCGTACCCTTTAAGGATCCAGAGTGTAAATTTGCATTGACACAAAGTACAAGAAGTGGTGACGGAACAATATACACAATAATTTAGGAAATCCATACTTTGCATTAAAATCAGCATCCAAAATGCAAAGTTCCGATCATGTCAACCACATATCATAAAACTATTCATAATAATGAGCCCAAAAGAATCAAAACTCTGATTCACACAAAATAATATAGTGTTACAGTGGTATCGCCGTTGGCAAGGGAACTCTGCTATTGTTCTGCCAAATTCCTCCTTGTGCATAGCTAACTAACACTCACCTGAGGCACATAATAAGGTAGTGAATAAAAACACTCAGTAAGTAGCTAAAATGTAAAGTAAAAATGAAGTCATGCCAGAAAGAAATCAAATAAACATAATTCACAATCTTTTCTTAACCAGTAAGCAACCATTTCTTTTCCTACAAGTCAGGTGAACAGTGCCCTAAATCCATAATTTGCGCTCCTGCGCGAATCACTCGGCGCAACGACGCCAATTTTCTATCATAAATGTATGTCAAATAAAAGGGTCATTGCTCCTGCGCCACCCCATGTCGTGCTACAGTGCCACTTTCTGCCTTAACACGATTTACATCATGGAGATCGCCCTCCTGCGCAATTTCATTGGCGCTCCTACACCGATTCTGTGTTTAGTCCATAGACTTAGACCATTTTCTCTGTTTCACCCTCACATACATTTCATCTAACACTCACAGATCCTGCTTTACACAACCTCAACGTATGTATAACACACTTCCTTCACATGTAGAAACACATCTTAAGCACGTTCGATGTACCTTTCAATCATATTTAAAGTACCCATATCAAACACATTAGTGCACAAACATTATGGACTTTATACAATCCATTCATTAATCATACTAGTGCATAAACATTATGGACATCATACAATTTATTCATGGTAGGACTTTCATATAACACAATTCACAATATTTTATTCGTTACGTATCGCCGTCAATAACATGTTATATTCAATGCCCATTTAAGAAACATACCACCTGTTACGTATCGTCGTTGGTGACTTAATACATACATACAAATATACATAGATACACACACACACACACACACACACACACACACACCACACAACACAACACATATATGCCTACCATATAAACATTTATGTCCAATTACCTTAGGCATGCATTACACCTGCACACATAATTTCATTATTAAAGGTTGTCCATGCCCTTCCACACCGCATTTCCTCATACACATAACCATAATCAATTTTCTATATCCCACAAACATAGAATTCAAATCACAATATCACTCTCACACGCACATATAAGGGAGCAAAACCGTACATCGCATGGTTCAACTACAATTTCCATCCATACACATTCATGGCAATTCCAAATGAATTCATCCACAATATACGTAATCATAAGAAACCAGCAAACTTATAGTTCAACATAAAATCTATTGTGCCCTCAGAATTGGTCTAGCTACTTACCTAGTTACTTCACTCTTTAGCCTTGATTTCCACCTAGAAATCATTGAACCTCTTAGGGGTTAGCAACACTTCAACCAACCCATAACATCAATAACAATCAGTACTATGCATATATTGGTTAGATAATCATAATAAGAGGTTACTTATGCCAGTCATCACCAAACTTCATAGGACTCAAGTAAACACATATTTTGTATCCCATGAATTTTATTGAGTCAAAATAAGGCCATGTACCCTTAGGAAACCTTAATGTTGTCAATATGTGAAATTCCATCTACAGGTCCTTTAACTGAGCAATAGTATTTGAATAATTTTATAAAATTTAACATTAATCAAATCTTTACCAAACTTCTAAAACTAAACACATACAAAAATCACAATTTTATAACGATTTAAAGTAATTCAAAAGCAATTTAGCTTACTTGCCCTATTCTAAAAGTTAAAATTTCTAGTTTTACAACCACAACTTTGAAAAATCATATAAATTCATACAAAATTCCAAAAGCTCTGAAAATTTCCAATTCAATGGGAGACATAATCAAGAGTTTGCATTCCAAAAACCAAAAATTTTCATGAAGGATTAACCCCCCAAATCAAACCTGTTTCATGTACTCTATTTCAAATCAGGGGAGATTCAAATTCGGTTCAGCAGCTTTGAAAATTCACCATAATTTGCTCACTTCGAGTTTTTGAGTGATTCAAAATTTATAAACAGCCAAACATGTCTAGTTTTACATAGAAAAATTTCAGAACCAAATGATAACCCTATAGCTTTTGAGAAATTTTTTACTCAGCACTACTTGGAAAATAAACTCTACAAGATTTTAGTTAATACATCCTGTAAACATGCTAACCCTCATCCAAACTATTGGTATCTTCCATATTAAATCACAATTCATGATTTTTATCATGTTTTAAGGTATACATAACACAACCACCTCATAAAACACGTCATAACACTATCATTTACCATACCACAATTGAGTAAAGACTTGAATTTAAGGAGAAGGATGAGTTTTTACCTTTCTTCTTCCTAGAATCCTCCCTTGCCTTCTTAATTTATTGTGAATTTGACAGAAAAAGAGAGCTAAGGGTGATAGAAAATTGGAAACAATTGAATTTCTCTAGACAATCTAAGACTTATCCCTTTATATAAGTATCATGTAGGCACAATTCTAGTTTTACCCTTGCACTCACTAACCTTTCCAATTTAATGCCCCTACATTTATTCATTAATACATAACTTATGTACATACACACATTAATAAATACACACACATGAGAGGCACACTAAGACATATTCATTTACAAAAGGGGGATGTTACAACTCCCCCCCTCTCTTAAAAGAATTTCATCCTCGAAATTCAAGCCGTTCACTCGAATAAGGAGGGGTATTTTTCACATATATCTTCTTCTCGCTCCCATGTTGCTTCCTCAACAGAGTGATTTTTCCATTGCACTTTCACCAAAGGTACCTTTTTCCTCTATAATTCATGTTCATTGTGGTCTACTATTTGTAGTGGCCCTTTTTCGTATGAAAAATCATCCTTTAGTTCTGGTAATTTAGAACTCAACACATGAGAAGGATCTAAGATGTATTTTCTCAACATTGATACATGGAATACATCGTGCACACCCGATAATGAAGGTGGCAATGCAATCAGATAATGAAGCTACATATCTGATCCTCTCCAGAATTTCATATAGGCTAATGTACCTTGGACTAACTTTGCTTTCCTTCCAAATCTCATCACTCCTTTCGTTGGAGAAACTTTGAGGAAAACTCTCTCGATCACTTCAAATTCAAGTTTCTTCTGATGGTGATCCACATAACTTTTCTATCTACTTTAAGCTATTTACATTCTTTCTTTCACTTTCTGAATGACTTCGTAGGTTTGTTGAACAATTTCAGGCCCAAGTAATCTTTTCTCACCAACCTTATCCCAATGAATTGGAGATCTACACTTGCTTCTGTATAATGCTTCATAAGGGGTCATACCAATGGTAGCTTGATAACTGTTGTTATAAGCAAATTCTACCAAAGTCAAATGCTAATCCCAGCTACCTTTGAAATCAATTACACAGGCCCTTAACATATCCTCCAGAATGTGAATAGTTCGTTCATATTGCCCGTCCATTTGAGGATGAAAAGCTGTACTGAAGTTCAATTTCGTACCCATGGCTTTATGCAAACTTTTCCAAAACAAGGAGGTGAACCTTGGATCCTAATAAGACATAATTGATACTGGTACCCCGTGAAGTCTAACTATTTCATCTACATAAATCCAAACATAATTATCCATGGTAAAGGTGGTACGCACAGGAAGAAAATGTGTGGACTTAGGTAATCAGTCTACAATCACCCAAATGGCATCATATCCGCTTAACGTTCTTGATAGACCCGCCATAAAATCCATGGTAATATGCTTCCATTTTCACTCCGATATCATTAATGGCTTGAGTAGCCTAGATGGTCTTTGATGCTCAATTTTGACTTGTTGGCATGTGAAACATTGCTCAACGAATTGGGCTATCTCTTTCTTCATCCCTGTCTACCAATAATTTGCTTGGAGATCACTATACATCTTTATACTGTCGGGATGTACCAAGTAGGAGAATTATACGCCTCTCTCAATATTTCTTATTTCAACTCAGCAATTCTAGGCACATACAGTCTTCCTTTGAAATATAAGACTCTGTCACTCGATAAGGCAAATTCTAGTCTCCTTCCTGAAGGAATCTCTTTTAAAACTTTCTTGAAAAGTATATGTTCACTCTCATTCATCTTAATCTTCTTAATAATGGTGGGTTGCACAATCAAGGCTGCCACATGTAAATATTCACCCGACTGAATAATCTCAATGGCAAGTTTTTCCAAATCTACCCTTATCTGCTTTTGTGTTATTACCAAGGCAGCCAAATGTCCCAAATGTCCCGAAGACTTTCGATTAAGTGCATCTGCTACCATATTAGCCTTAGCGGGATGGTAGTTAATCACATAGATATAATCCTTGACTAATTCCAACCATCGCCTCTGCCTCATTCAATTCCTTCTAAGTGAAGAAATACTTGAGGCTCTTATAGTCGGTATAAATTTCACATTTTACTCCGTACAAATAATGCCTCTAGATTTTAAGTGCAAACACGACTGCTGCCAATTCCAAATCATGAGTAGGGTAGTTCTTTTCATAACTCTTTTAATTGTCTAGAAGTATAGGCTATGACCTTACCATTTTGCATCAAGACGCACCCTAACCCATGTTTAAAGGCATCACTGTAAATCACAAATCCCTCAGAACCTAAAAGAATGTTGAGTACTGGAGCGGTCACCACTCTATTCTTGAGCTCTTAAAAACTCTTCTCACATTCATCCGACCAAATGAAAGCCGCATTCTTCCTTGTCAACTATGTCAACGGCGAGGATATTCTGGAGAAATCCTCCACAAATCGCCTATAGTAGCTTGCCAAACCTAGAAAACTTCAAACTTCGCTTATATTGGTCGGCCTTGGCCACTTCATAATAGCTTCCACCTTGCTTGGATTCACAAATATCCCTTCTTTTGAGACTATATGACCTAGGAAAGAAATATTATTAAGCTAGAACTCACATTTCTTGAACTTGGCATATAACTGCTTAAGGTTTGCAACACCACCCTTAAGTTTTCTTTGTGCTAATCTCGGTTTTTGGACTACACTAATATGTTGTCGATGAACACGATCACAAACTTATCCAAGAATTCTCTGAATACCTAGTTCATCAAGTCCATGAAGGTAGTTGGGGCATTGGTGAGTCCAAACGGCATCACAAGGAACTCATAGTGCCCATATCTTGTTCGAAAAGCCGTCTTTGGAATATCTTCTTTCTTGATCTTCAATTGATGATACCCCCAATGAAGATCAATCTTAGAGAATACACTTGCTTCATGGAGTTGATCAAGTAAATCATCAATCTGAGGAAGTGGATACTTGTTCTTCACCATCACCCGGTTCAATTCTCGGTAATCTATACACAGCCTCATTGTTCCATCCTTCTTCTTTACAAAAAGAATCGGTGCTCCCCACGGAGACACACTCAGACGGATGAACCCCTTATCTAGTAGTTCTTGCAGCTGCTCTTTTAACTCCTTCAACTCCGTTGGTGACATTCCATAAGGGGTCTTAGAGATTGAAGTAGTTCTCGATATGAGATCTATAGCGAATTCGATCTCACGGTCGGAAGGGAGTTTGGGTAACTCTTCCGGAAACACATCCTCAAATTTCCTAACCACTGAAATGTCCTGGATGTTTAATCCATCCTTCTCTACCTCCATTACACATGCTAGGAAACCTACACATCCCTTTAGAATGAGTTTTCGAGCTCGTAGGGCTGAAACTATCTTTGGTAGTGAGGACAATCCAGTCTCGACAAAATTGAATTTCACTTCATTAAGAGGTTGGAAGTTGGAAGACCACTTCCTTTTCATAACACCTGACACTTGCATGATATTTGGACAACCAATCTATCCCCAAAATGACATCTAAATCATGCATCTCCAAAACTATTAAGTCCGCTTCCAATTCTCTGTCCGCTTTCTAGTCTTGCAAGACTTTAACTCCTCACAAGCATGCAACGCACCCTCAAAGGGGTAGCAACACACAATTCAGCATCCAATACTATGGGTGCTACTTTTAGTTTATCTGCAAAAACATGACATACAAAGGAATGTGTAGTACCCAAATCAAAGAGTGTACATGCATCATGATCAAGGACAGAAATAATATCGGTAACCACCGATGGAGCCTCCCGTGCATTAGTAAGTGCATAGACCCTTCCTTGCACCCTCTAGTCTTTCTTGGGAACATTATGATTCTTGTTGAATTCTAGATAGGAAGACATATAATGATCAACCTGCCCACACTTGAAGCAAGCCCTTGTTTGTCGAAAGCACACGCCTTCATGTCAACGGTTGCATGTGTTACATAATGGAATGTCCCTCCTCCCACCATCCTGCTTCTTCTTCTATCGAACCGACGGTTGTTGTTTCTTCTCCGTGGCTTCTTTTGTTGAAAACTCGTTGCCACCTCTTTAGGTTTGAAAGCCTCTATCAATTCATCGTTGCGGGCCAAGATCTGGGCCTTCTTCAACACTACATTATACATCTTCAACTCTAACACAGCCACATGCTTTCTAATCTCTGGACTCAAACCCCTCTCAAACAACTTGGCTTTCTCGTCTTCTGTCCTTAGGAGGTGTGGGGCAAAATGAGATAAGGCTTCAAACTTCTGTTCATACTCCATGAGAGACATTGACCTTTGGGTTAGTTGTACAAACTCTGCTACCTTTTAATTCATTAAGGATTGCAAAAAGTACTTGTTGTAGAAGATGTCTTTGAATTGGGCCCATGTAAGCACATTCTCTTATGGAGGATAGTGTCACGAGCTTAGAAGTTGCGCAACACGCTCGTGCGGCACTTAGACAACTTGAACCCGAAAGTTACTAAGTAAGACTTGAGAGGCTAGGATCGTTGAGCTTAGAGCTTTTAAGGCAAAGAGAAGAGAAGTGTTGGAAGGTTAGGGACAAGTGTTGCTGGGGAAGAAAGCATTTGTATTACTTGAGAACTCTTTACAATGGCTTGTGTAGAGCTTGTTTTCGATGCCTTACAAATGAGCCTTGGAGGGGTATTTATAGTGAACCACCTCCTCAATGGACGACCGAGATTTAATACATCCGACGGTCGTTATTCACTCTCTAGACTTTTCTATAAAAGAATCTAGATATTTACATGGAGACTTCTAAAAATATCTTAGATATTTACAAGGGAGGTTTGATAGAGATTTCTAGAAAATGGGCTTGGACTTGCCAAGCTTTTGTGCATTTTTGGGCCACTTCTAGCAAGCGATTTGGGTGGGCCGTAACATCCTCCCCCACCTATTTTTGTGATGTCCTTAGCGCGCTCTCCTCCTTGTAGCGTTGGATGTGCTCGCCAAATTGCCACAAGGTATCTTCGCGTTCCCAGCTTGCTTCGCTGTCTGGGAGGTCTTTCCACTTCACTAAGTATTCAACATATTGTGGAACTCCTCTCCTTCGTATCACTCGATCCGCAAGGATGCACTCCACGTCCTTATTGAATGCGGTGACGACAGCTGTTGGCACACTTTTGGACTCGCTCTTACTTCGATCTTCCTTGTCTTCATGGTATGGTTTGAGGAAGCTAACATGGAAGACCGAGTGGATCTTGAGGTTAGGGGGTAGTCGTACTTGATAGGAGACTTCGCTCACTCGCTTGACAATTGGGAAAGGGCCTTTGTATTTTCTCACCAACCCCTTGTGTACTTTACGTAGAGACTTGAATTGTTGGGGTAGTAGCTTCACAAGCACCAAGTCCTCTTCTTGAAATGTGAGGTGCCATCTCCTTGTGTCCGCCCATTTTGTCATTCGTTTGGTGGCCTTGTCCAAGCATGCCCTCGTGATATCGGCTTGTTCATGCCATTCCTTTGCAAGCTTGTAGGCTGCGGGACTTTTTCTCCCATATGTTGAGGTTATGGCATTTGGTGTCATGGGTTGTTGTCCGGTTACAATCTCGAATGGACTTCTGCCGGTAGCCTTACTTTGTTGGAGGTTATATGAGAATTGGGCAACATCTAGCAACTTTGCCCAATCATGCTGGTGAGCGCTCACATAATGCCTCAAGTATAGCTCAAGTAAGGCATTGATGCGCTCGATTTGCCCGTCGGTTTGGGGGTGGAAGCTTGTTGAGAAGCTCAAGTCGGTCCCCAA
>SNVD02008321.1:0-32967 GCA_013180625.2 Boswellia sacra | reverse complement strand
GCTCCTTTTATAGGCAAATGAGATGAACTTACTCAAGTGAAGACACCATCTCCAAATTTTCTACCCACCATAAAAACCGTAATCTTTTCTAACATTTTTGTCAATGTTCTGTTTGAAATTTGAAAATCTGAAAAACATAAAAGATCTGCACATTTGAATAAGCTTTCCAACACATCAAGAATCAAGTCATTTGGATATCTGTAGCTCAATATATGGCCAAAACACCATTTGGTGCTCATGTGACTTGATTTTTTTTCTTGTGTCAGTCTACCAAATTGAATGATAATTCTGTCAGCCTTCCGTTTGAAATTTGAATTTATTCAAAACATAAACGATCTGCATATTTGAATAATCTTTCCAAAACATTAAGAATCAAAGCATTTGGATATCTATATCTTAAGATATGGCCAAAACACCATTCGGTGCTCATGTGAGTTGATTTTTCTTCTCTGTGTCAGTCCACCGAATTGTATGTCAATTATGTCAGCCTTCCATTTGAAATTTGAATTTCTTCAAAACATATAAAATGTTCTTAATTAAGTCATCTTTTCAATGCCATAAGAATCAAGTCATTTTGATTTTTCTAACTCAAGATATGTCCAAAGGAGTATTCGGTGCTCATGTCAGCTGCTTCCATTTGTCTTTCAACTTGCATGATGATTTGGACAATCTTGCACTTGAAATTTGAATTTCATTAAAACATATGAAATGTTATAAATTGAGTAAGCTTTCCAAAGGATTAAGAATCACGTCATTTGGATATTTGAAGAGATATATATGACCAATTGATTGAACATTGCTCATGTGTCATATTCCTTGAGTCAATCCTTGTTCTTAAAGTTTGGTGCCTTTAACATGTAGTCTTATCCTTAGCTTCAACATTTCATTTTAATAAGCCTCTTCCTAATTTTAAAATTATTTCAATGATCTTACTCTTGCTCATAAATAAATATGTTAGTAAATCTCAATTAATCAATGTGTATTGTTATCATCAAAATTATCATGTAGTCTTAGGGCTAACAATCTCCCCCTTTTTGATAATGACAAACCATTGATTGCTTTAAAATATAATCTAAAATCAAGAATGAAAATAAAATCAATAATAAGCAAAAAGAATGGCACTTGTTATGAATATAAGCAATCCAACTCAGCTATTTCTCCCCCTTTTGTTATCTTCAAAAAGATGTAATCAAATTAACTACTCCCCCTAAATATATTCTCCCCCTTAACATATGCTACCATTCAAAGATTATCATATTAAAGTAAAATTAAGACATATCCAACATGCCTAATTCTCTTCTAATTATGCAAAATCTATCTTGACTAAGGGGTTTAGTAAATATATCGGCTAATTGTTTATCGGTGGGAACAAATTCTAAAGAAATATTACTTTTTTGCACATGATCTCTAATAAAATGATGTCTAATCTCTATATGCTTAGTCCTAAAGTGTTGTATGGGATTTTTTGAAATGTTGATGGCACTTGTATTGTCACATTTGATGGGAATATGATCAAATACCACACCATAATCTTTTAAAATTTGTTTCATCTAAAGAGATTGTGCACAACAACTTCCTACTGCAATATACTCGGCTTCCGCCGTTGATAAGGCAACAGAATTTTGTTTTCTACTAAACCATGAGACTAATGCATGTCCTAGAAAATGGCAAGAGCCACTAGTGCTCTTTCTATCAAGAAGACTTCCAGCAAAGTCCGCATCCGAATAACTAATTAGATCAAAATTATCACACTTAGGATACCAAAGACCTAGATTTATGGTTCCAAGAAGATATCTAAATATCCTTTTGACAGCCTTAAGGTGAGATTCCTTTGGACAAGATTGAAATCTAGCACACATACACACACTAAACATAATATCAGGTCTACTAGCAGTTAAATACAAAAGAGAGCTAATCATACCTCGATACTTTGTTACCTTAACATCTTTTCCTTTCTCATTTTTGTCAAGCTTGGTTAATGTACCCATAGGTGTGTTATATGTCCTTGAATTATCCATGCCAAACTTCTTGAGAAGATCTCTTGTGTATTTAGCTTGATTAATGAAGATCCCATCTATTGATTGCTTGATTTGAAGTCCAAGGAAGAAATTTAATTCTCCCATTAAGCTCATTTCAAATTCTTGTTGCATACACTTGGAAAATTCTTCACACATAGTAATATTAGTAGCACCAAATATAATATCATCAACATAGATTTGAACAATTAATAAATCATCATTTTTTGGTTTAACAAAAAGAGTAGTATCAACTTTTTTCATTTCAAAACCATTATCAATGAGAAATTTGCTCAATCTATCATACCATGCTCTTGGTGCTTGTTTCAAGCCATAAAGTGCCTTTTTGAGTTTGAAAACATGGTTTGGAAAATCATGATTTTGAAAACCAAGAGGTTGCTCTACATATACTTCCTCCATAATGTAACCATTTAAAAATGCACTTTTGACATCCATTTGATATAATGTAAAATTTTTATAACATGCAAATGCACACAACATTCTAATTGATTCTAATCTAGCAACCGGTGCAAAGGTTTCCTCATAATCAATACCTTCTTCTTGATTGTATCCTTGAGCAACAAGTCTAGCTTTGTTTCTAATAATGGTGCCATTTTCATCTACTTTATTTCTAAAAATCCATTTAGTGCCTATAATAGAATGATTTTTGGGTCTAGGGACTAATTCCCAAACTTGATTTCTCTCAAATTGATTCAATTCTTCTTGCATAGCCAAAATCCAACTTTCGTCATTTTCGGCTTCTTTAAAAGATTTTGGTTCAAATTGAGAGACAAAAGCAAAATGATTACAAAAGTTCTTAAAAGAAGATCTAGTTTTCATATCTTGTGATGGTTCACCAATAATGAGATCTTTAGGGTGAGCTTTTGCATACCTCCATTCCTTTGGTAATTCTTGGGAAGAATCATTTACTTCCTCAAGCTTTTCTTGTTGAAGTTGTAATTCATCTTGGCTCTTTTCATCAAGCCTTGATTCCTTGATTTGCCTTTCTACCTCAACAATATCATCATCTAAATTCTTTGAAGAAATAACATTAGTTTCATCAAATTCAACATGCATAGATTCTTCAATAGTAAGAGTCTTTTTGTTAAAAACTCTATATGCTTTACTATGGTTGGAGTAGCCAACAAAAATTCCAACATCGGCTTTTGCATCAAAATTTTCAAGGTTATTCTTAGTGTTTAAAATAAAATATTTACATCCAAAAACTTTAAAAAATCCAATGTTGGGTTTTCTTCCTTTCCAAAGTTCATAAGGAGTTTTCTTTATTAAAGCTCTAATATGGACTCTATTGATTATAAAGCATGCGGTATTAACGGCTTCGGCCCAAAAATATTTTGGCAAATTATTTTCAAGTAACATGGTCCTAGCCATTTCTTGGATAGTCCTATTTTTCCTTTCAACAACACCATTTTGTTGTGGAGTTCTAGGTGAGGAAAAATTATGCTCAAAACCATTTTCATCACAAAGATTTTCAAATGCAACATTGTCTACTTCACCACCATGATCACTCCTAATGGACACAATAGAATACCCTTTTTGATTTTGGACTCTTTTTGCAAATTTTGAAAAAGCTTGTATGGCCTCATTTTTAGTTTTCAAGAATAATACCCAAGTGAATCTTGAATAATCATCCACAATAACAAAAACATAATACTTTCCACCAAGGCTTTGAGTTCTTGATGGTCCAAATAAATCCAAATGAAGTAATTGTAGAGGTTTATTTGTTGAAATAAATTTCTTTTGTTTAAAAGAAGTTCTCACTTGTTTTCCAAATTGACAAGCATCACAAATCTTATCCTTTTCAAATTTTATTTTGGAAGACCATCAACTAAATCATTTTTAGAAATTTTTGAAATTGTGTCCATGCTAGCATGACCTAACCTTCTATGCCATAACCAAGCATCATGATTAACAATGAAACAATTTTCTACATGATCATTAACATCAATATCAATTGTATAAATATTACCACATCTATTACCAACAAATAATGTCTTATTGTTACTAACATCCTTAATCACACATCTATTAGGCTCAAAAGCAATAAAATATCCCTTATCACATAATTGACTAATGCTAATCAAATCATGTTTCAAACCATTAATAAGCAAAACATCTTTAATAATAGGTGAAGAAGGGTTACCAATATCACCATGTCCGATTACCCTTCCTTTGGCATTATCACTGAAGGTCACATATCCTCATTTCTTCATCATTAATCTTGAAAATTTGAAAGCATCTTCGGTCATATGCCTTGAGCATCCACTATCTAAGTAACACTTGTGTTTACCACTCCTTTGTTTCTATAATCAACATTCAAAGAGTAACTTTTTGGTACCCAAAAGTTCTTGGGTCCTTGGAGGTTAGTTATGATACTTTTTTGGAACCCATATTTGTTTCAAATTAGGATTTCTTTTAATAGAGCAAGAATGCACTTTGTGTCCTTTTCTTCCACAATAAGTACATGAATGATTAGGATTATTCCTAAAAGATGCATGAGCAAAATAATTTTAAAATACTTTTGATTTTTATGAGTTTTATATCCTAAGCCTCTTTTATCAAAAACACACCTTTGGTTTTGTAACATAGAATTCAAATTTTTTGTGCTTTTTGTAAAACTATCAACAATATTTCTTAAGTCATTATTTTCCTTTTTCAAAATAGCATTTTCTTTTTCTAATTTATCAAAATCCTTTTGTTTTAAAATCTCATTTTCAGTTTTTAAAAAATGTATTTGACTTTCCAAACTTTCAAAATCTTTTTGCTTTAAAATTTCATTTTCATTTTCTAAAGCTTCATTTATTTCTACCACCTCTTCTAATTGAGATAACATGATTTTTGACTTCTTTTTGAAAGCATTGATTTTTGAATTTTGCTTATCAACTTGCACATGTAAATTTTGGAATGCTTCAAGTAATTCATCATATGAAAGCTTAGGATCATAGTTTAGAATACTTACCTCATCTTCTCTTAAAGCCATGAAGCACATGTTTGCCACTTCGCAATTTTTTTCTTCATTATCTTTCAAGGTGATTTCATGAGTCATGAGAGAACCCATAAGTTCTTCTAATGGTAGTTTGGTGAGGTGCTTTGCTTCTCGAATTGTCGTCACCTTTGGCTCCCAAGATTTTGGTAGACACCTAAGAATCTTTCTCACCATTTCGACATTAGAATAAGATTTACCAAGAGATTTCAAACTATTAATAATATCCGTAAATCCAGTAAACATTTCAGAAATTGATTCATCCGATTTCATCTTAAAAAGCTCATAACTATGAACTAGCATACTAATTTTGGATTCTTTAACTTGACTCGTTCCTTCATGAGTTACTTCAAGTGTGTGCCATATTTCTTGTGCCGTAGAACAAGTAGATATTCTATTAAACTCATTTCTATCTAGAGCACAATATAACACATTCATAGCTTTAGCATTCAAACTCAATTTCTTTTTATCATCGTCACTAAACTCTTTAGGTTCTTTAAGCATGCATTCCCCATTTTCAATTTTGGTAGGAACAAAAGGTCCTTCCAAAACAATAAACCACAAATCATAATCAAAAGATTTCAAGAAAATACTCATTCTAGTTTTCCAATAAGAGTAATCACTTCCATTAAAAAATGAAGGTCTAGAGATAGAAAGCCCCTCAACATATGAAGTTGAATAAAAAGTTGCCATAGCTCAAAATCGGTTAAGATTTAAAAAATTGAGCAACCTTGCACTGATACCACTTGTTGACCCAAGTATGGCAACCCAAGAGGGGGGGGTGAATTGGGTTTCTATTCACAAAAAACTGATTTAGAAAACTTTTCTTGAAAGATCAAAATTATTTAAATCTTTCTTTAAGAACAAATGTGAAGAAGATGAAAATAGAATTCAATCAAGAATAATAATAATGAAAAATCACAAGTGCAAGTAAATGTAAAGAGGAAAGGGATAGAGAGAGTGCAAACTCAATTTACGTGGTTCGGCAAACCTTGCCTACGTCCACGGGCTCCTAGCTCCACGAGCTAAGCTTTCCACTAAGTTGTAGAAATCTTTACAACTTGCTTGATGAACAACCTCACCAAGACTTGTTCTTCAAACTCTTGATAACACCACACCAAGAGTTCTTCTTGATGAACAACCTCACCAAGGCAACTTCCTTCAACCCTTGATACCACCACACCAAGAGTTCTTCTTGATGAACAACTCACCAAGGCAACTTCCTTCAACCCTTGATAACACCACACCAAGAGTTCTTCTTGATGAACAACCTCACCAAGGCAACTTTCTTCAACTCTTGATAACACCACACCAAGAGTTCTTCTTGATGAACAACCTCACCAAGGAAAGAGTTCTCTCAAGGATAACTTTTATCCTTTATAAGTAGATCTCACTCTCACCACAATACAAGAACAAAGATAATTTTTACAACAAAAGTATAACTCTCTTCAAAGAGTAGATAAATAATATAAAAGCTCTTTAGACTTGATATTTCTCTTGCTTTTTGCTTGATAAAATGCTTCTCTTGCTCTGCTTGAATGCATGGGAGAAGGGCTCCTTTTTATAGGCAAATGAGATGAACTTAATCAAGTGAAGACACCAACTCCAAATTTTATGCCCACCATAAAAACCGTAATCTTGTCTGCCATTTGTCAATGTTCCGTTTGAAATTTGAAAATCTGTAAAACATAAAATATCTGCACATTTGAATAAGCTTTCCAACGCATCAAGAACCAAGTCATTTGGATATCTATAGCTCAAGATATGGCCAAAACACCATTCGGTGCTCATGTGACTTGATTTTTCTTTCTTGTGTCAGTCCTCCAAATTGAATGATAATTCTGTCAGCCTTCCGTTTGAAATTTGAATTTCTTCAAAACATAAAAGATCTGAATATTTGAATAATCTTTCCAAAAAATTAAGAATCAAAGCATTTGGATATATCTATCTAAAGATATGGCCAAAAAACCATTCGGTGCTCATGTGAGTTGATTTTTCTTCTCTGTGTCAGTCCACCAAATTGCATGTCAATTATGTTAGCTTTCCATTTGAAATTTGAATTTCTTCAAAACATATGAAATGTTCTTCATTAAGTTATCTTTCCAATGCCATAAGAATCAAGTCATTTTGATTTTTCTAACTTAAGATATGTCCAAAGGAGTATTCAGTGCTCATGTCAGCTGCTTCCATTTGTCTTTCAACTTGCATGATGATTTGGACAACCTTGCACTTGAAATTTGAATTTCCTTAAAACATATGAAATGTTATAAATTGAGTAAGCTTTCCAAAGGCTCAAGAATCACGTCATTTGGATATTTGTAGAGATATATATGACCAATTGATTGAACATTGCTCATGTGTCACATTCCTTGAGTCAATCCTTGTTCTTAAACTTTGGTGCCTTTAACATGTAGTCTTCTCCTTAGCTTCAACACTTCATTTTAATAAGCCTCTTCTGATTTTAAAATTATTTCAATGATCTTACTCTTGCACATAAATAAACATGTTAGTAAATCTCAATTAATCAATGTGTATTGTTATCATCAAAATTATCATGTAGCCTTAGGGCTAACAAAGAGAAGATGGTGGAACTCCAAATCATATGCCCATATCTATCATGAATAGTATAGAATAAAAAATGGAAGTCATACAAATAAAATACAAAGCTGTAGAGGAGAAAGAAGTAACGTTAAGAAGTGGAGCAAATTCAGTGATCCTAGTAATGCCTCGACAGGCTCAATCCAAACCGTAATGTAGCTGGCTAAGAGTAGCACAACCCCAGTCATAATCCCTCACTTGATAGAGATCCTAGAGGGTAGGAAGTAAAGTCAAAGTGGTGATATTCGACGTATTGGCAAAGAGCGATGTATTGGCGAGCATACTAGTCTACCTCGACTAGAGTCAGGTTGGATCTCCATCTTCAATATTCGTATGAGGGAGCGTATCAAATGGCAATATTGCTCTTAACCTTCAACTCACACCTTAAAAGCTATTGAATCAAATTTTGTTGATCCTTTGAGTCTGTAATGTATGCGTCAATGAAAATGACCTCCCCACAACATGGAGGGCCAGTTAGAGTAGAAACGTCTACAGGCATAATAGTCATCTCACCAACCAGAAGATGGAATGTATAGGTCCTATCCATCCACCTCTCGCACAAAGCAGCTAATGCTCGACGATCAGTGTATCGAGGAGTATAGGAAAGACACATGATGAACTCATAGAAGCCAGTGGCGGCAATCCTAATTTTAACAGCTTCATTCTCTATCTCTAGAAACCAACTATAGGCTCTAGAAAATGAGCCACACATCTTGTTCTCGTGATATTCCTAAAGTAATAAATTGAAGTCTTTTCATGAATGCATGTCTAGAAAATTCAAAGAAGATGGAAAATCAAAGAATGGAGAACAATACGTACCAGACTAATCATATGGGAAGCCACATTATGGACGACAAGCACCTCTTGATTTTTCAGAAGATCCTTAAGTGTTGATTTCCAGACCCAATTGCTCTCATTCAAGTCAAGATGAATTGGATGACCTGCAATTGGAAAGAGAAGCCAATAAGAACATTTAAGAGAAAACTAGAGTGAATCGGATGAAGAATGAAGAATTACGCGCGATGAAGCAACAAGAGAATGAATGGACTTTACACAAGTCCTTAACCATTGACCGGCATTCAAATAGTCAAGTAATTGTTGACCAACCGTCAGGTGGTGGTTAGATAGTTGGGCAGCTATTTGACAGTCAGGCGGCTATCCCTTTAATGTTAGGCAGAAAAGTAAAAGAAGAGAAAAAGAAAAAGAAACAAACACCACAGGAAAAATGACTTTTTGCGACGAATATTTTCGTCGCAAAAACAAAATATTTTGTCGCAAAAACTTTTTGCGAGGAAATACACTTCGTCGCGGAACAGTCGCGATATGCCAGTCGCAATATTTTTTTTGCGAGAAAATAAACATTCGTCGCAATACTACTTATTGCGGCCACAATTTCCTCGCAAAAACATGTGTATGGCGACCAAAATTTTGCCACAAAAAAGCGGCGATTCAATTATTTGGTCTTCTACGATGAATATTTCGTCGCAAAATATGACGTTTAGTGACTAGATTATTGTCGCTATATTTATTTATTTGCGATAAATTATGGTCGCAATATGGGAGATAAAACACCATATTAGTCAAGTCGTCTGAATATTTTGTGACCACTTTTTCTCGCAACAAATGCTATTTTGCGAGAAAATTTTGGTACGATTTTGTCGCAATAAAAATTATTGCGGCAACAATTTTCTCGTTAAAATATGTGTATGGCGACCAAACTTTTGCCACAAAAAAGCGACCGTTCAATTATTTGGTATTCTACGATGAATATTTCGTTGCAAAATAGGATGTTTAGCGACTAGATTATTGTCGCTATATTTCGTTATTTGCGAGAAATTATGGTCGCAATATGAGAGATAAAACACCATATTAGTCAAGTCGTCTGAATATATTGTGACCACTTTTTCTCGCAAAAAATACTATTTTGTGAGAAAATCTTGGTGCGATTTTGTCGCAATAAAACTTATTGCGGCAACAATTTTCTCGCAAAAATATGTGTATGGCGACCAAACTTTTGCCACAAAAAAGCGGCCATTCAATTATTTGGTCTTCTACGATGAATATTTCGTCCCAAATTATGGTTATGTGCGAGAAATTATGGTCGCAATATGAGAGATAAAACAATGGATATTTAAAATTGTCTCAATATATTGTGACCACCCATTCTCGCCAAAAACTTTTTTTTGCGAGAAATGTTTAATCGCAATAAAATACTTTTAAAGAGAAATATTTGGTCGCAATACGTGCACAATAGTGAATGTTGCCTATTGTGACAACAATTTTGTCGCTGAAGAACCCTTTTCGCGAGAAAATATTTGTTGCAATATATTTGATACAATGCGAATTACATTTTATGACAATATTATCGTCGCAAAAAAGAGATTTTACTACAAAATAAAATTGTCCCGAGAGATTTTATTCATTTCGAATAGCCTATGGTGACAATTGTTTTGTCATAGAAAGTGTATTTTGCGATAATAATTTTGTCGCAAAAAAATGTAAAACGATTGTGACCACCCTTTAGGGAGGAAATATTTTGTCGCAAAATGGTTGGGAGATTATTAAATTACATGCTGCGACAAAATTTTCGTTGCTATATATATTTATTGTGAGAAAATATTTGTCACAAAATAGTAGAATGAACAAATTTTTTTTTGTGAGAATAATTTTGTCGCAAAATACTATTTTTTGCGACCATTTTTTGTCGCAAATAGCATTGAATTTTTAAATCTTTTTTTTTGGTATTTCATGTTCATCATTAATATGCTTATCAAACCTGCTTCTTTAATATTGTGCACAAAAGTTATACAAATTATAAAAATCAAAATATTAAATGAAATCATAAAAATTCACAAATCATAAAATCTAATTGGTAACATCATATGTATGTTTCATTATACAATATTATATAAAATTAGAACAAAGAAATTTAACATTACATAAATATGATGATAAGTACCAAAAATGTATACATGCAAAATGTAGAACTCAGTTTACTGGAGGTATTTGGACTTCTATTAGACTTTCAGTCACCTCTTGTGTATTAATATTGGCAATCCCTTGACTGTTGACATTTTTTAATTTCTTTTTGCCACCCAGAACCATCTGGAACACAAAAAAATATGTATTAATTACATAACTATATTTTTTAACAATAATATTATCTTAAAACATAAGAAAAACATGATCATATATTATTTAAACGCAAATACTCATGAACAATTACCATTAATCTAGTCCAACATTAGCATCAATACGGCATTGTAGTGCTTCAGCCACTTTCATCTTCCTCATCTATCTCATCACATATAAAATCATCTAATACATTTTCCCTTCTACTTGCTCCTATTCTTGCAAGGGGGGCATCAACCTCTTCTGGATTAACATCATTTCTAGTGAATAGGCCAACATCCAATTCATCTTGCTGAAATGAAAAGGTATGATCTATTGATTCATCATTCACCTCAATTTGTACTTGATTTATCTCATCCTTCTCTTGAGTATCCCATAAACCCCTACGTTCTATTTTGTCCACCACTTTCCACCCTTCCCCGAGTTTTGGATCATCAATAAATATCACTTGTTGTGCTTGAGTTGCTAGAATATAAGAATCTTCATTATACCAGGTTCGAGAAACATTAATGGATAGAAGATGATAATGATGGTGAATCCTCTTCATTTTAGGATTAGAGTCATACCATTTACAATGAAATAGAACAACTTCATTATCCTTCTTATATTCTAATATAAGGACACTTGATAATGACCCATAAAAATCAATTTCTGTTCCATCATGTTCACCAGGCACTGATACTCCACTATTTTGAGTGGTAAGTGCATCATCTCTTTCTTTGATACAATAACGGACCCCATTAACATCACATCCAGAATAATATTTCACCCTCATATCAGGTCCACATGCCAATGCATACAAATAGTCATCTATCATTGGAGATCCACAATCATGCAACTCCATTATCTACAATGCAAGTATTGTTATTAAAGCCTTGATTAAGTTAATAATTTAACACAAATTATATTTAAATATCACTCACATGTTTCTTAAACCACTCAGGAAAGTATTTTTGCTGCAATATATTCAAATTTGTTCCACCTTCCTTTTGTAAAATAATCATGTGTTGCCTACATAAATGATATTTTGCATATTAGATATTAATAAACACAAAGAACAAAAAGAAAAATCACATTTTAGAAAATGTGTAAAGTGAATAACTTACTGAAGGTATGGTTGCACTTCATCACAATTGTTTAAAACATACCAATGAAGCTTGTTAACCTCTGATACAGAGAGTAGTTTGCATCCATTGAATCCAAATGCTCTAGCTCTTTGGGAGAAAACTGATATTCCCCTATCACGTTCTCCACCATCATTAATTCGATCATCACAAGTGAATTTTGTTTCAATTTGTTGCAAATACATTGAACAAAAATTCATCGCTTCACTGTCAATGTAAGCTTTTGCAATTGACCCTTCAGGATAAGCTTTGTTCTTGACAAAGCTCTTATATCTACCTAAGGCCCTGTCATATCAAACAAATTAAACTATAATTAGATTGTAGTATATAATTTATGTGAAACGCAAACATTAAATTTGTGATGAATAAAATATACCGTTCAATTGGGTACATACATCTGAATCCAACAGGCCCAGCATATTTTGCCTCTCGAGGCAAATGTATCGCTAAATGGATCATTATATCAAAGAATGCCGGTGGAAAGATACGCTCCAATTTACAAAGTATCACCACAATTCCTTTTTGGAGATGATCCAAGTTTGATTTGGTTATTGTCTTTGCACATAATTGTCGAAAGAAATCACACAACTCAACAATTGCTGTGCATACATCCTTTTGTAAAAAAGGGCGTATGCCAATTGGGAGAAGTCTTTGTAAAATTATATGACAATCATGGCTTTTTAGACCCATTAACTTTCCATCTTTAACATCTACACACTTGGCAATATTTGATGCGTATCCATCAGGAAATTTTACTGACTTTAAGAATTGGCAAAACTTTCTCCTTTCATCCACTGTTAATACATAACAAGCATGAGGCTTTAAATATCTATTACCATGTTGTTGTAAATGCAATTCTTTCCTGAGGCCCATGTCTTCTAGGTCCAATCTTGCTTTGTCAGTATCTTTAGTTTTACCTTCAATATTTAACAATGTCCCAAGTAGACTGTCACATATATTCTTCTCTATATGCATTACATCAAGATTATGACGAAGTTTCAATGTTGCCCAATATTCCAACTCAAAAAAAATACTTTTTTTGGTCCAATTTAACTCTTCTGGCTTTCTCCTTCGCTTTCTATCTTTGTTGTTAGGATTTTTTCCAGGTTTCAAATTAGGGAGAAGCTCTAATTGTTTTAGAATGTCATACCCAGAATATTCTTGTGGAGCATTATTTTTTTCCCAATGACCATCATGTAATGTACTCCTTCTCCATGGATGGTCAGAAGGCAAAAATCGACGATGTCCCATATAACATATTTTACTTCGTATTGACTGAGAAGATGTTCCTTTGTTGCATACAGGACACGCCTTATAACCTTTGGTGCTCCATCCAGACAGATTTCCATAAGCTGGAAAGTCATTTATGGTCCATAAAATTGCTGCATGCATCCGAAAGTGGGTTTTTTCATATGCATCATAAGTTTCAACACCAACATTCCATAATTCCTTCAATTCATCGATTAATGGTCTCAAGTATATATCAATATATGTCCTAGGTGCACGTGGTCCTAGGATGAGTAATGACATAAACATAGATGTCTCTTTCATGCATTTCCATGATGGGAGATTGTATGGCACAAGTATAACAGGCCACATACTATATGGGTTATGCATGTTACCGAAAGGATTGAATCCGTCAGTAGCAAGACCTAATCTCACATTGCGTGGATCTTGTGCAAACCATGGATACAACTTGTCAAATTCTTTCCATGCTTCACCATCAGCAGGATGTTTAAGAACACCTTCCTCACCCAATCGTTTCTCTTTGTGCCATCTCATATCAGTTGCCGTATGTCTTGACATAAATAGGCGTTGTAATCGAGGCTTGAGAGGGAAATAACGCAAAACCTTTTGTGGAACCTTTTTCTTATTACCACTTTGTGGTTTAAATCGTGGTTCCTTGCAGATTGGACAACTCTCATTTGTTGCATTCTCCTTCCAAAACAAAGCACAATCATACTTGCATGCATGAATTTCTTCATAACCCAACCCTATATCCTTCAGCATTTTTTGTGAATCATACATTGAGTTTGGAAGGTTATTATTATCGGGTAATGTTTGATTTAACAATTCAAGTAACATATCAAATGATTTGTTACTCCACTTATTAATAACTTTTATATGCATCAACTTTATGACAAAATTCAATGTTGATATCTTAGCCCCTTCAAACAACCTCTTTTTGGCTTCATCAAATAAACTAAAGTTTTGAACATCTTCATCATCCAATGATGGTGTAAGATCCCCAATTGGAAAACCCTCTTCCATTACCGATGGACCATATGTATCATGTATTAAATCATACATCTCATCATAGTCATCTTCAACATTAGTATCATTATGAACTTCTGATTCTGCATTTATAAAGTTTAAGCTACTACGAGAACCGTAGTCAGCTTTCTCCCCATGATAAATCCATTGTTGATAAGTTGGCGAAATTCCAGGTTTATACAAATGACTCTCAACAACATCCAAAGGTTTCCAAAATACATTCATACAGTTACGACATGGACAACGAATTTGACCGTTTCTCTTATCCGAGCAATTTTCTGCTATGGTCATAAAGGACTTAATGCCATCAATATATTCCTTGGAAAGTCTGTCTTGAAGTTGAATCCATGATCTATCCATTACTTCCTCCTGATATGAAACAATTAATTTTAAAACTCTAACTATTTTACAAGTCAAAGACATGCTCCTTAAACCTATCCCTTTTCTCCACACTAAAAGGTAAGGCCCTATCCAATTCAAGAATACACATTCTAGAACATAGATTAGAGCTCCAACAAAATGTCTCAATCCAATAGAAATTTCGGCAGCATCTCCCCTTAGTTCTCCAAGTTCATGTCATAAATGTATATACATTTGTGTTGTGTCATAGGCATGACCAATGTCCAACACAAACAATAAACATCTAGCATGTACTCGAAGAACAAGAGAAGATACCACTGAAATTTCTATCGGTGAAACAATGTAAAAGCAAATAATCTATGTAATAGATTTATGTATTCCCAAACTATCCACTTTGGACAATTCAAGAAACCTTAATAGAGTTGTGTTCTATTAGTATCATATATTCATGATGTTAATAGAACACAAAGCTATTTAAAGTCTCTTAAACGGGTCTAAGGGTAAATGTAGTTATGAATGCAAACAAGAATTTTACTAACAATCAACTCAAAAAGAAAACAGAACCCAACAATCAATCAAATATTATATGATATTCAACATAAAAAGATAAATCAATTAAAATAGTAATTTAAATGCTGAAATATGCTAGTCCACAATCACAAGAACTAAATTAAATCTAAATAGTGAAAGATTCTTACTTGTTTGAAGGTAGTCTCCGATTGCTTACTATAGGAATCAGATCTTCCAATTAGAGATAGTACTTTCTAGAAATTTAAACATACAAAGATTACTGAAAATGAATTTGTACTTAAATTAAACCAAAAATGAAAGTTCATATACTTAAATCAATCAACCCACAACATCAACCGAATAATAAAATTTTATATTTTAAATGCTTTGTATGTCCATGCTATTCTAAATTTAAATTGGTTACTAAGTCGGTTTTTATGACATTTACATCTCCTATTAAAGATTCCCCTAGAAACTTAGTGTAAGTCTTATTCTACACTTAATTTATTCGGTTTGTTGACATGAGTCTCTACCATGCATGATGACATCTTATTTTGTTCTCAGATTTTCTTTTAGTTCTATGGGGATATTCTATTTCCTATAATCTCCAGTAACATTTTATTTGTTAGCACATTGACGTTGCATTTCAAACAAACAGCAAGGTATTCTATTCATTCCGAAAATAGTACCAGACATGATGCAGTGTGTTATGGTATATTGATGCGTTCGAAACTAGCAAGTATACTAGTCGCACAAGTAATAAAGTGATAAGTAAGATATCGTTCCCACGAGGATTGATTCTAATTGAATTTGTTATTTCCAGCAACAATAAACTAAACAGGGGGGGTTTTTGTTGAATGCTTTACTAAATGAAATAAGAATGCAAGTAAAGAATAACAAAACAGAAAGTAAATTTGAATGAAAAATCAATGGGAGAAAGCTGGTTAAGGGATCCTTCTCTACCACAAGATATGGATTTGCGAATTAATTGTAGAATTGTCATCTAATTACAGCATTGAAGTTATCAACCGTAGATAATAACAAGCTCTATTACCCCAATCTTTCCTTACTTTGTTGTTAAATAAAACAAGCTCTTTATTTAATCTCTATCCATTAAACAACCTAGAACAAGCTCTCTGAGTTTAATTCAATGGATGCATTATGATAAGAAAGATAGGTTGATCTAAGCAATAAACACACAAGCTCGGATTATTTAACTTAGGTTATATTCTCCAATTGTAATCTCTAATCACAATTTTGCTACTAATGATTAGAAATTCAAGACAATTACGGATCAAGATTTCTAGTCTAGCAATAAATCACAACCAGATTATATTCAGTTGGCCACTCAAATACAATCAGCAAGCAATCATAAGCATTAAATATGGGAGAATACAAGCAACTTCAATTAGAGAATTGGATAACAATTCCTTACACAATCAACTTACAAAAACCATATCAGGGGCTTTGAAATCACCCTCAACCAATTCAGATTCAGTTACACATGTTTAAGAACGTGGTAAATACAATACAACATGGAGACATTCCAGAAAATGAAAGGGAAGGGAAAAACTTAGCAAATTTGATGTAATTCTCTTTGGATTATAGTTCTTCCTCTTTCCAAGCTTCCTTTCTCCTTCAAGAACTCCAAGAGATGAAAGAATTCCAGAGCTAAAGCCTCCACCACGTTCTCCCCCCTTCAAGTTATGAAAATAAAACACTAAAATGTGTTTAAATACTCTGCTACAGTGACTTGCTACAGTGGCCCGTATTATACATGCTACAGTGACTTGTGGAATTATATTTCTATACATCTCACACTGTTTTGATTACAACTTTTGGTACACTGAATGGATTTATAAACCGTAAATTTCTCCAGAAAATAGACTTCGAGAGCTTTCCAACGGTATATAATATGTCATCGGGTTCATTGTATATCAATACAATTAAATCCGAGAAGATGGTTGACTAGCAGAGGTGAAAATGAAGGGTTTTACTCCATTTTTGTGCAAGTTGCTCCAAAACTCCTACAAACATCAAAACCACACAAAAACATAAAAATACCAAGGAATATAGCAAAGAAACATGGACGAATTGATATGAAAATGATATATAAATAGACACTTATCAAATTCCCCCACACTTAGACTTTGCTAGTCCTCGAGCAACTAACAATATGAAATAAAACTAAACCGAAACAGAATCAACAAAAAATTAAAACACACAAATGCTTCATCTTGCAAATAGGCCTCAAAGATTGTACTTAATTATAACCCAAGGAAAACTTCAAAATAATGCACTTGATCAAGAATTTCATCTCAAAGATTAGTTTCGCTTCACTTCAATTCCTCAAGTGTGTGTGTGTAGAGTCATTCTCACCTAATCACTTGTAACCCGGATGAGTTTATGCATAAAAATGAATCAGATTTAATATTGAAGATGTGTGTATAAATGAACTCCATAGGCCTGCTTTTCAAGTCACTCTCCACTAATGTAGACATGCACAACACCAAGGATCAAGTAGGACTTTATTAAGCTTGTAACGTTTGGCTTGGGTGAAGGTATGATAAAGGATAATAATTTGGCTCAAATCACCCACAAACACATAAATCATTCAAGACTATGTAGAGCTCAAGCCTATAACAAAACTTCATTTCAATTCACCAGGTTACTCCCCCAAACTTATTTAGAACACTCAATCTTTTTTTTTTTTTTTGCAGAAAACAAAAGAAAACTACACCCCCACACTTTGTTGTTTCATTCTTTTTAAGAACACTTAAGGGTATAGATCTCTTATTCTTCTTCTTTTTTTTTCTTCTTTTTTTTTATTACACTTCCCCTCCCCCACACTTAAACAACACATTGTCCTCAATGTGTAAGTACGTGGACGATAAGTACAGATTGGTTTTTTTTCTGTTTTTCTTTTTTTTTTAACACAATAGAACTCACTTGTATTGCTCATGACACATCCCAACCTCCTCTAACTTCCCAAAACCAGAACATAGCTCAGAATTTAATTGTGAATGATCGACATGCTCATAGGTAAGGGATAAACTGTTTGGAACAAATTCATTTTAGGTTAGGAAATCTTTTAGTGAGTTAACAAAGAAAAAGGCTTACAGAGGCTCAAAGGGGTAACTAGGGATCAATTTCTGTCAAGGTTGGCTATTAAGGCTCAAACGGTCCAAAGATGGCCTAAATCATTTCCCCAATGTTGCACAGCCTAGGATTTTGCCTTGAGTGACCATCAAACAAGTTCTAGAATTCATTGAAATCTGAAGAAACATTTAAATTACATAAACTTTCTCTAAGTGAACAAATAACTCAGTGATAATAGCTCAGTGCTCAATGTTGCGCAAGGAATCAAAAGCAAAGCGAAAACCAATAAACATTTAAGCACACAGATCCATGCATCATTTATCATTTTCCAAGAGTTATTCTTAATTCAATCATTATCTTATCATCGACCCACAAAATGCAAGAAAAGAGGTACGTGGCGTTGTTACACCTGAGTCAAGATTGTATATTTCAACAATCCTTAGGACCAGTAGCCCGCAGACTTAAGGTTTCCAGCCTATATACCTTTATTATGAAAGAACAAAACACGAAACAAGACACTTCAAACAACATGAAATAAACAAACTACAGATTTATTGAGAGAGAATGCGTTTCAAGAGTTAAGAAAACCCCATATTCTGCCATTCTCAGGTTTTTCCACAATGTTTTTTTTTTTCGAATCGAAACTGATAAAAACAAAAACACACAACAACTCGAAATTACATAAAACTAAACTTACTCAGAAAATAATAAAGTCCAACAAATCAGCAAACACAAACAAGTCAGTTAGAATGGGTCTAAAAAGTTTAGAAGTTAGCCTCCTTATTCAGCCATTATGGATTAAAGAAATCCAGAATGCGTTTCAAGAGAACTTGAACTTTTTAAGCCACCACTCTAAAGGCCAAGATTAGAAAATATTACCTGGGACGAAAGAAATAACCTGAAAAAGCTCAAAAGAAACGACATGAAAAATCTCAAATAAACACACTAAAAAGAAAGCGAACAAAAACGAAGCAAACCAGCAAATAGATATTACAGATGGAGGGTTAAATCGAGTTGACGCCTTTTGTTGCCTTCTCCAAACCAATTTATCCGAGCCATGGATCAGGTGAATAGACGAATTCTTGTAGTTTGTCAATTAACTCTCCTACAGTTGAAGCTGTAACCAGCATTTGCCTTGCTGATGGTGAGATGAAATTTTTTTTCTACAGCTTGATCAAGAAAGGACAACAAACCATCAAAAAAATTATTAACATTTAACAAACCAATGGGTTTCCGATGGATGTTTAGCTGTGCCCAAGAGGTGATTTGAAATCTCTCCTCTAATGTACCATAACCACCAGGCAAAGCTATAAATGCATCGGACTTAACAACCATATGTGCAATACGCTCATGCATGCTAGAGACCTGTAACTCTTCCCCGATTGTGTTGCCCACGATATCTCGTACAGCTAATGGTTTAGGGATAATGCCGAGAACTTTGCTCCCTCCTAGGGATGCAGCTGTTGACACACACCCCATTAACCAAGACTACCCCCTCCATAAATCAAATTAATACCCCTCGCAGCTAATGTCCTACCAAGATCAAGAGCTGCTGTGGTAAACTCTCCATCTTTACCAAAATTGCGATCCGCAAAATACGCATATATTGCGGAATCGCTGAATTGGTGTTTTCTCCATTTCTACAAGTGCTCTAATCTTGTGTAAGACACGTTGGATATTATGCTTTTCAATTGCAAGACAGGTTATGGAATGACATATGAAAATATGCAAAATGTATATATACACCCATAAAACTCTCAAATTTTGACACATGGGGACATACTTTCGGTGGGGGTTGCTCGATGCAGATTTACCGCCCCAAGATTTCAAAAAAATGAGATATGCTTTCGGCGAGGTTTGACAAAACCTGCACACTTGTCTCCCACGTGAAGCATGGAAAATGGAGATACACTTTCGGCGGGGGTTGACAAAACCCCCACACTTGTCTCCCACGTGAAGCATAAAAAATGGAGATACACTTTCGGTGGGGGTTGACAAAACCCCCACAGTTGTCTCCCACGTGTACTTATGCCATAGGGTAGTCATATGGTTTGTCAAAAAGAAAACTTGAAATTAAAACAAACAAAATCCACAAACAACAACAACACAAAAAACAACATTGATAATCAGATCAAACGAAACAAGAAAAAAAAAATTCTACAACAACAACACACATTCAATTATACAAGTAGTTGTGATTGTGGCTCACATCTTCCTCTGGTTTTACGTCCAGTAACGGCTGAAACGCCTTCTATGAGTCGGGGATTTGCTTCCCATCCAGTTTTCTTATAAAATGGCAAACAGGGTCGTTTTTAGTCAGATTCCCTAGACTATAACACTGCAATTCATCACGATATTGTGTCCATAGATTAAGCTATTCACGCTGAACAAGTCCACAAGAATGTGACTCGAGAGTTAACAAAACATTATCCAGCGACTCATTACTCAAACCATTCTTAATAAATGAAAGTTTATCTCTCTATTCCTGGACGCAAAACCTAATGAACGACAAGTCTGGTTACAATTCCATCTAGCACATTTATAACATACTTGTAACCTTTTCGCTCTTCGCCTCTTGGCGTAGTAGTTCTTTCCTAGACCAGGCATGTATTTTGCGAGATTAATGTCTGGCTCACCGGACAATCTCACCTTGGCTTCGATAAGCCATCGGATATCAACAGGCACATTTAGGAGCATCAATGCCCAAAGTCTAGTCATCCGTAATTTATAAATTTTAAACACAGCATTTTGAGGAAGTGATGGGAAATATTTACGAAGGTTCGATAGAAAGATATCAGCATCCATTGAAGAGAAGAAAAGGAGAGATTTTACCGATAATGCGATTGAGTTTGTTCTTCTCCCAGATATGCACGTTTCAAAACCTTCGAACAATGGTTTCAACTCCCGTTTGAATGTTTCCTCAAGCTATTGCACAATTGAACTCGAAGCACGGAATAATCAAATTAAACACAAGAAAAGAAACGAAAAGAAAAGAAAATAGAGACACATAAAAGAAATAAAAACACAAGAGCAAACGAAAGTAAAAAACAAACAACAATGCAAATGAGACAGATGGCAAAGAGAGATAAAACCTGATCAATTATAATAGCCCATGAGAGGAATCTCCTCAAAACACAAAAATTGATCAATACTACCTTCTTTTCTTTGTCTCTTTTTATTTATATTTCAAAAACATTGGGTGGCCTCCCAATAAGCGCTTGGTTTAACGTCCTCAGCCTGACGTTATCTGTCCTCACCCATCAAGATAAGTTGGCTCGTAGAGAGGTAACTCATCGATGTCCTGCATCACTGAATTCTCATAGTAAGGCTTCAACCTGTGCCCATTCACCTTGAATACTTTATCCGTTTTTAAGCTCTTGATTTCCACTGTACCATGGGGAAAAACATTAGTAATAACAAAAGGTCCAACCCATCGAGATCGTAATTTACCTGAAAATAACTTGAGGCGAGAATGAAATAAAAGAACTTTTTGTCCCACTTCAAAATTCTTCCTGGAGATCATTTTATCATGAAATGCCTTAGTTCTCTCCTTGTAATTCTGGAATTCTCATAGGCATCATTTCTAAGTTCTTCCAATTCTTGCAGTTGAAGCTTCCTTTGTTCTCCAGCAGCATCCATCTCCATGTTACAAAGCTTTACCTGCCCACCATGCTTTGTGTTCGAGCTCACCGGAAGGTGACATGGCTTACCATAGACTAACCTGTAAGGAGACATACCAATAGGTGTCTATTTAAGCAGTCCGTATGCCCAAAGTGCATCATTAAGTGTAGGCTCAATCTTTTTCTGTTCGGATTCCTGTCTTCTCGAGAATGGATTTGACTTCTCGATTTGAAACTTCAACTTGACCACTATTTTGTGGATGATATGCAGTAGACACCTTGTGAGTGATGTTGTATTTCTTGAGCAAGGCTTCAAATGATTTGTTGCAGAAGTGTGTCCCTCTGTCACTAATCATGCTCTTGGTGTTCCAAATCTCGCAAAAATGTTAGATTTCACAAAATCTACAACAACTTTAGAATCATTAGTTCTCGTAGCTTTTGCTTCTACCCATTTAGAAACATAATCCACAGTAAGTATAATGTAAACATTACCAAATGATGAAGAAAAAGGACCCATGAAATCAATACCCCACACATCAAAAATCTCGACAATAAGTATAGGGGTTTGTGGCATTTGATTTTTTGGCACTTAAATTACCTGTCCTTTGACAACGGTCGCAAGCTTTGCAGAACAGATATGCATCTTTGAACAATGATGGCCAGTAGAATCCACAATCAAGAACCTTGAGGGCTGTTCTTTTTGGTCCGAAGTGACCTCCACATGCATAAGAATGACAGAAAGTTAAAATTGAATTAAATTCAGATTCAGAAACGCACCTTCTTATCACTTGGTCAGAACAATGCTTCCATAAGTACGGATCATCCCATATGTAATACTTGGCAATGTTCTTGATGTTGTCTCTTTGAGCTCGAGTCAAGTCATGTGGTAGCTTTTTGGTAACTAGTAGTTGACAATATCTGCATACCAGGGGGCTACTACATTTAGAGACAACAATTGTTCATCCGAAAAACTTTCTTGTAATGGCAGTGCATTCTTATCATGGACAATGCGACTGAGATGGTCTGCAACTAAGTTTTCACTTCCCTTCTTGTCTTTGATCTCCAAATCAAACTCCTATAAAAGGAGTATCCACCTGATAAGCCTTGGTTTAGCATCTTTCTTTGTGAGCAAGTACCTCAAAGCTGCATGATCAGAATAAACGGTTACTTTAGTACCAATCAAATACGATCGAAACTTTTCTAAAGCAAAATAACCGCTAGCAGCTCTTTCTCAGTGGTAGAATAATTAAGTTGAGCATCATTTAAAGTCCGAGATGCATAGTAAATAGCATGTGGAATTTTGCTAATTCGTTGACCCAAAACAGCACCCACAGCGTAGTCACTTGCATCGCACATGATCTCAAATGGATGATTCCAATTTGGAGATTGGATTACTGGAGCCGAAGTCAAGAGTTCCTTCAGTTTCTCAAATGCCTCTTTGCATTTCTCATCAAATTCAAAGGCCACATCATTCTGTAATAATCTGCATAGGGGCAATGCTATCTTCGGGAAATCTTTGATGAATCTACGATAAAAACCTGCATGACCAAGAAACGAACGAATATCCCGCACACTTGTGGGAGGTGGTAAGGAACATATAAGATCTATCTTGGATTTATCAACCTCTATACCTTTAGCAGAAATAACATGTCCCAAAACTATACCCTGATCTACCATAAAATGACATTTCTCCCAATTTAGAACAAGGTTAGTTTCTATACATCTTTGAAGTATAAGGGTAAGGTTGTCAAGGTATTTATCAAAAGAATCACCAAAAACACTAAAGGCATCCATAAATACTTCAATGATGTTCTCAACATAATCAGAGAAAATACTTACGATACACCTTTGGAAAGTGGCAGGGGCATTGCAAAGACTGAATGGCATGCGTCGATAGGCAAATGTACCGAATGGGCATGTGAATGTAGTTTTCTCTTGATCCTCAGGGGCAATGACAATCTGATTATTTCCTGAATAGCCATCAAGAAAACAATAATGAGAATGACCTGCTAATCTCGTTCTCCACCCTCTCCAGCATTTGATCAATGAATGGCAAAGGAAAGTGATCTTTGCGAGTTGCAGAATTGAGCTTTCGATAATCAATACCAACTCGCCACCCGGTTTGGATACGAGTGGGAACTAGCTCATTATTGTCATTCTTAACCACCGTAACACCAGATTTCTTCGGAACACCTTGGACTGGACTCACCCACTTGCTGTCCGAAATTGGATAAATCACACCCACATCTAACAATTTCAGGATTTCTTTCTTGACACTTCCATCATTGGGGGATTCAACCTCCGCTGTGCTTCTCGAGTGGGCTTGGATCCTTCTTCTAATAAGATACGGTGCATGCATATGGCTGGGCTAATACCTTTGATGTCAGCAATTATCCACCCAATGGCTATTTTGTGATCTCGAAGCACTCGGATGAGTTTCTCTTCTTGCAATGGTGTAAGGCCCTTGGCTCTTATGACTGGCAAAGTATCCTTCTCACCCAAGAATACATGTTTCAAATGATCTGGAAGAGGCTTAAGCTCCAAGGCAGGTGCTTTCATCACAGAAGGAAAAAGTTTCTCATTAGATAAAGGCAATTCAATGTACGAAACATCATACCTATTTGTGGTGATAGCTATAGTCTCATCCAAGCTTGCCATAGCTTCCTCCACTTCTTTAGACACTTGTATCAACTTCCTCGATTCTCTGGAATTTTCTGCCCCTTTGTGCTCACTAATGGCTACTTCCACTGCGTCCTTGCGTGTTAACTCAGTGCCAAAGAATCAATAACATCAACTGCAAAAACAGAATGCAAGTCACTAGGTACCTCATTGCCTCAAAAATATTGAAACGAATCACCTCGCCATCAAATTCCATGGTGAGAGTGCCATCATGAACATCAATCTTAGTTCGGGCAGTTTTCAAGAATGGCTCCCCAAAAGAATCGGTGTTGGATTGGGAGATGTCTCATCCTCCATTTCCAGAACATAGAAGTCTGCTGGAAAAACCAATTGATTTACCTGCACAAGCACATCTTCCACAACTCCTTTGGGATATGCATTAGAACGATCAGCAAGTTGAATTACAATACCAGTTTTCGCAAGGGGTCCAAGATTCAAAGAAGCATAAATAGAATATGGCATGACATTAATAGATGCTCCTAAATCTAACATAGCTCTTTCAAACTTGGTATTACCAATGGTGCATGGAATGGTGAACGTACCTGGATCTTTGCATTTCGGAGGAATTTTTCTTTGCAATACAGCTGAAACATTTTCCCCCACACTTACCTTCTCATTTCCTTTCAACTTTCTCTTGTTGGTGCATAACTCTTGAGAAATTTTGCATAACGAGGTACTTGCTTGATAGCATCCAGAAGTGGTATATTTACCTCGATCTTGCGAAAAGTTTCCAGGATTTCTTGTTCTTGTTCCTCCTTCCTTGATTTTGCAAATCTGCTGGGAAATGGTGGAGGGGTAACATATGAATGAATGGAAATTTTAGGATTTACCTTAGAAGTGGATGTTTTGTTCATGGTAGAAGTGGTATCATCCCCTTCATCAATTTGTGATTTCTTTGGTGGAATCTCTAATTGCTTTCCACTTCTCAAAGTTACAGCACTAGCATTCTCTCTTGGATTGATCACTGGCTGAGATGGTAATTTTCCTGAGCTTTGACTCTCAAATTTGCTCATGTTAGTGGCCAATTGCCCTATTTGACTTTCCAGGTTTTGGATACTTGCCCTAGTTTCCTGCTGAAATTGCATTGTGTTAGTGGCAAGTGCTTTAACAATATCCTCGAGAGACGTACCTGAATTTTGTGGAGCTGGTTGCGGTGCTGGTTGTGGTGTTGGTGGTGGTTGTGCTTGAAATGGTTGCTGCACCCTTGGTTGATTGAAACCTGGTGGTCGATTTGGTATGGCATTTGGGACAATTGGTTGACGATTCGCATATCTTAAATTAGGGTGATCTCTCCATCCAGCATTGTAAGTATTGGAGAAAGGGTCATACCTTTTGCCTTGGTTGTCCTGGAAATCCACCCATGGCATTGGCTTGTTCTGTATCTCCTTCTTGCAAAGTTGGACACATGTCGGTTGGATGGTCCATGGCAGAACATACCCCACATGCATAAGATTGCTGCATATGTCCTACAGCCATTTTTTTTACAAGAGAGGTAAGTTCACAAAGTTGTTGTTCAATGTTTGAAGTACTTACCTCATTTACTCTTTTTGGTAGTTGTGGCTCAAATTGACTGCTGAATTGTTGGGAGTTCGCTGCCATGTCACTAATCAAACGTCTTGCCACGTTCGGTGTTTTATTAACTAGTGCTCCACCACTAGCAGCATCAATGATACTCCTTTCCATGGGTAGGAGACCCTCATAGAAATATTGAATTAGGAGTCCATCACTAATTTGGTGGTTTGGACAGCTAGCACATAACCTCTTAAATCTCTCCCAATATTCATGAAGTGATTCTCCATTGTGTTGTCGAATGCCACTAATATCTTTTCTAATATTTGTAACTTTCGAGGCTGGAAAGTATTTCTCCAAAAAGAGTTTACTCATCTCATTCCAAGTCGTAATGGTACCTGGTGGTAGGTAGTATAACCAATCTTTTGCCGAATCTACTAATGAGAATGGGAAAGCTCTCAATTTAATTTGCTCTTTAGAAATGCCGGTTGGCTTCATATGAGCATACCACATGAAATTCTTTGAGGTGTTTGTTCGGATCCTCTCCTGCAAAACCATGAAATGTAGGCAAGAGATGAATCAGTCCAGATTTAAGTTCAAAATCTATCTCAAAATTGGTGCTTATGCATAGCGGTTGTTGATCAATAATTGGAGCCGCTAACTCCTTAAGAGTCTGATCGTTTTCCATTGCCATTGCTTCCGATTCATATTTGATTGAACTGCAAGAAGATGGGAGGGAAGTGTGTTTTAGTTTACCCGTGGCAGAACAAAAAATGGCGCAAAAGGTCAATTCCTGGACGGTGGATGGAAGAATGAACGACTTTAAGTACTTAAGTATTTGATGATAACACGAGGATTGGAGAAACTCTTTAATTCTCTTAAGTCGTTGATCCGCTTCTCCCTCGGACATAAAAGCCTAAACACAAACAATCAGGAAATAACAATCAAGAATCAGTAGTCAAAACAGAATAACAAATTGATTAGAAAATCAATCCCCGGCAACGGCGCCAAAAACTTGATGCGTTCGAAACTAGCAAGTATACTAGTCGCACAAGTAATACAGTGATAAGTAAGATATCGTTCCCACGAGGATTGATTCTAATTGAATTTGTTATTTCCAGCAACAATAAACTAAACAGGGGGGGAATTTTGTTGAATGCTTTACTAAATGAAATAAGAATGCAAGTAAAGAATAACAAAACAGAAAGTAAATTTGAATGAAAAATCAATGGGAGAAAGCTGGTTAAGGGATCCTTCTCTACCACAAGATATGGATTTGTGAATAAATTGTAGAATTGTCATCTAATTACAGCATTGAAGTTATCAACCGTAGATAATAACAAGCTCTATTACCCCAATCTTTCCTTACTTTGTTGTTAAATAAACAAGCTCTTTATTTAATCTCTATCCATTAAACAACCTAGAACAAGCTCTCTAAGTTTTATTCAATGGAAGCATTACGATAAGAAAGATAGGTTGATCTAAGCAATAATCACACAGGTTCGGATTATTTAACCTAGGTTGTATTTTCCAATTGCAATCTCTGATCACAATTTTGCTACTAATGATTTGAAATTCATGACAATTACGGATCAAGATTTCTAATCTAGCAATAGACAATATCCAGATTATATTCAGTTGGCCACCCAAATACAATCCAGCAAGCAATCATAAGCATTAGACATGGGAAAATACAAGCAACTTCAATTAGAGAATTGGATAACAATTTCTTACACAATCAACTTACAAAAACCATATCAGGGGCTTTGAAATCACCCTCAACCAATTCAGATCAGTTACACATGTTTAAGAATGTGGTAAATACAATACAACATGGAGACATTCCAGAAAATGAAAGGGAAGGGAAAAACTTAGCAAATTTGATGTAATTCTATTTGGATTATAGTTCTTCCTCTTTCCAAGCTTCCTTTCTCCTTCAAGAACTCCAAGAGATGAAAGAATTCCAGAGCTAAAGCCTCCACCACGTTCTCCCCCCTTCAAGTTATGAAAATAAAACCCTAAAATGTTTTTAAATACTCTGCTACAGTGACTTGCTACAGTGCCCCGCATTATACCTGTCTCTTATACACATCTAGATGTGTATAAGAGACAGTTTCTATACACTCACACTGTTTTGATTACAACTTTTGGTACACTGAATGGATTTATAAACCGTAAATTTCTCCAGAAAATAGACTTCGAGAGCTTTCCAACGGTATATAACATGTCGTCGGGTTCATTGTATATCAATACAATTAAATCCGAGAAGATCACTGACTAGCAGAGGTGAAAATGAAGGGTTTAACTCCATTTTTGTGCAAGTTGCTCCAAAACTCCTACAAACATCAAAACCACACAAAAACATAAAAATACCAAGGAATATAGCAAAGAAACATGGACGAATTGATATAAAAATGATATATAAATAGACACTTATCATATATGATGTAATATATTATTTGGAACTTATTTCATGGGGTTAATTGATATAATTCATCAAATAACAAGGCATTCTATCCTAGTAAACTTATCAATTTTTCTTTATTTGGTGCAAGCCTAGGATAGGTTGGGAAGAGCTTCCGATGTAGAGGAAGATGGGACAAATCATGCTAAAAGCATAATCCACCAAGCTCTTAAGCTACTGGATAATGCTAAATCTGAGGCTACTTTTAATAGTTTTGATTCGTAGCATAAAAATTAAATTTAGCCAAGATTAAACATAAATTTATAAATTTTAAAAAAGCAAAAGAAAGTCACAAACAGATTCAGTACTAGTCAAAAGATATGAGGATAATAACTTCAAGGTTTGAGACATTACTTTGTGAAGCCTACTTCTATACCTTGTAGTTGAGATAGCAAAGCTTGACTAGAGGGCCCATTTGCCATGTTTCACTCATAAATTCAAATCCCTAGCAATGTAAGAGGTAGTCAAAGAGCTTGATGGATTAACAAATAGTTTTAATATTGATGACTCATTACAAATGCTGTGACTAAAAAGATGTTGACCTTCGAACCCTTTTTTTGCCATTGTCAATTGTTATCTACAAAATATATGCAATGGTAAAGAGCAAATTTGTGAGCTGTGAAATAAGATTTGTGGAAGCCGAAAAAATCATATTAAATCATTATGATAACAACTTCTTTAAACATTTAGTATAAAGATGAATAATGAAGATGATACTTTTAACACGGAGGGGACTCATATTATTATGTGTTGAAAAGTGAGAGAGTTGTATTGAGGTTAATTTGATGGTGGCCGGAAATGGTGTCGTTATGGATTTATGATGACTCAACCATGCACGACAGGCCACTCCAAATTGTAGGAAAAAATAAGATATTGTGAAAGGAGAATGAAGCTTGAGGCATTGAAACTGGCATTGATTTTTTAAATTTTTTTTTTTATAGAAATAAGAGTTAATTTTAAAAGATTAAAAGATTTAGGAAGTGAATGGTTGCTCTTAGCAAGTTCATCTAATCACTAACAAGAGTTAATTTTTGATCTTATTCTGTGAGTTACAATTTTTCGATATGAGAAAGAAAGGGCACAAAAGTTTTAACAAATTATGAATTGCTTACGGTACAAAAATCTGACCAGATGTACATAAATCAACTCCATCAAGATTTAGGTTCCCAGAATGCTGTTAAATGCAGGAAACAAGCAGACCACATGGACATCTTAGCTAATAGGTTTTAAACATTAAGCACCTTGATTATATTAATCTTCTAGAAAGGCTTTCTTTTAATGTTAAATGTGTACATTCGATCGAAGCAGTAAAGCAAAATTTATTGTTTTAACCTTTTTTTTTAGGGGGGGAGGAAGCAGACAGAAATAGTAAAATTTCAGAAATATTTGAAATATAAACTCCAAAGTTTTGAAGCTTAAGCATCAAAATCTAACTTCAGATGTTTCTCAAGTAATTCGCTTATGACTACCTGAAAGCAAGTTTGGAGGATGAAGAGATTCTCCAGTACATCGAATAACTGAAACAAAGAATTCAGTACTGCCCACAATGGAAAGACAAATATTCAGAATGACAGAAGCTTTTAATCAAGTTATGTTCTTCCACTACTCATATGCCATTTATTATTAAAGACCACATTGTCCAATAATAAAATTTGAAAATGAATATCAGCTACCATGTGCATTGTGTGGGAGGGTTGGGAAGACATTGCCTTAGGACTATTGATGTTAAGGAAAACGGTTCTCTCTTTGTGCCAGGCTTATACTACAGAACATAGTAGACATTTGGAGGACATAAGTTAATTATAATCTTGTGAAAATGGGCTTTTAACGAGACCAAGGAAAAGTGAATAGCTTCCAAGAAAGGGAAATCACCACATGGCGCAAGGGACAGTTATCAGCACTCAGGATAGAACTATATATGAGAAAAAGGAAGCATGCTCCCTGTAGTTAAGAACCATACATTCCATGTCCTGTCGAAATGCAAATAATCCATTCTGTTGGACATATAATGAATAGAAATTTATGAATGATTCAGGTTCAATCAATGTACAATACGTTTTAGGAAATGTGGTCCAGTAATAAGATCAAGAGTATGAAGAATAAGTTATGAAACTTTCTAGAGGCTTAAACAGGCAATTATTTTGATGATTTTTTCTGTCTCAGTTCCTCATGGAAGATTAGAAGCAGACCTCCCACCATCCTCAAAGAGGAGGGAAAAGAAAAAGAATCAACCAACACTCACCTTATTTGTTTGATTATTTATTTTTCATATATTTTTTTAAAACTAAGAGAGCAGAAAGAAAACAAAAATTTTTTCTTTACCACTCTAGCTGTCAATATATGGACAGGTGTTATGGTATAAATGTGCAGTTCACTGCGTAAAAAAGTCTTCAAAAACACATCGAGTGGTAGAAAAGACATGAAATAGTAGAACAGGAATCTCAATTGCACAAAAATGGAATCTAAATCTAATGAAAACATTACTTCCACATGAATGGGAAAACCCACAGCTATATACAATTTAACTAGGAACAAAAATGTCAAACCGAATGGGAAACCCACATCACCAACACAGACGAAGGAGACGGTGGTGGCGGTGCTTCAAATAGATGGAAGACATGCTGGTGCGATGCTTTCTGCAGATGGAGGAGACAATAATGTTAGTGCTTGAAAGGGAGGGAGGAGACGATGGTATTATTGCCTTAAATAGATGGAGGTGATGATGTTGGTACTGTTGCCATAAACAAATGGAGGAGACGATGCTTTAAACAGATGGAGGAGAAGATGGATTAGGCAGTTTATTAAAGGGATCTCCGATTGAATTTTTTGTGGTTCCTAGGCTTTCCCTCAATTAATTTGGGAATTTTTTATGGTTTCCCGCTACAGCCGCTACAAGCCAAATGTGTACTTGTTTAATATATTATTTTATTATATTAATGTTAATCTTAATTGTTTCATTTATTTAATCACACATAATCTTTAAATTTTATTTAACATTACTTCAAATTATTGTAATTAATGTTCTTTTTTTTAATAACTACATTTGGTTACAAATACAAACAATATATTTATATTTTGAGCAAAATTATACTTAATTATTTTCGTGAATGAAGTCTTCAATTACTTGATAATTCTTCATTCACAAAGATACTTCTTTATGTTGTAAAACAAAAATATCAAAAACATAAATAGTTCTAATCCTATATTTTTGCAAATTTTATAAAAGTATTGAATTTTAAATCTTAATTTTTTTGCTTGAATTGAGAAATGATTGATTATTTATATGATGTACATGATACTAAATATAGACTTTATTTTTAATTATTTATGTTATTCACAAAGACTAAGTACTAATCATAATATCTCAACAATTCACTATCAGTATAGGTATTTGTTATAATCACTTAATTGATTACGAGTAATACTCATAATATCTCAACAGTTTTGTCTAATAAAATATTATGTCCATAAATCAGTTTAAAGTATTAGTAATTTACTCATTAAAAATTCTACATACAGTTTAATTGATTATGAATCAAATTCTTAAAAAAAAATTTGTAAATGTAGTTTGATTAATTATGATATTTTTATATATTTACCTTATTGTTTGAGTCAACGGAATCCACTAATCCTCAATCAAATTTATAATTGAATTTTCTTGATCGATTAGTGATTTCATCATCTACAAATAAGATATTCTATGTCTAAATTTAATTGATAAGTAATTTAAATATAACTTCTTTATGTAGTTCAATCGATTATATATTAAATTGTAAAAGTTATATATGTAGTTTGATTATTTATAATAAATATATGTGGTTATATTGATCTATTCAGTCAATCTAATCCTAAATTAAACTAATAAACGTATTAGGTTGATTTATTACTAATTCATTTTTAAAATAAATTTTTTTTATCCGAGTTTACTTGATTGCGAATCATAATCAAAATATAACATATGGACATTGATTGGTTAGGACCAAATTATAAAACTTCTATAAAACGAAGTTAATATAAAAGATAAATTTAGATTAGAAGAAATTGGTTTATTCTTAATTTTGAGTTTGATTAATTTTACACGCAATTTTTAAATATATTTTAAATCTATGCGTCTTGGAAAAACAATAACAACCTAAAATTTTTAATGTTGAAAATCTAACTAAATAAGAATCAAAAAAAATTATATAGTATTAGAATTTTTAAAATTTAAATATTTATCGACATTAAATATTTTATTTAAATAATATAATTTTATGGTTTAATATAGATATATTGGAATTTATAATCTTTAGTTATAAAATTATAACTAATAAAAAAATAAATTATTTAATATATTTAAATTAGTTAATTATATAGCAAACGACGTCGTTTTTTTGTGGTTTTAAGGGTGAGTAATTCAGCCCCAAAGTCAACATAATCTTCTCAAATCTCACTTCTCCCAAATTCGCGTGCGACTGGTACAGCAGTTTCAGGCACTTCTCCACCGCTCCCCCGCTCCATGGCTTCCCTCAACAATCGGCACAGCATCGTTGTTCCTCATGTCCACTCGAAGTTTTTGTGGTCGCAGCCCAACAAAATT
>SNVD02008320.1:0-33304 GCA_013180625.2 Boswellia sacra | reverse complement strand
GACCTGGGCCAGCTGAGCGAACGCCAACAGACGCGACTCATGCGAGCCTACAAACGCTCCTATTGGCTAGTGTCGCTGGAAGAAATTCAGCGCAATCTAAACACAATGGACGATCACCTGGAGGTGTGGCGCGACATTCACGCCAAGCCAATTGTGCTCATCAACCTGCAGGCCTTCCTAGCGACCGGCACCGTCCTCATGATGGCCTACAACTTATTGGCAAAGGAGGGCGACCACTATCACGGACTGGCGGCGGTGCTGTTTGCCATCAACTACACGATCATCTCCACCAGCTCTTACACGGGTGACAGCCTAATCAAGTACTCGCTTAGGTCGTTCGTGCAGACCGTCGAGGACGAGTATTTTGTTCAGGACTGGGCACCGAGCGAGCAATCCAGTGGCTGCACCAACTCGCTCGCCCACACACAGACCCCTAGTCACAGCCAGACGAGCGCCGAAGTTGTTGCTGACGCCCATTGCATCGTGTCAGGCGCCCCAAGCAGCTCGGAGATAGAGACCGCCCACACTCTAGCGGCTGTGAAGCAGAAACTCCACGACCGCCATGAGGCCCGCCGGTGTCGAGCAACTGCGCTCAGTCTGGCCAGTCTGACTATAAAAAAAGAGGACGTGCTCTTTTGTCGGGAACTCATGCACCAGTTCGAGACTCACCTGGCCACGCCCTGGTCCAAGCTCACCTTCAAGTCTCACCTCCATATCATTGCCACCTTCGCCACTCTGATTGCGGCCCAGATCATCTTTGACACCCACTGAGTTGTGTTGCACCGGATAATTGAACTCAATAAAGAAAACAACTATCTATACACACACACCTACTTGGCAACTCAGCGCTGCCAGCTGTGTTGTTGTCTCCATCAGTCTGACTGACGGTACTCGACTCGACCGGCGGGATCTCACCTGCGATGACAAGTAACTAATGATTGCGAGTGAAGTCGCCTGGCACCCCCGCGCATTTGGGCCAGGCGCTGCTGGCACGCAATCGCATGCGCCAAATTCCAGCCCGGCATCAGCCTGGCGCACATTGCAATAGTTTTGTTTACACTCACACCGATGCCAACTCCCTGCTTATTGACTCATAAATTCTTCCACATCTATATCATAATCAAGACCCGCTGAATTTTACAAATATCAACAATGAGACTCACTCAGACACTACTCAAGCACCACCCGATGTTCACTGGCCTCAAGCCAAAATACCGCGGCTCTGCCCTGGCCGGCAAACACAAATTTGTGCCGCCCGCGCATCGAGGCAATAGGTATCATTTGTGGTTGCAGTGGAGCAAGCAAGAGGAGGTCATGAAGTGCATCTCGACACCCTACATAACTCACGACGAGGAACTAGAATACCTCGAGTCAATTGGTCGCAAGCACCACGATATCGATCCACTGTACACAAGCAAAATAGAGCCGCCAATGCGCCAGAGATACGCCACCGATTTGCTCAGATACTTTGAGCGCTCACGACAGCACGAGCTACAAGACTAATTGGATTTGAGGGAGTGACTGCAGCTCAGGAGACAGGGCCGACCAAGGGCCTGATTAGTGATATGCTAACCGAGAGACAGGTTCAGATAGTTATATTAAAGTCCTACGCGAGGCGCGCATCTCTGAGAGTGTCCTCATCACAAGAACATAAAAAGCTCCGCGTAGAGCAACGATCATTTATTACTGCCATCAAAGTCGCGTCCGATACTCAACAACCCTGTTGACTGTTGGACTCAAGTCGCCCGATGAGAAAGTCGTGTAGGTCACCAGCTTGGGCTCCTTGTCCGGCGTCCTCTTCTCCACCACCTTGCCGTTTCTATTGTGGTTCTGGTTGTGGCTGTTGTTGTTGTTGTTGTTCGTAGAGGTGCCGTTTTGGGTGTGCGCGTGTTTTGCGAACAGATTCGCGAACGGGTCACTGGTGCCGAAAAAATCACGGAATATCTTGTTGGCATCAGCGAAGAATGCCGACGAGGTATGGTAGTGGTGGTGCGGATTACTGCCGGCGCCGTTGTGGCGATGTTGCTGGCTGTGGCTGTGGTGGTGACTATGCTGGCTCCTGGTGAAGAAGGGGTCTTTAAAGGCGTCCTCGAACGGGTCGCGCTGGTTGTTGTTATTGTTGTTGGCCGCACTAAAGAAGTGATGAAAGGATTTGCTTCTTTGGTATCCGTTGTTGTGGAAGTGATGAAATCGCGTGCGGCCCGAGTTGCCGTTGTGGTGCGCATAGCTGCGATTCTCATTGGCGCGCCTTACGCCGTCCTTTCCGTACCTGTCGTAGATTTGGCGTTTCTTCGCGTCGGAGAGCACAAAATAGGCCTCGCCTATCTGTTTGAATCTGGCCTCGGCCTCGTCCTTGTTGTCGGGATTCTTATCCGGATGCCACTTGAGCGCCAACTGCCGGTAGGCCTTCTTGATGTCCACCTCATTGGCGGACTTGGCGAGCCCTAGTATTGTATAGTACTCACTATTGGTGTTGTTATTATTCTGATCATTCGTTTCCACCACCATCTTGAGTGTTTCGATGGGTGAGTGTTCGTATGTGTGTGTCTGTGTATTTGATACTAGTGCTCAACTTCCTGTTGCACCAACTGTTGTCCGCGCACGGCGGCAAGCTTGACGAACTGGACGTGCGCTTGTGAGAGTTGTGCGCGCTTCAGCTGGGTGAGGATTGCGCTCTCGAGCGCTCTTATCGTGTGCTCGATGCAACGGCTCCAACGAATGATGTGCACAATATGGCGTGCGCTCGTGGCCGTGTCCAGTCGACGGCGCCGACAGCGGCTCGAGGTATTCGAGGTGTTTGGATAAATAAAAGCTCAACGCTGGCCTCGCCAATTGTGTGTGTGTGTGTACGAGCAATATAATGTTTCTCGGCTTTGCGGCCGTCGTCGCCGCCTTACTGACCTGATTAAACTCGCACTAGCTCTCGCGTAGCAGCGGTCCAGCCTCGCCCGAGCGCGCGCACGCGCCCTTTCATTCGGTTTTTCGCGTAGGCGCGCGTGGCTGTTTGCGTCCGTTTCGGCTGCGCCCGTTGATTGTGCAGCCCAGGCGTCCGTCCGTTTGTCCGCCTGGCCGAGATAGTTCACGAGCTGGCCACTAGCAGGCTAACTGTCGACTGTCAGTCGAACGGCCCTGGTGGCTGTTGCGGCAGCTGCAAACCGAACTAGAGAGTCTGGACTCGTAGGTGGATTTCAGCTGCGCGCGTCGCTCGGCCTGCAGAGGTGGTGCATTCGCTCTCACTGGTCTCGCTTGCCGGCGAGCGCCACAATGGCTTCGACATGGACTCGATTGAGACTTGAAGGAGGGAGTGAGCGAGCGAGTGCCTTAGCAGATGCCAAAGGGTCGCTCCGAGCGCGCCGCCTCTTTCTCGCTCTCCCGCTGACCGATCTGCAGGCGAACGACGACAACAAGAAGGGCGCAACAGTGGCGCGCGACTTTCCTGGCCCGACGCGTCTCCACGGCAAAGTGCGCCACTCGCTCACGGGCGTCCGCCCCCGTTGCCCAGATTTGCCGCTTCAAAGGGTTGCCTTCGCTGCTGCTGACTTCTCTTCGCGCCTCTCAATTGCGCAAACGCGTGGGCAGCCGACCACTGGCCAGCGCGCGCGCAATTCTTGAGGGTTCGCTCTTAGCTCGGCACAGATGCTGACGAGTGTCGACCCGTTAACTAAGCGGATTTGCTTTGCGGCCGACTCGCGGCGACGGCGGGTTTCGCTCGGTGGACTCGCGGAAGCGTTTCAATATTTCTTCTGTTGTCACTCTCTCTCTCCCTCTCGCTAATGACTAGATGCGGCTCGAGCACTCTCACGTGCGGCCCCCGGTCTTTCTCCTCCGCGGCTCAGTCTCGAGACGAGCCAGAGACTGAGCGGCGACGACTTGCGCTCGATCTTGTTGACGAGCCCGCAAAGAGTTCACACTGCGCGTCCTCTTGGTCGTGGTCGAGTCGGCTCGGCTCGACTCGACGCCGTCGGCGACGCTCCAGTTGGGCCGATTTCCGCCCGCACGCCAACGCGCGCTCTCGAGTTTACAGTGCGGTGTATTCGCTCGGTCGCGCGTTCACTCGGTTCGCCAGGTGAATGGCGAGAGCGCCAGATAAGCTTAGTAGTCGTCGTCGTGTATTGCTGGCTAATTGATTTGACGCTCGAAGGTGGTGTATGCGCAAGTCCTGAGCTTGTGCGAGTGCGCGAGTGTGTTGCGCCCCACTCGCTGACTCGCTCGCTCGCTCACTTCTTGAGACTTATTGCTCGTTAAGCCGTCAGATGATCCACTCGTTCGTTCGTTCGACTTGATGAGGCATCAGCGCAGCGACGGATGCGGTGCGTCAATGGGCGGCGGCGGCGGCGGCGGCGGCGGCGGCGGCGAGGTTGACGTCGATGTCGCCCCGAGTGCAATGTGCGCCTCCTCGCGGTCGCCTCGCGACGGCGCGCCCTCTATGCGGGCCGCCTTCTTCTAGGGGCTTCTTTGCGCGTCGGCGCGCATCTCTCTGAGCCTTAAGGTGCGCGCCACCACAACCTTCAGGTAGAGGTGGAGACCAACGCTGGCCTGGAATGCGGCCACCAGAGTCCGCGCGCCCGTTCCAAAAGCTGAGCAGCACTGCGCCAAGCGCGCCCCACGCGTCGGCTCTCTCTCTCTTCCTGACAAGTGGCGCCCGGCTGTCGACTGGCTGGCTGGCTGGCGCGCACCTGAAGCTCGCGCATGAGCGTGGCCGTGGCCGCCGCTCGAGTGCGGACTATTCGGGAGGCAGTCGTGAGTTTTTGCTCACGCTCGGGACTCCCGAACGCCCCCACAAAAATTCACTCTTTCTGCCGTTGGTTCTCAAGCCGCTGGAGAAGCGAGCAAGTGAATTCACAAGAACGACCGGTCGATCGCGTGCGCCTCGCAATCATTATCAATCTGGGCGGCGCTCTCTTGCGCGACTGGGCGGCCGCGCCGACGAGTCGCACAGGCGGCCGTGTGATTGCTGGCAGCTTGTTAGCGTCGACTTTGCTCGGCGGCGCCCGACAATCCGCCACATGCAACAACTGCCTGACACGGGCGCCCAATCAAAGCCCAATAAGGTAGTGCATTGTGTGCGCGCGTGTCTATGCACACCTGAGCTCACCTGTGTGCCGTTTGTCTGCCCTGCGACTCGTGAATATTCGCTAATCGGCCTGCTCGCCTAAAGACCAGGGAAGTTGGCGCAGGTGATGGCGCACACAGATCCACTGTTCGCTATCACAAGCGCGCGGGCACACACACTCACAGACGACACCCAGGGAGAGAGACACATGATAGCACTGGTAGCGACTGTGCCGTCGAGAGCTCGGACGAGCGATATCTCGAATGACATTGAACTCGTAAACTTGCTCTAGTTAGTGCACTACCTGCGCGACTTTCGAACGGCGTCCACGCGGTCGACGACTAAAAAGACGTCCGTCATGGCTAGGCATACGCCTCCATGCGCGTCCGTCGCCAGTGGACTTGAGCGAACAGTCACAGGCTGTCATAATTAGTCACGTGCGAGTCAACAAGTCCGCGCGACGAGATCACTCTCGATTGTCGATTGTTTCACTTTAGTTCATCCCAGTTGAGCTATCGTTCAATAGATCGTTGTAGCGAGCACCATATATGCTCGCCGAGATTGTGGCTGCTCTTGCTTGCGGTCGCCGCCCGTCTCTACCTATTGTTCGGCTGTACCAGCACCCATTCGGGGAGAGGAGTCGAGCAAGTGCTCTATCGATTACTCCATTCCCATGTAGATGACGACGACTAGTACGAGCATGCAGGTAATCCAGAACAGCTTCCTAGATTCCCATTGCCTCCTTACAATTTTCTCCCTGCTAGAGGCCCTACTATCGCCCCGAAAGGCACCGACAGGTTGGTTGGTGTTTGGTTGCACTGTCGCGCAACTGCCGCGGCGACTCTCATTCTGGCCGCTTGCACAAGAGGTTGAAAACTTGACTCGCAACATGTCGTCAATGTCGCGGTTCAAAAATGAGGCACAGAACTCGTCAAAGTCGATATAGCCATCACCATTCCTGTCTGTCTGACGGATTGTTCGGTTGGCCACATTCATCAACTTGGTTTCGTCTATGTGGCATCCCACCATCATTTTGAGTATTTTCTTCAAGTCCTCGAGACTGATTCGATTATCATTGTCCACATCATAGATCTTGAACATAAAATGGAGCTTCTGTTTGCGGCTGTTCACCGGTTCGTCCGGGTCCAAGAGCGCCGGCGGCGATCCCTGATTCGCCACAGGGTATGGTCTCTTGAAACCCATCGCATGACCGCCGACCCAGAAGGGGCCACCTCTACCACTGTCTGGTCCGTTCACTTGCTTGGATGCTACATTGCCGCTGCCATTATTGAGATTGTTGTATGAGATTTGAGGGTACTGTGCGAGGTGTGTCGTGGATGCTACATAATGAATACTGTGCTGATTTGTGGTGTGATGTTGTACGGGATAATAGTTGAAGAAGCCATCACAACTCGAGTGCCTTGAGTGTCTGAAGTTGTTGGTTGATAGCGAACTCAATATGTTCTGTATGCTCTCTTGGCGTGAAGTTTGTCTCGATCTGGTTGGCTTGGTCGATGATCGGAACCTGGCCAACACGTTCATGAATTGTCTGAAATTGATTCGGTCATGGTCGTCGTCACAATCGACAAAGAACATATGCACTATTCGATCACATAAAGGGTTGATGGCCAACTCTGGAATTCTGAGAAAGTCTTGGCGCGATAAACTGCCACAGACACTCTTATCTAACGATTTGAAGCGCTCGTAGAGACGTTCTACTTGGGTGGGCGAGAAGCCCGTTTCTTCACTAATAATTTTGATCTCTTCATCTTGCAACATGGAGGAGTTTCTGTTCCCCATGTTGAATATGATCTTCGCTGCAAGGATGCAGCAAAGAGATTGTTGTTTTCAAAATACTATCTGTCAGAGTTTGCATTTTGCGAGTCACCAGAAGGTTTTTGCAGAAATTTTGGCGCGCTGGCGACCTGAACGTTGGAAGTTGTGGCGCACAAAAAGAGCCAATGCGAGCGCGCCTCAAGCCTTTCAGCTGTATGAGAGTTTCAATCGTCGATAAACAAAACAATTGTAATGTTATTACACGTGGCGAGTTTTCTCTAACTCAATCAGAACCATGATTCTTTACTCTTTTCTTTGGGGTAGATATTTCCTCACCACTGGACTTAATCTTCTCGTTATCAGCACAGCTAAGGCTAGCCTTATGGGTAATAGTGCCTTGTGCACGGCATAGGCCATAACAAATTTTCCGCCGCTATCCCCTATTGATATTGCAATCGTACCGACTCTCTCTTTAAAACTTGTCGGCATGAACTGGCCTAGATCAACCGTCATCCAAACGAGTGTACAAAATAGGCCCAGCGAGGCCAAACTGACTGTGATGTGGCAAACAATGAACAGGGGCCCATAGAGAGTGTATAAATTTCTGAATACATCTTTGACTTTCGTCTCGCGCTTGAATTTTATGGTGAATTTGACATCGTCGTCGGGGTGCTTCTGGTTTCCGCCATGTTTCGAGCCTAGAGGTCCATGATGTGGTGGAGGCGGGGGTGGGGGCGGTGGTGGTGATGTTTTCAGCGAAGCAGCGGATATTTGATACAAAGGCTTGATGGTGCGGCTACTTATGATCGATGAGGAAATATCATTAGCGGAGGCATGTTGGGAAGTCCTCATGAATGCAATGGATCTACTAGCAAGAGTCTGATTTTGTCGGACCCAGCGAACCAAATAAGACATTTTGATCAACCTGAAATGGCATTCGTTATCAATTATAGCGTAATAGCTTGATTTTATTGATACCTGAGGTTTGTAGCGATGGAGATTTTCGTCAAATCTTCAACACAGGCGGCGCGCGACATGAGTGATGTGCGCGTGCTCAATGAGGTCGGTTTGATATCTACCTCCGCTCCTCTCTCAAGGAACAACATGTCATACAGGCCGGGATCATGATTATCAACACAGCATGTCTCTCTGTATGATAGAAAAATTGATCGAGAGAACACAAAAGGTCTGACATATACTGACATTCTTAGCTTGACACGATAAGTGGACAGACCTGTGAGATCAGCCTCAACAAGTGGAATCTAGGTGAAGCAGCCGGGTTGTTATGCGATGCTCTATGATTCTATGGCGGAGTATCAATCATTATACACATCACTTGAATACAGGTGGCTTAATCTCAGCTTAGAGTACAATTGTTCCCAAAGGAAAAGGAATTGAAGGCGACCATAGAAATTAGAGAGCTGGCTACTCATCATAGAGATAACAGTGCGAAGAGTAAGCTTCTGAATGCGACTTATGATAGATATTGTATGTCAAACTCGTCAAGAGGTACCATGTTGTGGAGCAGTGTTGGGTCAACAAAATGACAGACGGCTTAGAAAGAATTGGGGTCGCGAATACTTGTCCTGAACTGTAAATCAATGTAACGATGCGGCCAATTGACCAGCGATGGCACAGATTGTTCCAAAAAACTCGCCGTCAGCAATAGTAGTCTGCGACCCGAGTGTGCCGAGGTTGCGAAAGTGGCTTTGTAACTTAGATAATTGTTTTTGTGAACAGCCTAAGGGAGGAAGAGACGGGTATGCGTTCCTAGAGCAGGCCACAAAGTCCGTGGACGCGGCTAGACTAGCGTTGCTTTGGCTTCGGAGCTATACTTCTTGCGGTAATTAAAACATGTACATTTTCGCCCATCTCCATAGCTACTCCAACGAGCGAGCGACAAAGGGAGCAGGAACAGGCAGAACGGGGGCAGCCATAGCATTAGCAGAAAGAGACTAGAGGAGAGACACGGAGAGAGAGTGAAATATTTCACTCACGAGAAGTCGGCTGAGCCGTTGAGCTTGGCAATGTCGAGCTCTTTTCAAGTACACAATGCCGCCTGCCCCTTGATGGACGCGGTAGGGCGCGAGCTCGCAGCGATGAAGTGATAAGTTTGTCATCGCTAGCGACTCAGCGACGTTGTTCCGGCCTCGACGCGCGCGCAAATCAGACTGGAGCTAACCTCGACGATTGCCATGAGGGGGCGGCACCAGGTCCGGTAGTGGAGTCAAGAGGCGTCGGAGGAGCGATAGAGTACAATCAATTCGCGACACACTCAACAAGCGGCAGCTGTGGAGCTGCCGAGGACGCGCGTGCTAGGGATTAGCGAGCGCTGTCTATGTGACACGATCTCGACAATTGGATGGTCCGCCCGATCATCATCTCACTGTCAGCTCTCTCCCTCTCTCTCACCATCTCATTGGTTCGAGCGCTCGATTGTGGCGACCTTGTGTTTGTTGCAGTTGCAGTTGCAGTTGTCGTTGCTGCTGGTGTTGTGCTGAAGAGGGCAAAGGCAAACAGTGCACCTCGCCAGCGGACTGACTTACTCACTCACCGACCAGCCCACTAAATACGCCCGCTGTTCAGGCTCGCACTCGGCCTCGAGCTGCTGTTGCCGCTGGCTTTTCATCTGCCTGCCTCTGTTTCTCGCGAGCTCAGGCTGGCCCGAGCTCGCGAGCGGACGGTGTAGACTTTCCGGCCAAGTGACTCGTGAGCTGCACACACGCGCCGCCCGCAACTGTTACAAGATCTCGCCAGCGAGATGTGTGCAGTGCAGTGCACGCTCGTCGGGGCAGATGTTTTGGTGGCTGTCCAGTGGCCGAGGAGCGCAGGCCGTTGCATAACTTGTGCGTGTGCGTTTGTGTGCGTGTGTCCGAAGTGTGTGCGCCCGATGATCGAGCGAGCGAGCGAGCGAGCATAGATTAGCGAGCGACAGGCACACACAGTGGTCCCTGTCGTGATCTCGCCGTCGGCGCTGCCGGCCCGAATGGACACCCCAGCGGGGCTGACGTCGCCGCTAACACCTCTGGCCGGCCGATCCAATCGAGCGGCTCGTTGTCGCCGTCGCCTTCGTGTGGCTCCGGCACTTCCGACACGCCCGGCACTTGACGGCCGCCGAATAGGGCCCGGGTTGTGCACATGGTCAGTCGGCCGCGCGTCTGTTGCGTAGTGCGCAGCGGGACACGAGCGCCGCCCGAGTGCGACAATGGGAGCCGCAAACTTTCCTCATGTGCGCGACGCCGCCGATGCATCAACTCAATCATGGGCGCCCGTGAGGAAGCCAACTCAGCGGCGGCGCTCGCGCCATCGTTGCACTTGTGCCCGCCGGCCTGTCGAGTGCATTTTCGGGCACACACGCCATTGGAGTCTCTCTGTGTGTGTGCGTGAGTTGGGGCGGTGCGCGCGCGCGCGAGCTTGTGCGTGCCAGTGAGCGCGCAACTCTCTGGAGTCTGGAATGGTCTTGGGCGCGGATGAAGAAGAGGCGGCGGCGGCGGCGTGCGCTTGCTGGCCGAACTGCGCGCCCGCCCCAAAACACACGCAGGCGGGGCGAGTCTGCACGATGGCGGTCCAGAGAGAGAGAGAGAGAGAGAGAGAGAGAGAGAGAGAGAGAGAGACACAGAGAGAAAGAGAGAGAGACACACACAACCACACGCACACACACACACGCAGCCTAGCCGGGCGGACTCTCGCGCACACACAAACTCTGGCGCGCTCCTCTGGGCTCGTTGTGCAATCACAACAAATGATGCGATCCAGCGAGCCAGCGCCGAATGTTCGCTCAATCTCGTATGTTCGCAGACCTTATTACATTCTCTCCCTCTGCCACCTTGCCACCTCACTATTGCTCTCTGCCACCACCACCGCCACCACCACCAAAACCGCCAACAACGCCTACGCCACCTCCCATATTCCTCCACACCCGCTGACAAATTGTTTCAATTAATATTTCACGCTCGTCCAACTCATCCGCGAGCACAAACAAACTCGCCGGCCACGCCTAAAGCGCCACTGTCATCCGCCACGCGGCCGCCGACGTCGACGCCGACACACTCTCGCCTCGAGACAAGGCCACTCGGCCCACATCCTCTAAGCCACACTCGCCAATCAGCTACTCAGCCACTCAGCCCGCCAGTCCTGAGCTACACATCGCGACGCTCCGCCTCACCCAGCCCCGCCCCAGAGGTCGCCCGTCGGCAGCCGGCCGGAGAGCGCAATTGGCCGACTCGACCTATTGACGGCCGATGAGTGTGAAAAGCGACCAGCTCGCCGGCTCACATATCTGGCAGCTCGCGCCTGCCCGACCCGCCTAGAGCCGTTGTCATGGACAATATTTGCCGACCACAACATCGGCTCCACCCAGAAACACACTCAAGTTCCTCCAAGCGCCTGGATCCTCTTAACAGGTGAGCTCTCGGCTCCGAGTGGAACCGCAACTTTTGTGCATTAGCAGTAGGTCGTATGATAGCCCACACGCGCACCTCTGCACTCTTCTCTTCGACAAGCTTCCCCCACAAGCCGCTCCGACAGATGAACCTCTCGACTCGAGCTGGCGCTGTCGTCGAGCTTCAGCAACTTCTGACTTTTCGTGACACTCTAGAACACTAGCAAGATCTCAAGACTCTAGACAATCTCAGAAACATTTACACTCGTCAAGATCGCGCCCCAGAAGATCCAAGAGTCAAGACGCAGAGCGGCACGAAGACCATCAAGACCGCAAGAACGAACTGCTGCTGCTGCGCGAGTCATCACCACTCACCTCAAGACATCTCTCCTCAAACACTCGAACACTTTCACACCTCAAGTATACGAACGATTTTTCAATTGCAATCTCATCACATCCGCGCCTCCGCATGGATGTCATCAACTCGTTGCTGCGCGCCGCTCGCGCCGGCAACCTTAAGCGCGTCCTCGAGCTAGTCGAAGACGATCTTGTTGATATCAATTCTAGCAACGCCAATGGACTCACCGTTTTGCACTCGGCCTGCAAAGAGGGCCACACCAAAATTGTCGAGGAGCTCATCGCACGTGGCGCCAATGTGCACGCCAACACTCTCAAGGGCAACCAGCCAATACATATTGCCTCGTTGGCCGGTCATGAGCCTGTTGTCCGAGTTTTGCTCGACAACGGAGCCGATGTTAACGCCCAGTCCACCTCGGGCTTCACAAGTCTCTATATGGCCGCCCAAGAGAATCACGAGTCAATTGTGCGACTTCTCCTGGACCGAGGCGCTAATCAGAACATCTCGACAACGGACGGGTTTACCCCTCTTGCTGTGAGCTTGCAACAAAATCATGAGAATATTGCGCGCATACTACTTGGCCACGAGGCCCGAGGGCAGGTGCGCTTCCCGGGGCTCACAGACACTGGCCGCTCGTTGTTGCATGTGGCCGCCAAGAAGAACGATTGTGCCGCTGCCGCTCTCTTGTTGCAGAACAATGTTAGTCCCGACATAACATCTAAATCAAATTTTACAAGTCTCCACGTGGCTTGCCACTACGGTAACGAAGCCGTGGCCAAGCTACTTATCGATAATGGCGCAGATGTCAACTTTCAGGCGAAGCAAAACATAACTCCTTTGCATGTCGCTGCACGTTGGAATCAGTCCAACATGGTCACACTGTTGCTGGATTGTGGCGCCAAGATCGATGCCAGGACCAAGGACCATCTGACGCCCCTGCACTGCGCTGCTCGCATGGGCCACAACGATTGTGTCGATTTACTGATTCGTCGAGGCGCGCCCTTATCGGCTAAAACGCGCAGCCAGCTCGTGCCTCTACACATGTCGGCTCAGGGCAACCATCTGGCAACAGCTAAGATTCTGCTCGAGAGTGGAGCGCCCGTGGACGATGTTACGATCGATCATATGACCTCGTTGCACGTGGCAAGCCACTGTGGTCATGTGAATGTGGCTAAACTGCTACTCGATCACAAAGCTGATCCCAATGTCAGGGCGCAGAACGGATTCACCAGTCTCCATATCGCCTGCAAAAAGAACCACATCGAAGTCGTAAAGCTACTCCTAAAATACGGGGCATCGCTTTTGGCCGTCACTGAATCCGGACTCTCATGTCTACACATAGCATCGTTTATGGGCTGCGTCGACATTGTGATCTATTTGCTAGAGCATAATGCTGACATTGAAGCGCAAACTATACGCGGCGAGACGCCATTGATATTGGCAACACGCGCAAATCAAATTGAGGTTATCGAGGTGTTGTTACGTTATGGGGCCAACGTCAACGCACACGATCAAACTTTTCAGAACTCCCTGCATTTGGCTGCGCGATTAGGCAACGCAAGGCTTGCCAAGTACTTGATTGATAGGGGAATCGATATTGACGCGCCCACCAAGCAAATGTACACTGCGCTTCATATTGCCAGCAAAGAGAATCATCAAGATGTGGTAGCGCTCCTGTTGGATAGTGGCGCCAACATTGCATGCGCAACACGGAATCACGAATTCTTTCCTTTGCATTTGGCATCAAAGTATGGCAATCACAAAGTTGTTGAGCTCTTACTAAACTACGGGGCTCCAGTCGATGCTCGAGGCAAGAACGATGTTACTTCCCTGATGGTGGCATCTCACTATGATCACCCAAAAGTAGTCGAGTTGCTACTCATGTTTGGCGCCGCACCTCACGCGATAGCCAAGAATGGCTACACTGCAATACACATAGCGGCTAAAGGCAACAGATTAGATTGTGCTAACATACTGTTACAGAATCGCGCGGATCCAAACGTTGAATCTAAGGCTGGCTTCTGTCCCCTTCATTTAGCATCTCAGGAGGGGCGTGCCGATATGGCAGCTTTGTTGCTTAATAATGGGGCCCAGGTCAATTGTCGCGCCAAGAATGGTATCACCCCTTTGCACCTTTGCGCCCAGGAGGACCACGTGAATGTAGCTCAAATGCTGGTGAAATATGGTGCCCATTTGGATGCTCAAACAAAGAACGGTTTCACCCCACTCCACGTGGCTTGCCATTTCACGCGCCTCCGTATGATAAGATTCTTATTAGCCAACGGTGCGAACGTTAATATACCAGCAGCAAGCGGCTACACATCCCTTCACCAGGCCTCGCAACAAGGCAATCCACAAATAGTAGACCTGCTTTTGCAGTACAACGCTAAACCTGACGCCTTGACTGACACAGGCCACTCTGCCTTATCAATTGCCGAGAATCTTGGACACGTTTCAGTGATTGATACTCTTAGAATTGTCACAGAGACAGTGATCAAGACTACCAAGACCACCATCACTGAAGAGAAGTTCAAGATTGTCGCGCCAGAAACCATGCAAGAAACGTTCGTCAGTGACTCAGAAGATGAAGGTAAGTTTATTTCTTTGAATATCATCAAATTCTGTGAAATTTGCGAGAGCAATGCTACGTCTCGAGGAACTTTGAAAAGTTTACCCGTATGTCGTATGCACTAGCGGCGTTGAATATGCCAGGTTCTGTGGTCATAGTTCGCACTTGAGAATTGTTACTATACCTAGTTGTCTGTCCTTTCGAGACTCTGCCTACGTGTGTGGCTACGGGTGATGCTCTGTACTGAAGTCCACTTGGCAATCCCGAATATCCTGTTGGTAATCCATCGTATCCGGAACCATCTCGCGAAGCTCTGGGTGAACAATCATGGTTATCAGTCACACGATATTCGTTCTCAAAATCTTCTTTCAGGTCCACACTTGATTTCATCCGATACCCAAGAGACACTAATGGATTCCGTTGGACTAAGAAAGCTCTCTGTTGTTGAGCTCTTCTTCCGCTTGGCCCAGCCTGATCCGAGATATTATCGTGGAAACCAAGCTTGAGATCATTTTGTTCAGTGTTGGATAGGTTGGGGATCCTTAGATTAAAGCCCTTCGGCTTTCTACTGCTTACTCTCACTGAGCAATTTCTTGTGAACGGTCTGTGGTTTCCGATCATTGAATATCGCTCACTGGCGCCTGCCATTGATCTGAGCGCACCTTGTCGGGGGTCATTAGCTGCCAGATCGCGCATGTCTGATGCGCTCACTAGGCGATGAGAGCATGGGAGGCGAGTGGCTGGCTCATTGTCCGCCTCCGGGCAGCGATCTAGTTGTACACCTGATCGACTGATGGAAACTAAATTATGTAACAATCTATCTTGATTATCCATGGGCAATAGCACCACACGAGCCTTCTCATGCGCGCCTGCGAGGCGAGGCTGGACTAACCCTTGCCTGTTGGCTAATGGCGATCCAAGTTCGAGTCCTCTTATATGCTGCCGGCTTACTGATGTAACGCCGCTCTTAACTTTTGATCTGCGTTGGCGATCGCTTTTTTCTTGTGAGGCTTGGCTGCCGTCTGATTTCCCATTGACCTCAAGATTTTTGAGAAGTTGGTCCAACTCGACCTCTTGCTCTCTCGACACGTTCACCTCTTTCTGTTTCTCAGGGATCGATCTTTCTCTTTCGGTCCAATGATCTTCAGCCTTAGACTCCCAATCGATCTCCCCTAGCAAATTAACATAAATTGGTTCATTATCATGCATATCCTTGTCGATATCGTCATCATGTCTCATTGTTCTTCCGCTATTCGATTTTTTATGCCTTCCTTGCGTACTCGTTACAACGGAGCTCGAATTCGAATATGCTTTTTGTTCACTGTCCACATTTGAATTATTCGCCGATGCGACTCCTCGGGACACCACATTGTCATCGGCATAATCCTTTGTTTCTTCCGAGTTGCAATCGAACCCAGATTGGTGGACCTTTTTCGTCACTTTGAACTCAACTTTCGCTGCTTGCAGTGCTTGACGGATTATTTTCGCTGCCATCAAAATCCGTCGCTTGTGCTCCTCTTTAACTACTCCAATATCTTCTAGATCCTTAATGCAGTTGATAGAACTAAAAGAGTCCAAGTCGCATATACCGCTCCTGTTCAGTAATTTCAAGTAGGAGAGTTTATGGTTTTGCTCTGCTGCAGAATCATCCATCGGTCGATCGCGGTTTGATTTGTCCCTGAAAGAGATAGAACAAATCTGGTCTTCCCGACTTGATGGAATTTCATCTTCCAAACCGATAGCAGCTAGAAGTTGCTCTAGACTACTCATCATCGTTTCGTTTGTGCAAATCGACTGTTCATCAGCGATCTCTGTCGCTTTTTGGTGAGGCACGGAGTCTAACGACAAGGACTTGGTCATTGTGTCCCCGACCGGCTGTGATGATACTGGAGATTTGATTTCTAACCTTGTTACATATCCTCGATGGTTTGGTTTCAGTTTGTTTGAGTCTCCAAATCCATCTTCAAGATTTGTGTGTGTGATTTCTTTGACATTGATAAATTTGAAGTGACCGATGACTCCCCTGCACCGGCCTACCCAAGTTCCAGACTGGCTCCGCTCTAATATATCTATTATATCACCTTTTTTGAAGACGAGCGCTTCTTTGTCGTAAGCACAAGGGTTGCAATCTACCTCGGCTCTCGCTCTGCCAATGGCGCGCACTCGGCTGCTACTCAACAGCATAGCGCCCGCCTGGCCGCTGATCTCATAAAGCTTATCCGCTGTCTCGTATATGTTGCCAACATGTTTCGAGCTTAGCTGCGAGTTTTTTACGTACACATTTTCATCGCCCGAAGAGTTCTGCAGGTTGCCGCAGCTCATTCCTGAGTCGGCGCTGGGCAAGCTATCCACGGAGCCATAGAGGTCGCCCCGTCGTAGACCATCACCCTGACTTTTGAACATGTAACCGAGAACGCTGCGGTGTTTGGTTTTTGAACTCACTTTGATTGCTTTCCCGTGAAGTTGCCCACTAGTTAGCAACGCAACGGGCTCGGTCCTTCTTCCTAAGGTCAAGAACCCATTCATGAACGATTTGCTGGAAAAAAGTCTCTCCTTCGCGCCCTCATCTCTCCTGTCACGCTCGAAAGTGTCAAGATTCATGGACTTTTGACTAGCCGACAGGTAGCGCATCGAGCCATTGAACAAGTTTTGAGTTGACTTGGAGCTGAGAGTGCGTGATTTCTTAGCCCAACTGGAGGCGGTCTTACCGTTGATGCTATCAACAAGTCTGCCAGGGCATGTCTCATCAGGAGCTTTCCAGTCCAGACTCTGTTTGGTCTTGAGGTCATGCTTTCTAGTTTCCCCGACTGTCAGCATGCTCTTTATCTTACCTAATAACGACTTTTTTGATTTTTCTGTTTGAAGTTGGCTGTGCGACTTCTTCAATGTCAGATCTCTTGGTCCATCGTCAACTAAACTGTAGATATTTGGAATATCATCTAATCCTTGTTGCTTCAGATCAGAAGTTTTATATTTGAATGATTTCTGATTGTTCCTGGTTTGACATGAAATTTGCTTTATAAATTCATGGTCGTCAGTGTCCCGCATGGGTATGCGATCCCATTTAAGTGATCCATGTGCCGTTGAATACATTGGGTTTAAATCAGTCGGATGATTATGCATGTCGACGTACAGCTCGCTATCTTTAACGTACGCGTATAAATTCTCTGTAGTCTGGTTCGCTCCCATTCGATTGACTGCAGAGATTGATGAATTCCTAGTCCCAACGCCTTGGTGGAACTCTTCAATCCTGCTTGACATAAGCTCACTCCATAAGTCAGGCTTGCCAGTCAAGCTAGACATTATCTCTTCACGACGTTGTTGCTGTCTTCGTCTTCTCTTCTCACTATGATCATCATCATTTAGCACTCTCACTTGATTGCTACTCGTTACGGGTGATGTCTCTTGCTCACCGGGTGCTGTCTCATGATTACAAGTCTGTCGCAAGTCTTGAAAGCCTGTAATGGGTTGACTACTAACCCGCTCACTCTTTATCAAGTCCACTTGTTTGATTTCGAACTTCAGGTCACTTGGCTCGCATGTCGAAGTGATGTTTTCATCCTTGGCGCTAGGGTGCTCTGACTCTGAGCAGCTGGTGGAAGCGATTAGTGGCTGCAAAAGAGTCGTAGCGTCACGTTGTTGTTGCTCCTTGCTGGTGTCGAATAGCGTCTGTTCGAAGTTGACTAGATCTTGATCACGATCACTCCGCCGCAGATTGTTCGTCCATGGCCTGCTAGCGGACTGATTTAAATTGCTCTCGCGTTCGCCCGCAGTCTGACGTCCATTGTGCATTCCTATCTTCAGCTCCGCCGCCTGTTGATTCGCACAGTTGAGCCAGTCAGCCGCAGAGCAACTCGGCTCCGAGTCCACATCCTCGCCACTTGTTGCGCAAAACTGTTCCGAACCGCATGTTAGCTCGCTACGCTTGGCCACCCCATCAAAGGCGTCAAACTCGGAACGGGCTGGCCACTGTTGCAGTTGTGGCAGCTCTCCTTTCCCCCCCGCACGCTTAGAGACAACCTCGTTGACGCAGCAGCTGCTGCTGCCTTTGCCTTTATAACAACTGGCTCCAACTCCACCCATCTCAGTGAACTTGGCATTCACTGACGTTGTCGCGGGTACAGTGGACGTTTGCATAGTTTTTTCAACTTCGCCCTCCTTTGTCTCACTTCCATCCATTGCGTTCATCAAACTCTCACCCGCCTCCGTGGATATTCTAATCCGCGTTTCAAGATCATCACATATCCTCTCAGCACACCCGTTAGTGCTCTCACAGACTCTGAGATTACTCTCTGTGTGTGCAATGATTTTGTCCTGGCACTTGAAACCAAATGAGTCCGTCAAGTCACCGCAAAGTTTCTCAAGCTCGCTGATACTCAAGGTGGCACTCGGAAATGGGCTCGCGGTCAGCTGGTTTTTGTCACTTGTTCCGGCCGGATGATTCATTGAATCACTCTCGCTGACTATCATTTGCTCACTGCTTGAGTCTCCACTTCCTAAGTACCTCTCAACATTGCCTCTTGATGATATTAGTGAAAGCTCTTGATTTTGAACTTGTTGGACTCTAAAGCACGCAAGATCTAATGGAGAACTCTCTTCTTTTTGTGAGCCTTGCTCGTGCACATTAGGCTGACTGAAAGCTTTGCGCAAGAAGCTTGTCGAGAAAGTCGATCTGCAGTTAACCTCTGGCACAACAGGCGTCTCTGTAGTCTGCGAGTGCACTATATCTTCGCACCTTAGACTTTCAATGGTCGATACAGAGGTGCAAGTGCAGTAATAATTTTCATCCTTCTTTCTGATACAGTCTTCCGCAGGCTCTACAGGCTCATGATTCACGCTGCTGATGCTCTTGCAACTACAAATTGTCGCACTTAGATGTCTATCAACATCAGGAAAAACGTCTTCTCTGCTTGGATCTTTCTGATCGGCATTGCGATTAAGTTCCGCCTCTTCTGGCCAGTTTCTGTTGCACCCAGCTTTCAAAGACCTCAAAGTTAGACGAAGGTTATCACGTTTGATAGTTTCTAGTTGTTCGAGGTCCAAATCTTTGCAGGCAAGTTCGCTATTGGGAGCCTTGTAATTGGCACTCGGTAACACGCGTCTCTTGGATCGCCTCAACCTTTGCTCAACTTCTTTGTCTGCGTCGCTTTTGAATTTCTGCGACTTCCGTAATATACCAGTGTTAAAATAGGATTCATCCATGTCAACCAAGGTAGTAGAATCATACGAACTATTGTTCGCACCCAATACCTTGAAAGAACCGCTCGCGGAATGTATCGCATCGAAAGACTCGGCATGGCCTTTCCTCATGTCAGATGTATTCAATCTGACCTGTGGTGCCGCCTTGCGAAGTAGTTTCGTTGCATTCATGCCTATTTGGTTTAAGAAAGATGTATGACTCCTCTCATCATCACATTCATCCTTGAGTCTATTCACCTCGTCCGCCAATCTGTTGGTTCCCGTATTTGCTCCTGTCTTGTTGTGAAAGACAGATGTTCGAAACGATTTTCTTATCGACGCATAACCCTTCCGGAGTTTTGAAAAGTTTCCTCTATCCGGCAATTCTATTGTGCCGAGAGCATCGATGGACTGCCAATGTCGTGCGCCGAGGTCATCAACAAAGCGCCTTGCTGGCGAGCTTCTCTCGGTCATGTTTACTGGCGGCTCACCTCGGACAATAGCAAACCTGAAGAGTTTATGGGGTCAGACGTGGTGTTAGTTACACAGATTCAAGGTGTGCACGGGTTTAAAGGTTAATTGATTGGAGACGAACTTCACTCTCTTCTGCATTACAACGAGAGCAGTCCATTGTTTGTTTAGATCGATTATTTCCGCAACTCCGCTTCATTCTGTTGAGAACAATTGCTCAGTCATTGTTACCTTAGGCATCAAGGTCAATTCAGAAATCGCCGACGCGAGAGCTTACGATCTTTACACCGTAGGTGCGCGCATCGTAGGTCAGACTCGATCGCTAACCATCTTCATGGTGACTCGTACAACGAACTCGACAGATGATGTCCAGTTTTCTTCGGTTTGTTATACATACAGTGTGTCTTCACTTGAATCCTTGATATTTTTGTATGCTAGAACTGCGGTATAATTGCAGTGTAAATGTTGACTCTATCTCCGCAAACTAACTAGATGTTTGATGACTATAAATGTTGGTTATCAGATTTCCACTATATTCTAATCTCATGTGAATCCATCGATATCTGGTTGCTGCGACAAGTAGATATGCATTGCCAGACCATTCTACATCGAAAACGTACTCTTTTAGCCCTCGGCGATGGTCGAACAAATGCGGCACAATCTCATTTCAGTTCTATGTTCCCGAGCTGGACGGGGCTTTCTAATCAACTGAGGAGTTGACTGTTACCCGAGTCGAAATCAGAGGCGGCGTCGCAAACTTCTCTGAGTCGAGTCAACCTTGTGCGTTGATGACTCACGCTCCGCCACCAGTGTCCAGCAGATCACGGCATCGCTGTGTGAAGTTTTAACGCTGTCCACCCAGCGCGCGCATCGTCGTTAAGTTAGCTGAAGACTCAGATGACATCATCGGCATCGAAAGTAACGACATGCCGCTCGTCACCTGGAGCGCTCTTTCGGTTCAGGTGAGGTCAAGTTTCATGAATACATTCCTGGCTTTGGTCTCACACCGACCTGATAGAAAGTGTTGAACATCTCGAGTGAGAGTGCAAACTTTTGAGGGTCAGACTCGCGTGTCAGAAAACTAGACACTGCGCTCGCCCACCCGTTTTCGTGTCGCTCCACACGCAACTTGTCCACCAAGCTCGACTCAATTAACCTGTTTGGCAGGCACAAATGTAATGCGCTATCTGCTCGTACGCTGCGACTTTTTTCTTGCAAGGCTCATGCCGCCGCACTGCGAAACTCTTCCTCAGCACCTAAAGAACATTCCACGAAGAAGTGCAGGCCCGTACACTTTCTCGTTTAGATGCCTGCGAAGAGAATTTGATCTCACTTATCTCACTTTGTTTTAAAAGCTGGACGGGGATGACCTGCTAGATACATTTATTTAACAGGTGAGGATGGAGTGTCTCAAGCTCGGTTAGTGTGCCCGGTGGAACGGTAAACACAGAAATCAACCGAAGTTCAAATGACCGCAGTATTGCGTCGTGAGGTCACACTTGCTCGGAATCTCATCTGTAAGGCACCAAATCTTGAACCGATTCCGAGGCTCAATGATTGCGTCATCAGACAGGATCAACGAGTGTTATCTTTGTACTGACCGTCAGTCCATTGACGTGTATAAAATGCAGAGGATAGAGTTTATGGAGAATGCTCCGACCAATGTCGAGTTTTAGCATCTGTGTCTGTATAGTCCCTAGTATTAAGTACCTGGTAATCAGCCAAGTACCACAGAGACGAGCGATTGTTTGCGCCATAGCAGTCGCATTCGCTTCGCAAGTTGGTCATGCTCTCGAGTCGTGCAAATCATGGCCACGACTGCGTACTCGATCGTTTAACTCTGACAGTCGACGGCCTAGACTGGCGAGTTACACTGTAGCTGAGAGATGAATTGCTTGCCAGATACTCGAGCACACTTGGTTGTTGGGTAATTATAGCCTAAGCTCAGTTATCAAAGGCAGAATAGCTCTTCGGTGTGGTTGACAACGTTTATCGCGCGAGCCAGAGACGCTTCCAACGCATTATATTCGTTCATCCTAGAGTTACAACTGTAGGCTCTCAAATCGCTTCAAATTCTCCAGATGCCTCATTTGAGGTAGCTTTGTTCCCAGTTAGATAGACCGAAGATTTTGAGTCCAGCAATCGGCACACGTATTGCAATTTATTTCTTACACTTGATTCGCTGTTGTGCCGCTCTACGGCCGACAGTCATACACTTCCGACCGCGACGCAATGCCACCTCAATTGGCTGGCATGCGGCGCCATTTTTGTTCTCAACAGTGATGTTTCGAGCACACACAATTCTTGCACACAATAGAGAAGATTGTCGAGGGGAAAAATCTCCACCAGTCTAGCATCCCATAGTGGATTTGTGTATCTGTGAGTGCCTTATGCAACATTCAACCATGCCTCGGGTTTGCCGCTGCCGCTACCACCACCACGACCGCTACTTCCAACATTCCTACTCGATCGACGGCTGCCCGATACTGTTTGGGTCTTCCATATACTTCAGGAACAGGAAGGCGGTCAGTAGTATGGCGTTTCCGGAACAATCTGAAATTGACATCAGGACTGGAATGACAACGTTGTCGGGATCCCAGTCGAAGCGCCAGGAGATCGGTGTGACCACATACGTGAGACACTGAATGAATGTCACTTGAGCCAAAATCGATACGAGGCAACAAATAATCAGATACCAGGTGGCGTCGACAAACTGTGGTACGACTAGAATGATGAAGCACAGATAGACTGCCATGGCGGGCACGCACATGGCAATGAGCCAACGGGCCACCGAGGCATTCATGTCTGCATCCGGTGATCATTTTAGAACCACCCGGGTGGCAATCGTTAGTTTGCATTCTCTGCCGTGCAGTTTCCGGCGAATCGGTCGCAACGAGACCGTTGATCTACTTACCTTGCGCATAGAGTGCTTCGATGGGCGAACACTTGTTTGAGTATTCTTTTGCTCGGTCGGGCGCTACTGAGTTAAGTTTAGCCAAATAAGTGGCTATTCGGCTGGTCTGCACTGCCATCAGATTGACACTCACACCATTGACTACCGCCTGGTAGATAGCAATGCGCGCAAACGACTGGACCGCGTGATCGAACACCAAACCTGAAATGGTGGCCACTGTCACTGCCAGGGCCAGTGGCAGGTGAGTTCCGATGAACATACCCTTGGTGAAATCGTTCTTTGTTGCGAGGTAGAGTGTCAACGGTAGCACGCACAGAAGGCCGCAGATGATGAGAATGAATAGCCACTCAGTGGTTTGAATGGTGTGAAATATAGCCGCTGTCACGGAAACAAAGAACACCGATGAGAAGTCGCCGAACATCGCAGCAATGAGCGTGGAGACGTTGTCGGGATTGACACCGGCGTGTTCGCTCGCCACAACCACCATCAATATGAGACACGAGCTTATGAGCTCATTCACGCAGATCGCCGCGACACCTGTGGCCACCGTTCGCAGACTCAACATGTAATCAAATTCACCGTGCTCGATGGACCTAATGGCCACCACCAAGAAGGTGGACATGAGTCCGAAAATGATCGATTGGGTCTGCACAAGTGCAAGGTTGCCGAAGAAAGCCTCGAATTTCTTGCTCAGACTCTTGATGGAGCCCATATTAGAGCATGTGGACAAGCGGGCTGCTAGAGTGGCCTCAAGGTTTGTCTTGAAAGCCATCACTGTGGCGAGCAACATGTAAAATATGGTGTTGTCTCTGAAGACTTGCCAAGTCTGTGCATAGTTTAAGAAGAGGCCCGCGCCCACATTACCAAAACCTGACAATAGGAAGGGTATGAACACTTGCAAAAATAATACTCGCGTGGTCTCCTTGCTTTCAAGAGCCTTAAATTTCGCAACCAGGCTGGCGCCACTAATATCCTGACTGAAGCGGCGTGCATTAGGCTCGGGCACGCCCAGGAATATGTTCCGGAAGCTAGGCTTCCGCTGGGGTTTGTCCTCGGGTATAGTCGGGCGGCGGTTTTTGAATCTTGTGAGCTGAATGATATCGGTGGCAAGAGACTTTGTTGTATTCATATTAGGAATATAGCTGTATTGTTCATGGGCCGCAATACTGATCCCCTGCACGGCCGTGTCCTGACCAAGTGCGCCCGAATCGACGTCAGCAAAGTCCGCATTTTGGGCTCCATCTGCTCTCGCTTGGAGATCATAGGTTGATTGTTTCGAGGACTTTAGATTCAACGATGCCAAATTGAAGGGCATTGTTCTCGTGTTATGAGTTGTCGAAAGTTCCAGTTACCGTTCGAGTGTTGAGTAAAAAGATCTTTCCCGGAAGCGATACTTGAATTGTTTACGCAGACCTTGTATGTGTGCGGTAGCGTCAAGTTGACTTCTTAAACTCTTCTCAGCTCACCGTTAACCTCTTGAACCGGAGGCACAGTCAATCTCAAGCTCAAGACTTCATCTCGGGGCGGTTCTACTTCGAGGCTATGGGTGTCAGTCTACTAGTGGACGGTGGTAGTTTCCGTTGCCACTTTACCTATCAGTCCGCTTACGGCCGGTATCGATCAGTGACACTTGTTGCAAGTCGACTAGGTGGTGCTGAGCCACCTGTGAACAGTCGTCAGAATTCCAGTAGCACATAGGTGGGTCTCGTATGTGAACATATTTAGCTGGCTCTGCGTTGTGGCGCCGCTAGAGTGACTGGATATTGTGCTCGATTTCTGCTGCAAACTCAGGCAGAGGCGGCGACAGCGACCACAGCAGCCGTGGTGGCAAATAAGCATGGGCTAGGAATACTGTTGGCGCTAATTGCGTTCGCAGTTTATCAGCCGTTGGGATGGTTAGGTTCAAGTGCAAATGGTGAACTTGCATTGCAGACGTCACAGATTGCGAGTGTGAGCCCGAAAGTGAGCGCCAGAAATCGAACCGGACTCATTATCAGTCATGCATTTTGAACGCGAGCTCGCCAATGTGTGTATGTGTGAGTCTGTGGGATTGGTGGTGCGGACATGTGTTTGTCGGTGTTCAAGTGAGTCTCATGGAAGGGTGGAATTGTTCACTCAGTAGTCTGCTCTCACCTATTCGAGAGTTAGTCTGTCTCTCACCTTCACCGTTTGCGAACTCAGCTTCGAGCTTGCGATTGATTGATTTCAAGCGGACCCACACACAACACACGCACACAAGCGCACACAAAGAAACACATACACACACATACAGACATGCACACATAGACCCATAGAAGCAGGCCGCCCATAGACACCACAAACAATCTCTCACATAAACACGGTGTGGGTTGAGTTACAACGACGTGACGCACCTGTTAGTCCATCGCTCTCAAGTTCGAAAATGAATTATTCATACACAGAGTCGGCGCGTTCGGCGACGACTCTATGTCGCTGTCGCTGTTGCCGTTGCTGTTGTTATCGTCGCAGTCGCTGGGGTACAAATGCGCAGCAACAGGAGCTCGATAAGGCGATCGAGAAGACGATAAACCTGAGGTGAATGTCGTCGTCCTGGACCTGGTGGCCGAGATTGTCGTCGTCCTCGTCGCGCCGATAACTCTGCGAACTTTGCGATCAACTGCAAAGATCAATGTCTGGTAATCGAGTCTCATTGCAGACCCAGGTCGATGATGTCTCCCATCATCGACCTGGCATAACTTTCCATGACAGTGGTCTCAACGCAAAGATCTAGTAGAATCAAGTCATGAAAGGCATTACTCGAGATATACGTGTCTGTGTAACTAGTGTAGTAGGCAAATATCGCTCAGGAGAATTTAGTTGTGTCACATGATCAACCAACAAGCATATTATCCTCGTCGCCATAGTCGACCGGATCGTCATGAGTGCGGTCATCGTCTGAGGCGGCAAACTCGCTGGGGTCGATTTCGATCTCCTCGTCATCGTCATCTTGCATATCATCGTTTCGCACGAGTTCGTCCTGCATCTCATTGTCTTGATCGTTCTCACCGTCACCATCGCCATTCTCTTCGTCCTCTTCCTCAGTTGGCTGCTCATCTACGATCTGATTCTCTTGGTCCTCGTCACCTTGGCCCTCATCATCTCGATCGTTCTCATCAATCTCACCCTCCTCGGAACCATCCTGCCTCTGGTCATCGTTGTTCTCGATCACATCCTTATCATTGTCTTCATTCGGAGCGTCACGTTTCTTGCGTAAAAGCTGATCTCCAGAGTTTCGTCTCAGATCAGATCCATCGACGATCTGGCCGTCACTTGCCGTCGGCATGTAATCGGCATCGACTTGAGCCACGAAAATGCACGTCACCGCTAGCACCACTGTGAGAGCGGCCAAAAGGCAGAATTTTTTTGAATGCATCATTGTTTTGCCTGTTCGACTCAAGATCTCAGACCGCCTTACCTACGAGCTTTTGCTGATCTTAATAACAAGCACATTGAAACGGAAGGCAGCAATGCATGTTCCATCCAGCTCTCAAGTCGCCGTTGCAGATCGACGCGCCCATTAGTACATTTTGTCACGAATGAGGCCTTGGGGCACTATTTTTAGCACAGTTTTTCAGCCATTAGTCACCAAGTCCCTGTCGTCGGCGCCGCCGCCGCCCTAGCCCCTGTGCGAATATTCTCTATTAGCTGAGGTACAAGGTCGCTCAATGCGGCGAGCTTTATAGTCGAGCAACAGCACATCGGGCCTCCTATCGGCCCCAAGATTGCGGCACGCGGGGGTGATTTATTTAGCATTACCTGCGCTGTATGCGTACTCTACACATGTCAGCGCCTACACGCTTGTGATCGTTTCTCTGATGAGCCTCATGACGATGCTTGTTATTATTCTATGGTTTGAAAGACTTAGTTACTCAAAACTACTCCTTTGGTCCCCGGAGCCGCCGGTACTTTTTTCATCGAGTGTCGCTAGGTGGCGCCGCCATCATTGCAGGGCATTCATCAGTCTGTCTCATTGACGAGAGATTAGGAAGTAGACGACTCGCGACTAGCACCCTCGCCTTAACCGGCGTCCTGGTCCTGGTTGACGCTAGCCGACTCAATTGTTACACGATTGCTGACGACCGCATAAACGGTATCTCTATTTTGTTGCGCAGACAGATTACTTCCATCACAATCATCATCATGTTCGTTGCTGTTGTTGTGGTCGTTGTTGTCGGCACTTTCGCTAATTCCGTCTCCAGTCGTCTCGACACCATCAGTGTGCTTGCGCTTCCGGAATCGACGCCGCTTTCTGCGTCGTCGCGCTCGCTTGCTGATACCGGCGCAACTGCAGCCCGCTTGCGGCCGACTGCCGGGCGCCATCGGCGAGCCACTTTCGCCTACCTCACCGCCGCCGCCGCATCGCGTGACTCTGGAGGGCCACTTGTTGTTGTTGTGAGTGGTAGTGTTAGCCACCCCTAAGCCTTGATATTGTCTTGCAAGCGCTGCCTGGCTGACAGTGGCCGCCGCCACGGCGGCCGCAGCGGCGCTCGCTGCGGGCAACACCAACCGCTCAAACAGGTTTCGCTGATAGAGATCGAGCATAAACATCGTGTGAGGTGCGCAGTTTGCTCGCGAATCGATCAGTCTGGCGCCGCCCTGATCACCTTTCTGGCGCTGGCCTCCGCCGCCTGGTGTCTGCCGACTGGCTGTGTGCGACTCCTCGGACATTCCGTGTGTGTGATGACCAGCGGTGGGCTTTGTGTGGCGCTCAATGCGAGATAAGGACAAGGCCGATAATAATCTAATACTCTACTACGATGAAAGACTTGTTTTCTTTGGCTGTCAGTCTGAAAGACTCGTGGTGGGTGACCGTCGCCGGCCGGAACACTCTGGCCGCTCGCCTTATGCCCAGATTCTCCTTTCTCTGTGTCCGCCTCGGGCACGCCGAGCACTACACTTTCGCCACACGACCGCAGGCTGCCTTCATCTGAGTGTTACACGACACCCAACTGTGTCTCCAGACGGAATTGGCAGTCTGTGTCAGAGTGCACTGGCGCAATCGATGATCGGCAACAAATCCTCTCTTGGCTCCAGATTTGCATCCACACCGCCGCGGACGAGGACGATGATGATGATGATTATGACGATGACGTTAATGGTGACGACCACGGCGACGATCTGCAGCTGCGATCAATAATATTCGTGCCTCTGACGTCCACTCCAATCGTCCGAGAGCGCCTTACGGGATGGCGTCATGTTGGCCAACCAGGTCAATAGTGAGTTCGTGATCCAATAACGGTCCTGGCGGCGAGATGATCGACCGGTCCGACGCACGCGCTCGCCTTCACCCAGATCAAGGCGGCGGTGGATTCTGGAATATCGATTTGGCGATTAGTCGCTGCTGGCGAGGGCCAAATCATCCACTGCTCGCTGTGGTGCGCTCAAATATCCGCCTGGGCCAGACAGCTGATCGAGCGGCGGCAGCTCGCTGCACCGCTCTGCTCCCAGTGTTTCGGTCCGCTGCCGCAACGCCAACACTGAGTCACGAGCTGCATCTGCACGCGCACTATCCACTGCGATACTCGCGGCGCGCTGCCTTTGTTGCGCAACTCGAGCAAGCTCATTGCGCGCCGCCCGATGTCGCCGTGGTGCAGCGCAGCGCTCGCTCTTCCTTGGACGCTCGCGGTCGCCGCCGCCACAGCCGCCCAGATGGTTGCGTAATATTCACGCACAATCGCCAGGCTTATCGTAACATACACATAGACACGCATACGCAATCACCGACCAGTGACCATCGGCGCACTCACATCGTAATGACCAGTTGCCGTTCGGCATTAGCTGGGCCAAATTTGCCTCGGTTACAATTAGAAGAAAACCAGTGAGGGAAATAATGAAGCCATATCGCCTTCGTTGAGGGCATCTGGCGCGCCCATTGTGATTGTTAGTGTTAGATGGCTCTGTTCCTCGTGCCTATGAGCGCTCATCTAGCCACTGGCGGCCGTCTTTTTCATCACAAGCTATCGACACACACACTGGCACAACTGCACACAACTTGTGTGCTGGATTCTGTTTAGTTGTTTAGTGATCTAGTTTCAAGTTTGCTAGCCACTGGCCCTGGCGTGTGTGTGTGTGTGCGCCACTGCTACCCATACGCGCCGACACTCTGGCGCCGTGGCGGCCGCGATAACCACGAGAGACTTGCGCAAGTGGGCCGCGAGTTCGCGCGCTCAACGCCGGCCGGCGTCGCCGACGACTCGCTGGCGCATGAAACAATTCCTCAGCCGAATGACAAGCTCCACTGACTTTCGATTGGACTTTTATTCGTCCGCTTCGAACTCGAGCTCGAGCTCGAGCTCGACCATGGCCAAGCCCAGCCCAGCCCAGCCGACTCTCACTCTACCCGCTCCCTACGACTACATTAGTCTGCTCATTTGGTCTCGCCGAAGTGCGCCGATCGGTCGTGTCATGCAAATCCTCGCCGCCGGCCAACTGCTCTGACGCCGAGCCATTCGAGCGGACGCGTCGCCGTGAGTTTATGTCGCCGACTCGCCAGCGGCCGATGCGATGTTGTCGACTAGTGCGTTTGCCGTTTCCATCGGCGTCGCCGCCGCCGGCCAGTTGGCGCGGCCACACAATTGAGTCGACAGTGCGCGCGTCATGTGTCATTATCTTGACTTGCAAGTTAGTTGTCGTCGCTACGCCGCCGCCGCGCGTCAGTGCGAGCGATCATTGTGGACTCGCTCGGCGCCGGACACTCTCACCTGGCGAGACGGCCACGATAAACCATTAGCGAGCGGGAAATTGTCCTCGTCGTCATGGTCGTCGTGCTCGTCGGCGTCGTCGGCGTCGGCCGGCGCCGACGCACTTCGAGTTCGAGATGAGTTTCGTTTTATGAAACTCGACAGAGTCGAGTGGAGCTCATCAAATTTGCGCCTTCTCGAGCCACAGACTCGAGAATTAAACGCCGTTCGGGCGGCGTCAATCGCTCGGACCGCTCGCGACCGATTGGCGCTCGGGCGACTCAAGACTCGCTCGGCGGCGGCGTTTAATGTGTCCGGAAATCACCTGCCACTGGCGCTGAGATCGGCAAATTTTCAGGCTGGCGCTCGTTACACATGTTACACCTCAACACCTGCACGCAACAATTTGCAGCTCTCATTTGGCGGGCCTGCTCGCCGCCTGCCCGATGCGAGAGCTGGCCAGCGCGCTCTCGCAACCGCCCTCACTTTAGCCTCCCTCTAGAGGCGAGTTATTTACGAGTCCGCGCGGCCTGGGTCGCGCTCGTACACCTGGCCCTCGCTCGCCACTCTTGTCCGAGCCTATGCACACTCGTGAGAGGTTCCATATGCGCGCATCGGCTGTGTCCTGGACGTGGTCTTGGCTCTGCTCGACCTCGCGCGTGTCTCAGACTCGGCCTTGCGAGCTGTCAGCCTGCGGCCCAACGTCGCCGAATGCGCTCATCTGATGCCCGACGACCACGAGGCGCCGCATCATTTCATTTGGCATTGACTCATTGGCTGAAATTCTAACCCACACGAAGGCTGAGGCAGTAGCGGTAGCAACAACAACAACAACAACAACAACAGCATCGACAACATAGTTTGCCGATGCTTAGGCTGCTCGCTGTGGGGCGCCCGACGGCGTAGCTGTAGAGCGGCGGCCAAGGCCAAGTTCCGCAGTGTTAGCGCGTCGATGGCGCGACCGCCGTCGAATGGCAGAGGCGTGGGCGACAGTGCGCGGCGCTGGTGTTTGCATCAGCTGCCGACTTTCTGCAAACAGCAGCCGGGTCGCGCACTCATTCAATTAGGCGCTCGTGCAACTGAATCATCATGAGCAATCATAATGGACAGACTCAGCCGAGCGCGCGCACGCACGCAGTCGGTGTAATGTTCCTGTTGTCTGTAGACTTTCGCTCTCGTTGCAAGCGACCGGGCATCTGGCGGCGGCGGCGGCGGCGGCGGCGGGGGTGACGACGGCAGCGGTTCGTCAGTGTCGTTGGCGAGCGCGCGCCGCTCGATTGAAACACTCGGAGTCCGCCGCTCGAGTGCGCCCGCAAACAACTCGCCGGCCGATGCACAGCCACGGGCGAGGCTGTCGATCGTCCCGGTGATTAGAGCTCGTCCAGAGCGACGGGCTATTGTTCGTATTGCCAGGCGCCCGTCTGATAAGCGACTGCTCGGCTGAGTAGTGCGCAAGAGTTAGCTTGCGATGTCGTGCGCGCTGCCTCGATGGGAAGCGGCGCCATCCATAAATTGAGCGCCGCCACCGACGGTCGCGACACACTTTCGCCATTGCCCGCATGCTCGCGATCATTGTTGCGCAATTGTCGGCCGTCGCCTCCTCGTAGTCGCGCCCATTCCAAGTTGCGCTCTTCAGGCTCAACTGTTGCACAGACTCGCGCCCGCATCGGTGGCCGGAACTTTGATTGATGCGTCGCGTGGGGCCCGCGCGCTCTCACCTGGCGCGCGCTATATAGAGCGTCCAGAGTGCTCAAGACCGCGCGGCAGTTGTAACCCGAGGCAGAATGCGCGAGTTGCTGGCGCCCGACAGCCAGCCGGTCGTCGTCATATGTCGGGCGGCCATTTTGTAGGCACGTCGGCGCCAATGTTTTCTTAAGAACTCGGGGGCGCCCGCCCGGGATAATGGGCACTCGGTCGGCTGCAGCTCTCGGGCGCCTTCTTGCGAGCGAGCCCAGCGACATCGCAACAAGACTCGAGTCGACTCGGCGGCCGGAGGGTAAAGTTAGCTGAGTGTAACAGCGAGCTGGCTTGTCGATCGGTTTCGAGCGAGCGAGCGAGCGCCCGCACTCACGTCGTCGACGTGCTCGTGTGGCGATTCGGCATCGCTGTGCGCTCGACGACGTGGGCGGCCCGCACGGAGCGCATCCAGCGACTCGCAAGTCGGTCTGTCTATCTGTTTGTCAGTGAGCGAGAGTGACTTAGTGAGCGATCTGGCCAGCGACGAAACCTTCAAAAGTGCTCGCCGAGTGCAGTCGAGTGCGCCGCCGCGCAACACTGACAGCAGCCATAAAGAAGGCGGCCCAGTGAGCGCGCAATTGCGGGGCCGAGATCCGCCCCCGCGCGCCGCATCCCACCGGCGGCGACGGCCAACATTCTGCCGAGCCGAGAGCTCTGCGATGCGCTCGCGGGAGGAGCGAGATTATAACGTAGATTAGCAGCGGAGGCGCCGCGTTTGCAGGATTGAGAGGTAACTCTCTCGCTCGCTGACGACAAGCGAATGCGAGATGCCGAGTGCTCGTGTCGGCGTCAATGTGAGCTTGGCAGCGCGCTCGCGCGCGGCCCACCAGCAAGGGCACAATAATATGCAAATATCAGGACAAGCCCAGCCGCAACTTTTGCCGCCAGCCGCCGTCGCCGCGTCAACGAGCTTGATGCATTTGCGCGGCCGCGCGATCGCAACGCCGCGCCGAGTTGATAATAATTGGAACAATTAGACCCTGAGCATGAGCGGCTGACTGTGTGAATTGGCGCATTGAGTTGTGTGAGTTCGTGTGCGCTCGAGTGTTGCCAGTCGGCGAGACCAGAGGGAGCGAGCGTATCCTACGAGCCCTCGGGCGCGCGCTAATCCGCGCCGCGTGCCCGGCTTAGGGCGCGCCTCAAGCAATGTCTGCACCTGGCTCTCTCTCGGCGCACCGCAAGCGCACGCACCGAGCTAACGCCCCGCCTGCGGACCGCTAACTTCCTGCCTTTTGTCGCTTTGTTTCATCTCCAACGACGAAAACGACAGCAACAACAACAACAACAACAACAACAATAATCATAGTAATAATAATAATCATCGAACTTGCGAGTGAGCACGCAACGGCGTGGGCGCGCCGAGCCGAGCCGAGCTGTCTACCGTCAAGCGTATCAATCAGACTCGTCGAGATTCGCGCCATCTTCTCATCAACAATTAGACGGCGCCACGCTCGCGCACGCACGCGAGCCTCTCGACAGCGCTCAAGTCTCGCACGTTCCAACTCTTCACTCGGGCGCTCTACTTAGTCGCACGAGGCACGTTGGAAAGTCGGAAATGGCGTCAGTTTAACGTACAGAGCGGCGGCTGGCCGGCGACTCATTGTGTGATGCGCGCGCCAACATCTCACACGAGATACTCGCGCGGGCAGCCAACTCGGATTGTGATGGGGTCCACTCGCTTTAAACATCTGCACTTTGTCTCAAACATCGCGCCTGCCGGTGAGCCTGTGGCGCCCTCATCGACCTGGCTAGGGCCTGATGAACTCGCCTTCTGCGCAGACTATTATGCAAGCCGAGATGGCCGGCTACTCGACTCGAGTCGACACCCCAAAACCAATATTTATTCGCCGCCGGCAAGCGTATCCTCGCCCGTCTGCATAATGAGGCGCGCATCAAGCACACCATCCGGCCGCTGATTACAATTGTTCTCTTCGTCGTCGTCGTCGTCGTCGTCGTCGTGATTGATCAGTCACTCAGTCTGTCAGCCTCTTGCGCTTGCATAATAACCCCCATCTTGCCACCGCCGCTCACCTGTTCGTTCGCAAGTGCTCTTACCTGTGCTCTCACCTGTCCGTCGCCACCTGCGCTCACCCGGCCGCTCACTTGTTGCCTTTTGGCGTCGCAATACGACCGAGCAGAGCAGCATTTCGGCTGAATCAGGCAGTAATC
>SNVD02008318.1:0-32711 GCA_013180625.2 Boswellia sacra | reverse complement strand
TCAAGCTTTCAACTTTACCATCAAGCATAAATCTGTAGTTCAAAATGTGGTGGCTGATGCCTTAAGCCGAAGACATTCTTTGCTGACCTCTATGCAAGTGAATGTTGTTGGGTTTGAGGTTTTAAAAGAGCTTTACAAGGGTGATCCAGATTTTGGCAAAATATGGAGTAACTGTAATGAGTTTTCATCTAACCAATTTGTTTTTCAGGATGGTTATCTACTCAAGGCAAACCAATTGTGTATTCCTCAATGTTTCTTGAGAGAATTAATCATTAATGAAGCACATGGCAGTGGCATTAGCGGTCATTTTGGGAGAGACAAAACTATTGCTAGTGTGAAGGAAAACTTCTATTGGCCGAAGATGGAAAGGGATGTGATGAAGCACGTGAAGAGGTGTACAATTTGTCATGTGGCAAAAAGTCATGGGCAGAACACTGGTTTGTACACTCCATTACCTATTCCTAATGATCCATGTGAAGATGTTAGCTTGGATTTTGTGGTAGGATTGCCTAGAACACAGCGAAACAAAGATTCAATCATGGTGGTGGTTGACCGATTTTCTAAAATGGCTCATTTTGTCCCCTGTAACAAGACAAATGATACGACTATGTGGCCGATTTGTACTTCAAGGAGATTGTGAAATTGCATGGCATTCCTAAGGCCATAGTCTCAGATCGTGACCCAAAGTTCTTATCTCATTTTTGGCGTACGCTTTGGAGAAAGCTAGGGACTACACTTAACTTTAGTTCATCTTATCATCCTCAAACAGATGGACAAACTGAAGTTATCAGCAGAAGCTTGGGAAATCTTCTGAGGAGTTATGTTGGTAAGAATTTACGGCAATGGGATCTTGTTTTACCCCAAGTTGAGTTTTCTTACAATAGATCATCAAGTCAAACCACTGGTCATAGTCCTTTTGAGGTTGTTTATGGCAAGAATCCAATAAGTCCTTTGGATTTAGCTCCTATTTCTTCCAAAACTCAATTTAGCAGAGATGCAGAGGAGAGAGCTAAGAACATCAAGAAACTACATGAACAAGTTCGAGAGAAGATTTTGAAGCAAAATGAGAGGTATAAAGCTACAACAAACAAATATCGGAAGTATGCTGAGTTCAAAGAAGGAGATCTAGTGTGGATACACCTTAGAAAAGAAAGGTTTCCTCTAGGCAAATATGCCAAGTTGAAGCCTAGAGCTGATGGACCATTCAAAGTTTTACAATGCATTGGAGAGAACGCTTACAAAGTTGAGCTACCTGAGCATTACGGTGTTTCCAACACATTCAATGTCTCTAACCTTAGTCCTTATCTTGAAAACAACAACCAAGACTCGAGGTCGAGTCTTTCTCAACCAGGGGAGCTTGACACAGGAGTGTTGCAATCCATGGGATTCATGATAGATCATCAAGGGGTGCAAATTATTACAATGATCAAGAGTGCACATGAACCATAATGAGGGATAATTTCGTAAAAGAACTGATATTGCTGTGTAGAGAATTAAATGTCAAGATTTATGGCTGTAAAAGATCTTGAAGTCAGTTTTCTAACACATTTGTCAATGTGTCATTTTGGAGTTGTCTGCAGGGATTTATGAATATCTCTTCACAGCTGGTTCATAATGAATGCTGCATTAAAGTCCACATTAGAATTTGAATTTTCTAGCTTAGTTGGTTGGAATTTGAATTTCTAGCTTAGTTGGTTGTGTCTTTATTACCTAATGAGTTTACTTATGAGTCTTAGTCAATAAATGAGTTGTCAATGTAGTAGTTGAGCTGTAATTGTTGAAATCATTTAATTATTGTCTTTTACCTATGCTTGGAGGGCTGTTCCAAGTTATTTAAGTTCTAAAGTTGTGTATTCAATGGAGAAAAATTTTGAATTCGAATTTGAGTGAAATTTCAGTGTTTATACTGATTTCTCCTTAACTCTGTATCTCTTGGTGGATTCCATAGAGTGGTGAGTTAGTTTAAGCCCTGTATCCTTGGGTTACATCCTTGGGTGGTGAATTATCTGTATCCCATTGGTGTTTACTTTGGTGGTGAGCTTGTTATCCCTTTCAAAGAGTATTTGTTAGGTTCCATTTTATTTGTTCCAGCCATTGGTTGAGTTGATAATCAACTTGAAGATCCTATCCTCATCTATTATAATCTAGCAGCCCGGTATCAGATTTGGTATTAGAGCCATATCTCGAAGATCCGGTATCAGATTGGTATCAGAGCCATATCTCAAAGATCCGGTATCAGATTTGGTATCAGAGCCATATCTCGAAGATCCGGTATCACGCAAGCACATTTAGGAGCATCAACGCCCAAAGTCTAGTCATCCGTACTTTATAAATTTTAAATATAGCATTTTGAGGAAGTGAAGGGAAATATTTACGAAGGTTCGATAGAAAGATATCGGCATCCATTGAAGAGAAGAAAAGGAGAGATATTACCGATAATGCGATTGAGTTTGTTCTTATCCCAGATATGCAAGTTTCAAACCTTCGAACAATGGCTTCAACTCCCGTTTGAATGTTTCCTCAAGCTGTTGCACAACTGAACTCGAAGCACGGAATAATCAAATTAAACAAAAGAAAAGAAAAGAAAAGAAATTAGAGACACATAAAAGAAATAAAAACACAAGAGCAAATGAAAGTCAAAAACAAACAACAAAGCAAATGAGACAGATGGCAAAGAGAGATAAAACCTGATCAATTATAATAGCCCATGAGAGAAATCTCCTCAAAACACAAAAACTGATTGTTACTACCTTCTTTTCTTTGTCTCTTTTTATTTATGTTTCAAAAACATTGGGTTGCATCCCAATAAGCACTTGGTTTAACGTCCTCAGCCTGACGTTACTTGCCATCACCCATCAAGATAAGCTGGCTCCTAGAAAGGTACCTACTTGATGTCCTGCATCACTAAATTCTCATAGTAAGGCTTCAACCTGTGCCCATTCACCTTGAATACTTTGTCGGTTTTTAAGCTCTTGATTTGCACAACACCATGAGGAAAAACATTAGTAATAACAAAAGGTCCAACCCATCGAGATCCTAATTTACCTGGAAATAACTTGAGGCGAGAATGAAATAAAAGAACTTTCTGTCCCACTTCAAAATTCTTCCTGGAGATCATTTTATCATGAAATGCCTTAGTTCTCTCCTTGTAAATTCTGGAATTCTCATAGGCATCATTTCTAAGTTCTTCCAATTCTTGCAGTTGAAGCTTCCTTTGTTCTTCAGCAGCATCTATCTCCATGTTACAAAGCTTTACTGCCCACCATGCTTTGTGTTCAAGCTCTACTGGAAGGTGACATGGCTTACCATAGACTAACCTATATGGAGACATACCAATAGGTGTCTTGTAAGCAGTTTGGTATGCCCAAAGTGCATCATTCAATCGTAGGCTCCAATCTTTTCAGTTTGGATTCACTATCTTCTCGAGAATGGACTTGACTTCTCGATTTGAAACTTCAACTTGACCACTAGTTTGTGGATGATATGCAGTAGACACCTTGTGAGTGATGTTGTATTTCTTGAGCAAGGCTTCAAATGATCGGTTGCAGAAGTGTGTCCCTCTTCGCTAATCATGGCTTTTGGTGTTCCAAATCTCGCAAAAATGTTAGATTTCACAAAATCTACAACAACTTTAGAATCATTAGTTCTCGTAGCTTTTGCTTCCACCCATTTAGAAACATAATCCACAGCAAGTATAATGTAAGCATTACCAAAAGATGAAGGAAAAGGACCCATGAAATCAATACCCCACACATCAAAAATCTCAACAACAAGTATAGGGGTTTGTGGCTTTTGATTTTTGGCACTTAAATTACCTGTCCTTTGACAACGATCACAAGCTTTGCAGAATAGATATGCATCTTTGAACAATGATGGCCAGTAGAATCCACAATCAAGAACTTTGAGGGCTGTTCTTTTTGGTCCGAAGTGACCTCCACATGCATAAGAATGACAGAAGGTTAAAATTGAATTAAATTCAGATTCAGAAACGCACCTGCTTATCACTTGGTCAGAACAATGCTTCCATAAGTACGGATCATCCCATATGTAATACTTGGCAGTGTTCTTGATCTTGTCTCTTTGAGCTCGAGTCAAGTCATGTGGTAGCTTCTTTGTAACCAAGTAATTGACAATATTTGCATACCAAGGCGTTGCTACATGTAGAGACAGCAATTGTTCATCCGGAAAACTTTCTTGTAATGGCAGTACATCCTCATCATGGACAATGCGACTGAGATGGTCTGCAACTAAGTTTTCACTTCCCTTCTTATCTTTGATCTCCAAGTCAAATTCCTGTAAAAGGAGTATCCACCTGATAAGCCTTGGTTTAGCATCTTTCTTTATGAGCAAGTACCTCAACGCTGCATGATCAGAATAAATGGTTACTTTAGTACCAATCAAATACAAACGAAATTTTTCTAAAGCAAAAATAACCGCCAGGAGCTCTTTCTCAGTTGTAGAATAATTAAGCTCAGCATCATTTAAAGTTCGAAATGCATAGTAAATGGCATGTGGAATTCTGCCAATTCGTTGACCCAAAACGGCATCCACAGCGTAGTCAGTTGCATCGCACATGATCTCGAATGGATGATCCCAATTCGGAGATTGGATTACTGGAGCTGAAGTCAAGAGTTCCTTCAGTTTCTCAAATGCCTCTTTGCATTTCTCATCAAATTCAAAGGCCACATCATTCTGTAATAATCTGCATAGGGGCAATGCTATCTTCGAGAAATCTTTGATGAATCTAAGATAAAAACCTGCATGACCAAGAAACAAACGAATATCCCGCACACTTGTGGGAGGTGGTAAGGAACATATAAGATCTATCTTGGATTTATCAACCTCTATACCCTTAGCAGAAATAACATTTCCCAAAACTATACCCTGATCTACCATAAAATGACATTTCTCCCAATTCAGAACAAGGTTAGTTTCTATACATCTTTGAAGTATAAGGGTAAGGTTTTCAAGGCATTTATCAAAAGAATCACCAAAAACACTAAAGTCATCCATAAATACCTCAATGATGTTCTCAACATAATCAGAGAAAATACTTACCATACACCTTTGAAAAGTGGTAGGGGCATTGCAAAGACCCAATGGCATGCGTCGATAGGCAAATATACCGAATGGGCAGGTGAATGTAGTTTTCTCTTGATCCTCAGGGGCAATGACAATCTAATTGTATCCTGAATAGCCATCAAGAAAACAAAAATGAGAATGACCTGCTAATCTCTCCAGCATTTGATCAATGAATGGCAAAGGAAATTGATCCTTGCGAGTTGCAGAATTGAGCTTTCGATAATCAATACAAACTCGCCACCCGGTTTGGATACGAGTGGGAACTAGCTCATTATTGTCATTCTTAACCACCGTAACACCAGATTTCTTCGGAATAACTTGGACTGGACTCACCCACTTGCTGTCCGAAATTGGATAAATCACACCCACATCTAACAATTTCATGATTTCTTTCTTGACAACTTCCATCATTGGAGAATTCAACCTCTGCTGTGCTTCTCGAGTGGGCTCGAATCCTTCTTCTATTAAGATACGGTGCATGCATATGGCTGGGCTAATACATTTGATGTCAGCGATTGTCCACCCAATGGCTGTTTTGTGATCTCGAAGTATTCGGATGAGTTTCTCTTCTTGTAATAGTGCAAGGCCCTTTGCTATTATGACTGACAAAGTATTTTTCTCACCCAGGAATACATGCTTCAAATGATCTGGAAGAGGCTTAAGCTCCAAGGCAGGTGCTTTCATCACAGAAGGAAGAAGTTTCTCATTAGATAAAGGCAATTCAATGTACGAAACATCATACCTGTTTGTGATGATAGCTATAGTCTCATCCAAGCTTGCCACAGCTTCCTCCACTTCTTTAGACACTTGTATCAACTTTCTCGATTCTTTGGAATTTTCTGCCCCTATGTGCTCACTAATGGCTACTTCTAATGCATCCTTGTGAGTTAACTCAAAAAGTTGTCGTGCCAAAGAATCGATAACATCCATTGCAAAAACAAAATGCAAGTCACTAGGGTACCTCATTGCCTCAAAAATATTGAAACGGATCACCTAGCCATCAAATTCCATGGTGAGAGTGCCATCATGAACATCAATCTTAGTTCGGGCAGTTTTCAAGAATGGTCTCCCCAAAAGAATCGGTGTTTGGATTGGGAGATGTCTCATCCTCCATTTCAAGAACATAAAAGTCTGCTGGAAATACCAATTGATTCACCAGCACAAGCACATCTTCCACAACTCCCTTGGGATATGCATTAGAACGATCAGCAAGTTGAATTACAATACCAGTTTCCGCAAGGGGTCCAAGATTCAAAGAAGCATAAATAGAATATGGCATGACATTAATAGATGCTCCTAAATCTAACATAGCTCTTTCAAACTTGGTATTACCAATGGTGCATGGAATGGTGAACGTACTTGGATCTTTGCATTTTGGGGGAATTTTTCTTTGCAATACAGCTGAAAAATTTTCCTCCACACTTACCTTCTCATTTCCTTTAACTTTCTCTTGTTGGTGCATAACTCCTTGAGAAATTTTGCATAACGAGGTACTTGTTTAATAGCATCCAGAAGTGGTATATTTACCTTGATCTTGCGAAAAGTTTCCAGGATTTCCTGCTCTTATTCCTCCTTTGATTTTGCAAATCTGCTAGAAAAAGGTGGAGGAGTAACATATGAAGGAATATGGGTTTTAGGATTTACCTTAGAAGATGATGTTTTATTCATGGTGGAAGTGGTTTCATCCCTTTCATCAGCTTGTGATTTCTTTGGTGGAATCTCTAATTGCTTTCCACTTCTCAAAGTTACAGCACTAGCATTTTCTCTTGGATTGATCACCGGCTGAGAAGGTAATTTTCTGGAGCTTTGACTCTCAAATTTGCTTATGTTACTGGCCAATTGTCCCATTTGATTTTTCAGGTTTTGAATACTTGCCCTAGTTTCCTGCTGAAATTGCATTGTGTTAGTGGCAAGTGCTCTAACAATATCCTGGAGAGACATACCTGAATTTTGTGGAGCTGGTTGTGGTGTTGGTGCTGGTTCTGGTATTGGTGGTGGTTGTGCTTGAAATGGTTGCTGCACCCTTGGTTGATTGAAACGTGGTGGTCGATTTGGTATGGCATTTGGGGCGATTGGTTGACGATTCTTATATCTTAAATTAGGGTGATCTCTCCATCTAGCATTATAAGTATTGGAGAAAGGGTCATACCTTTGTCTTGGTTATCCTGAAAATCCACCCATGGCATTGGCATTGGTGGTGGTTGTGCTGTAATGTACTCTACAAGTGCATCTCCAAAGTGATTGTGAATAGGTTTAAACCAGTTTTACCTGATGTAATTGGGAGTTCACAGTTTGCTTTTGTTCTTGGTCGGAGGATCTCTGATGCCATCCTATTGACTCAAGAGCTCATGTATAATTACCATCTTGGGTGCTCGCCTCCCCGGTGCGCTTTAAAGGTGGATATTCGTAAAGCTTTTGATACTGTTAGTTGGGATTTCATTCTTTTGGGGTTAAGGACGATCGGTATTCCAGAGTGTATGGTTCGATGGATCGTGACATGCATGTCTTCTGCACGTTTCTCTATTGCTTTAAATGGAGAGTTTCATGGTTTTTTTCCCACCTCCAAAGGAGTTCGACAGGGTGATCCGTTGTTACCATACCTTTTTATGTTGGCAATGGAGGGTTTGAATGGTATTCTTCGGGAGGCTTCTCAGAGGCCTGGTTTCCGATATCATTGGAGATGTCAGTAGGTCTCTCTCACTCATCTTTGTTTTGCAGATGATCTGATGGTTTTTTGTAGGGCAGATGCGGGCTCTGTTAGTGTGGTTCGTAATGCTTTGCAGGAGTTTGCAGAGCTCTCTGGTTTAGTGACAAATTCTGTTAAAAGTCATGTATTCTTTTCTGGAGTCAATGATGAGGACCGAACTGTGTTGCAGGCCATCTTGGGTTTTCAGGTGGGGAGTCTGTCAGTTAGATATTTGGGAGTGCCTCTGATTAGTACCAGATTGCGCCCTTCAGATTGTACTCCATTAATAGAACGGATTCTATCGAGGGTCAGGTTATCGACATCTGCTATGTTGACTTATGCTGGCCGTCTTCAGTTAATCAAGTCGGTACTTTTTTCCATACAGGTCTATTGGTCGTCCATATTCATATTGCCAGCAACTGTGATACAGAAGATTGAGGGTATTCTGGCTGCTTTCCTGTGGAGAGGGACCTCTTTGTCTCGTTCTGGGGCCAAAATAGCTTGGGATTCGGTTTGCTATCCGTTAAAGGAAGGAGGATTGGGAATTAAGCGAGTGAAGAAATGGAATTAGGTCGCTATTCTAAAGCATGTTTGGAGACTTCTTTCTGATAAGTCCTCCACATGGTCTTCTTGGGTTCATAAAGTACTCCTTCGGGGCCGCTCGTTTTGGAGATGGTCGTGACACCTCATTTTGGCAGGATTACTGGTTGCCACAGGGGCGTCTTTGTGATTTGTTTTCTTTCATGAATCTTTCATCTACAGGTCTTCCCTCAAATGCCAAGGTCTCCGCTATTATTCAGGATAGGGATTGGACTTTTCCTGATGGTGGATCGGCCCTTGGACGAATTTGGGACTCTATCAGCTTCTGGCCTATGATGGGGACTCCTGATCGTATTGTTTGGAAGGGCCACACCTCTGGAGTTTTCTCCATTGCCTCAGCATAGGAGTTTTTACGGAGTAGACAAGCCGTGAATTCATTTCATCATCTTCTTTGGTTCCCTGGCCATGTTCCAAGACACTCTTTTATTCTTTGGTTTGCCTACTTGGATCGTCTTCGTACTATGGATCGATTACAGCGTCATGGCATGTTATCCTCTTCGGGCTGTGTTCTCTGTGCCTCAGCAAATGAGACTCATGAGCATCTTTTCTTTAGATGTCCTTTCTCATCTTCTATATGGGAGGAGATTATAGCTAAGACTCTCATTATTTGGCCATCTTCTGATTGGCTCACTCTACTTCATTGGACTTCTCTTCATCTTCAGGGCAGAAAGAATTTTGAGCATATCCTTGCACGTTTGGTCTTTGCTGCCACAGTTTATTTTCTATGGTATGAGAGGAATGATCGTGTGTATCAGCAGCGTCGTCGGATTTGTCATCAAGTGATTGATGAGATTTTTACCTTGGTTCGCTCTCGGCTTCTAACCTTGGAGGCCAAGTATGTGATCACTCCTCAACTTCGTGCCATATGGGGTCTTCATCATTAGTTTGTTTTCTTGGACTTTATTTTGCTAAATTGGGCTAATACGCCCTTTTGTTTTTATTGTTTGGGTGATCTTGGCTATGTTGTGATTGGTTTTGGGCCTATGCGCAATCGTTTTGTCTAGGGCCTTTAGCTTTATATTCTGTTTATTCGTTTGAAGCCTTTGGAGCTTTGTTATTTCCTTTTGGACTTGTGAGTACTAAATACTCTTCTTGGGGTATACCCCTCGTATATTGTACTATCTTTTTTCTTTTTATGTGAATAGTAATTTTTCCAAAAAAAAAAAGAATAAATCTTTAAGGAGTCGGAGCAGCAGAAGACGAAAACTAGCTTGATGGTAGAACTATTGTTACTGTATAAGCTGTCACTGAGTGAAGAAACAGCAGAAGCCTATGAGCGTGCACATCAGAAGCCATGATTTGATTACATTGCAAGCCTGGGTTACATATTTATTTTTCAGGTTGCTTTTGGAGATTTATAACTTCACATTTTATAGATGTACAAGGAAGAATAAACTGAAAGCCTCACTTCTCGTCCCACATGGGGTTTTACTGCAAAAACATTTTATAGTGACGTTATATGCAGCTTGCACCAAACACTCTGAAAGATATGACGTCCTTCCACCAAAAGAAGGGTAAGCGATAGTTTCCTAAGAATTCATAAAGTACAAATTCCTCCCTTAAATTTCATTTAAAAAAAATAGTCGATTCTTTGAAATTGTTATGAGAAAAGATTTTTTTTTTTTATTATCTAATCATGTGTCAAATTGTTAAACAAGATGATCAAATTGGCTTCCTAAACAACTTAACAATTGTCAGTAGCTGCTAGACATATGTTAAACAATTGAGCAATGCGTCGAATTGTAAATTGCATACACATTTAAGAAAATATAGGCAAATTTGGTACTTCAAATTCAACTCAATTAAGATATATAAAATTTTTAAAATGTTAGCTATTCAAAAAAATAAAAAATAAAAACTATGCATAATTATGGAAATAATTGAGAGTTCAAAAACTCTCATCCCTTTGAAAAAAAAAAGCAAAAAGACAACAATACAAAATGTCTCCCTTAAATACCATAGGGTAAAAGGAAAATTTTCAACTTTTTTGAGATTTTACCAACTAGTAGTAAATTTTGAAGAAAATTGTCATTTGACAAAACTTCAGACAATAATTTTTATTTAAAGCCAAAAAGAAAATAAAAAATCAAGGTTGTAGCAACTACTGCAATGGGCATTTCATCAAAAAGAGCTTAAGCAGCTCAAATGCTTCTCATTTGAGTATCCCATCTGTGAGACTGCAAGAACTAAAACAGTCAACCGTATCCAGGTTTAAACCTCCATGTTTTGATATGCTTGTTAGAGAGAAGATTGTCCAAAATGCAGGTTCCCAGTCCTGAAACAGATTCACAGGTAGAAATCTAGCTACTTGCTCCAATTCCTAATTCCAACATATTCACAATCATCCATTGAGTTACACTTATCTGAGGTCCAGACTAACATTTACAAGGTACATCAAAATTCCATCAGAAGCTACAGCTGTGGTAAATAGCAACAATGTTATGATGCATCATTCACTAACCACTAACTCTTTAAGAGCCAAAGTAGTCCTCAGGTACATAAAATTTCAACCCAATGGCCTGCAAGCAAGAGAAACCATCTAGTCAACGAAAAAAAAAAGTGATATGATGGAAAACAGGTGCAATTTTGACAAATTGTAAGCTTCCATTAAGAATACTACACACATCAGTGTTGGCCAAGGAGAGAGCTGCGAAACTGTGCAAGGGCATTAGCACTAGTACAGCATGGTTACATTAATGATTCAAAAAGATAATACAAGCACATAACTGATAAGTTTTACAGTACCTCAGCAAATTTAATATCAGCATCACTGTGATCCTTGTCTCTACCAGCTGCATCACCAACATAAAACGATCTACAGAATTCAGAGAAATAAAATTTTGAAGTCAAATATCACATAACAGGAACTGTCAATACTGAGATTAACTAGATAAACAAGGAACGAGTTTTCTGTACAGCAAGTGGAGATAATTTCTATGCAAACTGAAACTATGCAGTTTACTAACATAAGTATAATCCATTTGCAAAACAATTAAATTTTCATATAAGAATTTCAAAGTCCTGAACTCATTTCACACAGTTGTTTTTCCATCCTCTCCAAGTTTGGAAAACTGGTACTGAAGCCCAAAACTCCTTTCTCCGTGAGCCTTGCTTCCACGGCTACTATTTATCATGCCACATTCACTTCAACTCAAATTATTTCACTCAAATATTTTTGTTGGGGCCACAAAAAGCATCCCAAAACTTTTAAAAATTTTCAGTGCACCCTAATTTCATTGAATTTGCTGCTTAAGGCTCTCACTTGAGTGCATGTGGTTCTGTCCCTGCAGATAAGGCACTTGGGCACTATCTCAAGCATAAAATCATTGTATGGGCTCGGGGAGGATCCTACATGCAAATCTTACCACAACAATAACGCAAAAAATTACTAAAAATACGATGAATAAGACAGGTTTGGGTCACTCTTTCCATGGAAGTGTATAGGTTAGAAACAGACTAAAAGCAAGAAAGGAAGAGGAAGATAACTGATCCATATCGATTGAAATGCCAGAGTTGAAATGTTTCTCCATGATATGCCACATTCCAGGTTTGGGCTTGCGAAAAGGATCTGCAGCTTTACCATCAGAACTACTTAAACCACAAGCAATAAAAACCTGCACAAGAAATTAGAAGTAAATTTCAAAATAATTTTGATATTATATGATAAAAACAAAAAATTTTGATGCTTCAGACGTGTAGAGATTCAGAAGAAAAATGAACCCCAACCATCTAGCTTTCTATTTTTAGTTCCCATGACAGATTTATGTAACAAATCACAAATGAATAGATGAAAGCTATGGCCAGAACAGATAAACGTTATGCTTATGTACCGGTTAGAGGATATAACGACTACGATTTAAATGAATAGAATCAAATACATATACATGGGGACACATTCAGAAAGTCAAATTTCTAAAATGTGGAATGCCAAACAATAATGTTTGAACAAAAAATCCAACCATTACGGTCAAAAGGAGAGTCCTTGACACAAACTGATAATTGCATGTCAAAACAACTACTCAACAGGTCAAAGTTTGTAGCATTAGCAATTTTACAGGCATATGGTATTTCAGTAACCCAATTGAGCAAACCTGAATTGGGACCTTCACGCGCTTGATGAAATTGTTCAGGCGTCCAATTTTTGAATCCACAGCTACCTGTCTTTTGTTTTTCCAGCGTTCAATGTTGGATTCATTGGTGAAAATTACCTAATCATCATGGAGACAATTTTCATACCAAACAATCAACTGAAACTACCAGAAATATAACAGTAGCAACAGAATCATAGCATTGCTTTAAATGCAAAAAGAATAAGAAAGCTTTTAGTGAAAAAAAAAAAAAAAAAAGAAACATACCAGCTTGTAGCCATCGTTATACAAGCTCTGCAGCTTCTCTGGTACTGAAGGATACATAAGAGACCAAGCATCTGCACCTGCTCTGAAATAAGAAAAAAAAAATGTGACATTTACGTTTTCAATCAGTTGCTTAAATAAAACCAAAAAAAAAAAAATGATGCTTAGCAACGTAGATTAAGCTAAATCAAAGATTCTAACATGCGAGAAATGCATGAAACAAGAATTATCACACATATAATCATGTGGTCCGGAATTTCCTGGATTTTGTTCTTCAAGACAAAGATTTTGGGACAAGACCACTAAAATCCATGAATTTTCAGTCCTATTAATTGAAGACCTAAGCGGCACTCAAGGGGTCTTCATCAAAGGGTCCACTTTCTCCCTTTCTCTTCATCACTGGGGTGGATGGTCTCAGACTGATGGAAAAAGCCATTCGTGCCAATCTTGTGGAGAGCACCTCAGTTGGGAGGGATAAAATCCTGCCATCAAACCTTCAATCTGCCGATGACACCATATCTTTTTCTCAGGTGATTAAAAACAAAAAAATCAACAACCTAGTAAAATTAATTGAAACTTCTAGTCCTATCTGGCCTCAAAGTGAATATGACTAAAAGCTTTATCATTCTTTGGAAAAAGTTCATTCTTTAGCCAATCAGTTTGGGTTGCCAGTCAGAAGTTAGCCAATTAAATATTTGGGTCTTCCTTTGAGGAATAATCCTAGATCCTCAAAAGTTTTTGGGACTAAATGGTGAAGAGAATTGAAAAAGGCTCGAGGGTGAAAAAAGGCTTTTCTTTCTAAAGGAGGGAAACTTACCTTAATTAATTTCATCTTGTCGGCAAATCCTACTTATCTTCTATCTTTATCCTAAACTCCTTATAGTGTTGCCAATACAATTGAGAAACTTATGGGACTTCCTTTTCTGAGGAAAGTAAGGAATCTCATCTTATCAGATGGGATACTGTCAATAGGCCTCAACGCAAGAGGGCTTATAATTGGTAGTTTGGAGAATAAAAGTAAAGCCCTTCTTGTTCAATGGCTTCAAAAATTTCGATTAGAAAAGGAAATTTTATTGTACAAAGTTTTTAGAGGTAAGTATGGGCTTCAAATGAATGTTGGGATGCTAATGTTGTGACGAATGGATCTTTCAAGGAGTTCTTCAAAAGCTACTTCCAATGTATATTTTTCGTTTCTTAACCATATCAAAATCGAACTTGTTGTGGGAAGTGGGAAGAATATTAAATTCTGTGAGACAATAGGATTGGAGAAGTTTTATTGTTTGAGAGGTTCCTTCATATTTATAGATTGTACTATACTAGAAATGAATCAATTTGTTTATTCTAAAGTTCTCATTCTTCTTTAAGTTTGAGTTGAAACTTAGAGCTATGAGCAATCCGCACTTGCAAATCCTATTTTGGATGGCTAACAGATTATGTGTCCCAACAGATTTCAAAGTCTTCAACCTGATTTGAAAGGCTTAAGTCCCTCCCCCATAAAATCCTTCTCCTTTTTTTTTTTCTTTTTTTTGAGGTGGTGGCTCAAGGAAAAACTAATATAATGGACATAATTCAAAACATAAATCCCTATATTTTTCTTTCTCCATCATGATGGGTGATGTGTAAAAACAAGGATGAGAATGCCCATCACCTCTTTCTCAATCGTGAAGTTGCTACAAATCTTTCTTTGGCATTGATTAAACAAGGAGTTCAAGTTTTCTTTGGCCACAAAAGGCTCTTGTAAATCTTTATGCATGGAGAATTTGTTCCATTTTAAGGAAAGAAAAAAAAGCTGATTTTTTTTTTTTTCTAAAGTAATATGGCAAGTATGATGCATCATGTGAAAAGACTTGACTTCTTGCTTCTTTGCAGGTGTCAATCTCAAAGGAATTCCAAGACTTCCACTGTTTTTTTATTATTCATCTTTAACTGGGATGGAGGCATAATTTTGACATCTTGTTTCTGGTTTCTTAAGGGAGAGGTTCTGTTTTTTGTATAATTTTTGCTTTGGATGGGCATGTGGTCCGTATTACACTTGTAATCTCTTCCTTGTTAAGTAATATAATGGAGGCAAACACATGGAACTATGAATTAATTTGGAGTCATATGAGCAACAAAGATCATGAAACGAATGCATAGACATTTTAGCAAATACATTCAATTATTGACCATTACCAGAGAACAAAAATGCAAAACTTTTTCTGGCAAACAATCATTATCACAATAACATGTATATTGAATAATTCATTAGAGATGAATTCCTCAAAAATAGATATGATAATACCGAACCTTTTCACAGATGTTTTCACAAGGCATCCATCAAAATCGAATGCAGCAATTTTCTTTGAATCATGAAGACCATCATCCTAGAAGTTTCAAAAGCATAAACCCAGATAAGCAAGATATGTAACCAAAGTAAAACATGTATGTTCAGTATTGCATTGTAAGAAAGAAGATAAGCACTTGGAAACACTAAAAGGTAAATCAGATTTCCCCCAAAAAAAAGCCACAATCAAGATTAGCAAATTAAGGTTGCGTTTTGGTGCGAGCTTTGTGTATTAGAATGAAAATATAAGATGTCTTTAGGTTCTAACGAAAAATAGATTGAACACGTGTTTAATTATGAATTTTGTTTTTGTTTGAAAATGAAAACATATATAAAAATGCATTTGGTTATTATACTTCAGAACATTAAAACAGTGAATAAATGTTTGGCTATAACCATTTTCGAAATTGTTTTCTGCTCAATTTGCAACTTAAAATCATATAATATTCAAAAAAATAAAGTAATATTGATAAAATTCATGGCTACATATAACAGTTTTTCTCATCTATACACAATTGAGATTACCACGTTCCATTGTTTACCATATATTATACTTATTTACTTGAAATGAGTATTATCATTATATCAAAAAAAAAAAAAAAAAAGATTAATAATGATTAAATTACATCACATCCGATAAAAACCAAAATAAGAATCGACATTTGATACACTTATCATAACACCCATATAATAAATTTAGACAAAAATACTAAGGTCTAGGGACAAGGAAAACAAATTTAGGAGAGGCAGCATAGAGTTTTCGGGTCATGAAGAGGCAGAAAAATATGCTGCAGTTTCCAGCCTAGTTTTCTGGCCGGAAGCAGCAGATTTTGCTGCCTCTTCAAGCCTAGAAAAATTGGCTTGAGCTGCAGTTCCAGCCCAACTTTCTGGGGTGGAAGCAGCGGTTCTTAGCTGCTCCAGAAGCCCAGATATTTGGAGTAGAAACTGCAGAAAACTGCAGTTCACAACCCAGAATCTGCTGCTGCTACCAGGCTAGAATACCGGGCTCTGAACTGCTGATTTCTGTAGTTCACAGCCCAGATTTATGGGTTGTATACTGCATATTTAAGCAATTTCCTAAGAGAGAGAACTAGCAGCAATTTGCTGCATAAATCTGCATTATTCTTGCAAAACATAAATAAATAAGAATAATAAATAAATACAGGAACATTCCAGTACACAAAAGATTAAAATTAACAATTTTTTCTGCTCCTCCTTGGATGACGAAAAAATAACAAGTGTAGTGGTTGTTGCAAGAAGACAAGAAGAGATGATCAGAAAAGAAAGAGAGAGTTGAAAACATTGAGAAGGTAAAGTTGGGTCAGAGAAGACAGCGGTAAAAAGTTGAGACAGATTCATGAGAAAACATATAAAAGTAGTTGTCGATTTTATGCAAAAATGTGCAGTAATAGTATTGTGCTTCGCAATTTTGTTTTTAAAAAATAAAACATGCATCCAAACACTTTCCACACATTCTACGAGATACCCAAACCGAAATATAAACAAAGGAAACAACAAATACATGTATCCAACACAACCTATACAAATGCAACAATGAATAATTAGCCACTACGAAATCCTTAGCGATGTTTTGTCACCATGAAACCCTCATCACACTATATTGTGAGACAGACAGATCATATCCAAAATTTTAAAAGATAAGATGACACAAGGCAAAAGCAAAATTGCCATCAGTAAGACCAGTTTCTCACCCGTTCAAGAAATATGATTGTCTGGAAAGCCTTCCAATTTGGTAACAGTTTGGCATCCTGAATCAGAAAGCAAAGGTCAATACATTTATGCTGGTGGATGGTAGCATAAAAAGCGATAAAGATGTGACCAAATAAAAATAAATAAATAAAAGGACTGCTATGGCGAAATGATGTCTGAAAAATATATCTTCTACTACATTGAGAATACATCATACCTTGTAAGTGTCCTTAATTTCAGAAACTGAAAATGCTATCTCCATATTAGCTTCTGCAGTAGGACTTGATAACTTGGAGGCATTAAATGCAAATGCAGGAGGAAAATATTAACTTTCAGCTTGCTAGTAAAAGATGGATGTCATTAACTTCAGGAAATATTATATTATTCCATTTATTTTTTTCTTTTTTTCAATAACCAGAAAATGATTGACAAAAGGTTGAACACTTGTACACTGACAAATGAAACAAAAACCTGTAGAACAAAGCTCAAAGGATGCTGTCACTTGGGAGGTGGGAATGGAAGGGAGAGAGGGAGAGAGAGGGAGAGAGAGAGAGAGAGAGAGAGAGAGAGAGTCACTACTAATAAGAACAAGTCATCCACCATGAAATGCTCATGAACCGAATCTTCAGATAAGAAATGGAAATGCTGATAAAAGTCTACAAGAATTGGTTTTCATTATTCTAATTTTTCTATTAGTTCCTTCAAATTTCATGTAATAAACATTTTTGGCATGTATCTGAAATTTTCACAATTTCCTCTTTTATAGCACTTTCCATCTTGTCTTTCATTCATTTCCATGAGCTGTTAACTTAAAACACTAAAATTTGGATACTTGAATGAAACAACAGTTTCAGCCACACAAAAAGATCTCACACAAGGGATAACACAGAAAAATATTAACCAAGCAATAATTCATTGTAAAACCTCCAAATCCACACACCAATTGAGAGAAAGAGCAAGAGAATTAATTACCTTTCTTCTCTTTGAATTTCCTTCCTCGACTTCAACCTCTTCTCTATTTTCATCTGCTTTTAGTAACTGGTTACAGAACAGACATAGCATGTGACAACAATAATAATACTATTATACCCAGTAACTGAAACCAAGGTTTTAACTGGTGTGTCTCATAATTTTCATACAGAAACTTAGAAAAGATGCAACCATAAACTGAATAACATTAACGAGAACATAGCACCACCAAAAGAAAGAGCAGAAAAGTCAAAGAGGGATATCAAGGGCATTAACTGGTGTTCTTGTTACAGGTAATTATGAGAATCAACTCCTACCTCTTCTGGAGATTTCTTGCATTCAACCACCAATTTCTTCAAAATTTCCTGATCACCTGTCTGACACATAGACCGACACCAAACAAAATTAATAAAGAAAATGAAAAAGCGGGTCAATTTTGCAAACTAGTGTACGTTTCCATGCCCAAAATCATTGTTTGGTTGCAGAGAAAATACGAAAGCAACAAAGAAATACCAAGAGAAAAATATTAATAAAAAGATAGAATTTATTTGAATTTCTGCATAGCATTTATTTGAATTTCTGCACTCTCTAGCTCCTAGCAAAATAAAACCTCCACTTATCATGCAAATAAAATAAATATTCTACAATTATCTAGAAAACATGATAAAGATAATAATCAATTTCCAAAAACGCCCATTATGTTTCCATTCGGACTTTTTCTTTCGTTCCCTCAAATTTCTCCAACCAAACAAAACCCTAAAGCCAGATTTGAAATTAACGCATTGTATTAATACAAATATTCTCAAAAATAGTTAAGACAAACAAAACCCTAAACCCAAAAGAACTGCAAACTTGGAAAACGGGGTCAAACCTCGAGCGAGGAGAAGCCTTTGATGGAGTCCACAAAATCAACGGCCTCCGAAAGGAAAGGGAAGCAGTCGGCATGGTGCCATTTGGTCAAATCAAACCCCCGAGAGTCCCTGGTGACGGAGCCCAATCTCAAAGCCTTGGCCGCAATCGTCTTTGAACACTTCTTGCACGAGGAGCGGCTGGATTTCGCGTACTCTGCAACGACTTTGGGAGGCATTTGTTTTGGGTTGTTTTGGGAGCAGCAGCAGAAACAGTGAAAGTGATTTTGTGTTTTGTGGAAACGGAACTGAAAGCGTTGGCGAATGATAAAATTAAGATTACAGGGGGGTGCACGGAAAGTATGAAAAAGGTTTAGCATACAGAGAGGAGTTTGTTGTCTTTCCGCAGAGGCGATGACAAATGAGATTATAAATTGATTTCTCAGATAGTCTTTCCCGCCATTATCAGTTACAGAGCAAACCAGCGTTCACTTTAACGAGTATTAATTAATTATGAAGTAAAAAATAAAAAAATTAAACCCTGAGGTTTGAAAATACTCCACAACAACCTTGCCGTTATCTACTAAAGGTTAAATTTAATGCAATAAGAAGAAGTCTGAATCACAATTCTATGTTTTTAAATTATATTTTCTTTAATATAATATTTAATAAACTCAATAAATTGATAAATCAGTAGAAAATTTTAATATTTTATTCATGATAAAAGAGAATAAATTATTTTATTTATTAAAAATTTCGGATTCTGGGCTGTTAATAGATATTATGCTAGTTCTGATAGATTGAAAGGGCAGCGGTCAGCTGCCATTCTTTTAAGGGATAATTCGAATTTACTCCTTGAGATTGGGCTTAAAAAAAATTGAGGACCTCAGCTTTCTGAAATCTAAGATTGCCCCTTGAGGTTACTGTAGCACCGTTAGATTTAACGAAAAATGTATTAAACCGTTAGATTTAACGAAAAATACATTAAATAATAACTTAATGTTAATATTATATTTAATAAAAAATATATTAAATAATAATTTAATGCTAATAAACAGTAAAATAGACTATAATACACTTTTCTAAATGGTTTGTAAAGCGTTAAGTTACTATTTAATACATTTTCTGTTAAATCTAACGGTGCTACAGTAACCTTAGGGGGTAAATTTAGATTTTAAAAAACTAAGGTCCTCAATTTTCTTTACACCTAACCTCAGGGGGCAAATTGAAATTTTTGACCACGTTATCTTCACTTTTTTTTAAACAATAAACCCTTTCAAAAATAAATAAATAAATTTTATTACTCAAAACTGTCTCCACATGCCCGTTAACATACATCAAAATTATTAAAACCGGGATAAATAATCTACCAAAAATTAATTAGAAACAATTATCCTAGCCATATGTGCATAAATACTCATAAAAAAATCCCTACACATTTTATGAATGTAACAAACGTTATAGAATTTAAATAATAAGGTTTTTATCTGTTAGTCTCAATGCGACACTTGTACATATGTCATATACATGACTTGTTTTGGATAAACTTATAATAAAAATAATGAGTCATATTCTTTCCTATATTTACTGTCTCTATAAGTATTTATTAGGAGGTATTTTATTCATATTAAATATCTATTATTAGATTAAAATATTATTTTAGTATCCTAGTTTGCTTAGGAGTTTATTATATTACTTCTTATATTATTGATCATTATCTTATAATTACCATTTAAGTCTGATTGAGATTCTAGCTGATATTGATGAGAATGACAACTGAACTTTATATACTATATAATGTTATTTTCTTTCAATAACTTATATAGTGATCACATTTCAAGATATTAGAAAAGAGCTTCAACGTTAAATTGAAATATGCCTTTGATTATGTTTTTTGAAAGTTTACTTATGTATAAAAGGGTGTAATCATGTATGAATTTTTGTTTAAACATGTTTTTTGAGAGTTTACTCATATATAAGATGGTGTAATCATGCATGAATTTTTGTTCAAATCTGTTTAAGTTAGTATTCACTTAAGAGAATTTGTGAGTTAAGTGTTTATGTAATTTAGTGTCAGACATGATTGTTATATGTTACTTAACAGTGTGCTGTTAAGTTATCAAAAACAAAGAGTGGGTAGTGTCATTAGAGTTTAAGATCTTATAGAGATTTTTTTTTAATCAAGATTAGGTCAATGTATGAGAGTGAGTCAGTATTACAGACGCACTTAATGTTAGAGATCTATAATAAGAATATGGAAGTTTTTCTATAATATGTAAACATTATTGTTATAAATGAATAAAAGTTATTACTTATAAATTACCCAAGTGTGACTATATCAATAATCAAAGGTTCCAAAGCTTGTAAATTGACAAAGTTTCTGTATATATGAGATATATCTAAGACATAGAACTTGCTCATAACTCAAAACTAGTTCACGACCTATAATAAAAGCTGGATGTTTTGTTTGGATAAGGTTGTTGTGTCATTTGTCTTCAATGGAAAAATGTTAGCTATGCTTTCATAAATATTCATTAAAAAATCACTACACATTTTATGAATGTAACAATTGGTATAGAATTTAAATAATCAGGTTTTTATCTATTAGTATCAATGTGAACCTTGTACATGAGTCTTGCACATGACTTATTTTGGATAAACTTGTAATAAAAATAATGAGTCATACTCTTTCGTATATTTACTGTTCTAGAAATCTTTATTAGGAAGTATTTTATTCATATTAAATATCTATTATTATATTAGGATATTATTTTAGTATCCTAATTTAATTAGGAGTTTACTACATTATTTCCTATATTATTAATCATTATCTTATAATTACCATTTAAGTTTGATTAAGATTCTACCAAATATTGATGAGAAAGGTAACTGAACTTCATAAACTATATAATGTTATTTTCTTTCTATAACTTGTATAGTGACCACATTTCAAGATATAAGAAGAGAGCTTCAACGTCAAATTGAAATGTGTCTTTGATTATCTTTTATGAGAGTTTACTAATGTATAAGAGGGTGTAATCATGTATGAATTTTTGTTTAAATCTGTTTAAGTTAGTATTCACTTGAGAGAACTTGCGAGTTAAGTGTTTATGTAATTCAATGTCAGACATGATTGTCATGTGTTACTTAACAGTGTGCTGTTAAGTTATCAGAAATAGAGAGTAGGTAGTGTCACTAGAGTTTACGATCTTGTAGGGATTTTATTTTATAAAGATTAGGTTAGTGTATAAAAGCGAGTCAACACCATAAGCACATTTAATGTTAGAAATCTGCCTTATGGTGTTTTTCTGTAATATATAAATATTATTGTTATAAATGAATAAAAGTTATTATTTATAAATTACCCAAGTGTGACTATATCAGTGACTAAAGGTTCCAAAGCTTGTAAATTGAAAAAGTTTCTATATATGAGATATATCTAAGACATAAAACTTTCTTATAACTCAAAACTAGTTCACGACCTATAAACAAAAGCTGGGCGATTTGTTTGGACAAAGTTACTGTGTTATTTGTCTTTCATGAGAAAATGATGAGTCTCTAGCCATTTAAAGTGAAAACTTTAAGACAAAGACACTTGTACATTATGAATGCATTAAACACAGATCACGTAAAAATTATCTATTTTGTGAAAATACTGTAGTTGAATATGAATTTCTACACTCAAGTACTAAAGGCATTATACCTTAATCCTGAGTGGATGGTGTATCTCTAGTACACAGGCTATGGTCTTTGATTAGAATAAAAAGTGATATCTAAAATAGTAAGGTCAATACCTTAGTTAGTTGGGATTGTATAATCTATATGCTAATAGACACTATACCATAGATATGGAATTCATGACTCTGAAAGGATTACATAACACCACCTTAATGGTTTTACAAGATTTTAATTGAGAGAATCCCGGTCGAGTGTTTAACAAAAGTTGTTCATTAAACTGAGATTTAATTTAATAAATCTGAACTCATTTAAATGGTGTAAAATTAGTATCAAGGGCTCAAGATATAATTGGAGAGTAACACATTATGTCATACCTAGCTCCAATTATTAGTATTCCACGAAAGGTAGTTATGTAAATATGATGTTCAATGGATAGGACTTAAAGAAATAATTTAATCAGATTAAATTATTAAGCTTTCTGTAAATATTATTTAATTGTTTGAACAAGGACTAGACTTGAATTATTTAATTTAATTGGGTTTATTAGAGAATAAAGCTCATGTATTAAATTAAATATATTTGATTAGCAAATGGGCTTATTAATTAAAATTAATTAAATAATATACTATTGGGCCAATTTAATTAATGAGATTAATGGACTTATACTTAATGTAATTAATTAAAAGCCTATACAAAATTGGGTTGGACCTAATTAAGGGTTAAAAGCCCAATTAAAGAGTTAATGAGATTAAGTTCTTATGCAACTAGGACTACTAGTTCTAAAACGCTAGAAAATTAGTTAGACAAAGCCTATTAGGATTAGGTTTACTAGTCAAAATTAGACAGAGATTAATAGAAACATAAAAGGATGAATTAGGTTAGTGTTGCGAGAGTTAAAGTGAATAAGCTGCTACTGTTTACTGGGTACTATTTACGCAACACTACTGACCTAGTTTCTGTTTACTGAATACTGTTCATATGTACTATTCATTAGAGACGTTTACAAACAGTATTCATGTGACTATTCACCAGTGCTGTCACTTGACACTGTTCATCCGGCATGGTCCATTGATTTTAAGATGTTGACACGTTTCGTTTAGACAATTTTCAGACATACCTAAGAGCTGAAGTGGTGAGAAAGCAAATCAAAATTTTGAAGCATGTGTTCACAAGATCTTGATCCTTGAGGCTATTCCACAGTTTTGAAGTGTTTAAATTTGGCACCGGGTTCCTACACCTAAAGATTGTACAAACAATAACTTACTAAATTGCAACTCTAAGCTATCTGTGAACATAAGTTTTTATAATCAAAGCATATAAATTGTCCTAATAACATTTTATATTACAGTCATCTGTTATATTATGTATAACTAATCCATACTTTGAGATCTTAATTATCTAATAATATTCTTAATTTCAAAAATAAATTTACATAATTAATACATTAAGGTTATAACGGTCATTTTGTAAACTTTTTAATAATAATTATAAAATGAATAACAAGTCATAAAATTATTTAGAAAATTTTCGTAAAAAGTCAATTATAATAATATCACGATTTTCTCTCTCCTGTACCGATTTCCTACTCTCCTCCGTTTCTTTGTTGATGGGATTCTATGTCCAAAATTCCGAATCTTTATTTCCTCCAATTCCTTCTTCTTTCCTCTCTATTTGATGATGATGATGATAAGTGAGAAAAGGCTTGTGTTTGGTTTCATTTCCTAAAGAAATCTATGGAATATATTATCTTTGTTCTTTATTATAGAAGAAGGATCTGTAAAGCGAATGATAGTCCTAGCCTAAAGCCAAAAGCCCACTATCACAACCAAGTAATGGTACCTAAAACCGCGTTTAAGTTATCACAAATGCTTTATTTGTTTTCCATTTTAAGATGATTGCAGCAATGCACCAAACTAGGTATGAGGAGGATGATGCATCATCGCTCCTGGTGGCGGAGGCATCGCCACTCTTGGCGGCTGTACTTGCAACGAAACTGGTTCTTGCACTCGTTTCGTCTCAGCTAAAGAAGGAGATGAAAAAGGAACAGTGATTCTTGAACCTTTTTTAATAATTTTTTTAATTTTTTTATTTTAATGAATTTGATGTGAAATTACAAATACAACTTTTGTGAAATTTGAAGAAGATTTACCTGTCTCCGTGGCCGCCGCTGCCATTAGCTCTTCTGGGTCTTTCTGTAATTTCCCTATCAAAGTGAAAGTAGAGCAGTGCAACAATGGAGTTTTTAGGTTCAAGGTTGCTGTTGTTAGATTCATGGCTTTTGGCTTTACATTTTGTTGTTTAAGTTTTTAGAATTTTGAGTTAATAATCTTTAAAACTCTGCATGAGAGTTCTGGAAGTATGCAGTTATAAGTAATATAACAATAAACTGTAAAGTAAATCGACACAGGAGGATTTTTACGTGGTTCGGTTGTAAAACCTACGTCCACAGACAGCTATAAAGCTGCAATTCACTAAGTTCTTGTTTGTACAATCTTTAAGACCTTTTACAGTGCTGACACACCCTCACACACTAACCTAATCTTTGTAAAATAAAATCTTCGCAAAGATCTTAAACTCTAGTGACACTGCTCACTCTCTATCGCAGATAGCTTAACAACACACTGTTAAGTTATAGATAACATACGACGTCTGACATTGAATTACATAAACACTTAACCCACAAGTTATCACAAGTGTTTACTAACTTATACAGACTCAATCAAAAACTCATGTACGATTTCTACCACTCATACTTGAATTTAAAGAATCAAATTAAAGAAGCATCCCAATTTGTGTTGAAGCTCTTCTATCAATTCATGGAATGTCAAAATCAAGACTCTCTCAAAGACATAACCAAATCAGCTAACTCGCCAATCTGTCTTCTACGTAATCAGCCCACTAGTTATGTAAATATAACATGGTATATATATATTGAGAGGCCTGGACGAAATCTCCAAGAAATCTTGTAAAAGATCTAAATCAAAATCATATTAGGATTAGGAGAAATAAAATAGGAAGTAATATAATTAAACTCCTAAAGAAATTAAGATAAATAAATATTCTCCTATTATAATTAGGATACAAGATACTATATCCTAATCTAAAAAGATATTTATTATAAATCAAATACTTCCTAAAATATAATTCTAGAAACAGTAAAATAATAATAAAAATAACATTATTTTTTTATCACAAGTTGATCAAAATATAACATGTGCATGATACATGCATGTTGACAAAAAATCTCGTCACCAACATTCTCAGTACAAGTGCTCAACACACACCACTCGACACTCAACAAGTTTGACACAACAGTCTCGACATGCGACACAATTGCGACACTTGATAAGTATCTATTTATGTATCATTTTCATATCAATTCGTCCATGTTTCTTTGCTATATTCCTTGGTATTTTTATGTTTTTGTGTGGTTTTGATGTTTGTAGGAGTTTTGGAGCAACTTGCACAAAAATGGAGTAAAACCCTTCATTTTCACCTCTGCTAGTCAACCATCTTCTCGGATTTAATTGTATTGATATACAATGAACCCGATGACATATTATATACCGTTGGAAAAGCTCTCGAAGTCTATTTTTGGAGAAATTTACGGTTTATAAATCCATTCAGTGTACCAAAAGTTGTAATCAAAACAGTGTGAGAAGTATAGAAATGTAATTCCACAAATCACTGTAGCATGTATAATACGGGACACTGTAGCAGGTTACTGTAGCAGAGTATTTAAACACATTTTAGGGTTTTATTTTCATAACTTGAAGAGGGGAGAACGTGGTGGAGGCTGCAGCTCTGGAATTCTTTCATCTCTTGGAGTTCTTGAAGGAGAAAGGAAGCTTGGAAAGAGGAAGAACTACAATCCAAAGAGAATTACATCAAATTTGCTAAGTTTTTCCCTTCCCTTTCATTTTCTGGAATGTCTCCATGTTGTATTGTATTTACCACGTTCTTAAACATGTGTAACTGAATCTGAATTGGTTGAGGGTGATTTCAAAGCCCCTGATATGGTTTTTGTAAGTTGATTGTGCAAGAAGTTGTTATCCAATTCTCTAATTGAAGTTGCTTGTATTTTCCCATGTCTAATGCTTATGATTGCTTGCTGGATTGTATTTGGGTGGCCAACTGAATATAATCTGGATATTGTCTATTGCTAGACTAGAAATCTTGATCCGTAATTGTCTTGAATTTCTAATCCTTAGTAGCAAAATTGTGATCAGAGATTGCAATTGGAGAATACAACCTAAGTTAAATAATCCGAGCTTGTGTGTTTATTGCTTAGATCAACCTATCTTTCTTATCATAATGCATCCATTGAATTAAACTCAGAGAGCTTGTTCTAGGTTGTTTAATGGATAGAGATTAAATAAAGAGCTTGTTTTATTTAACAACAAAGTAAGGAAAGATTGGGATAACAGAGCTTGTTGTTATCTACGGTTGATAATTTCAATGGTGTAATTGGATGACAATTCTATGATTAATTCGCAAATCCATATCTTGTGGCAGAGAAGGATCCCTTAACCAGGTTTCTCTCATTGATTTTTCACTCAAATTAACTTTTCTGTTTTGTTATTCTTTATTTGCATTAATATTTCATCTAGTTAATCAATCAACAAAACCCCCCCTCATTTAGTTTATTGTTGCTGAAATAACAAATTCAATTAGAATCAATCCTCGTGGGAACGATATCTTACTTATCACTTTATTACTTGTGCGACTAGTATACTTGCTAGTTTCGAACGCATCAAGTTTTTGGCGCCGTTGCCGGGGATTGATTTTCTAATCGATTTGTTATTTTGTTTCATTGTTGATTCATATTTTCTTTGTTTTTCTTTTCTGATTGTTTGTGTTTAGATAACATGGCAGTAAACTTCTATCAATTCAGTAGCGGATTTGAGCCACAAGTACCATGGAGAGTAAATGAGGTAAGCACTCCGAACATTGAACAACAACTTTATGAGCTAACCTCTCTTGTGGAAAACATGGCTGTAGGAGATATGCAAAAATCTTATGAATGTGGGATATATTCTACGATGGAGCATCCAATCGACATGTATCCAACTTTACAAGAAGAATATATGGAACAAGCCAATGCCATGGGTGGATTTCCAGGACAAACGAGGCAATGGTATGATCCTTTCTCTAGCACTTACAATGCTGGATGGGAAGATCAACATAATTTCAGTTACTGGAATCATCAACCAATCACTCCAAATGTGATACCAAATCGGCCACAAGTTTTCAATCAACCTAGAGTGCAGCAACCTTTTCAAATGCAACCACCACCAATGCCACATCCAGCACCGCAACCAGCTTCACAAAACTCAGGTATGTCTCTCCAGGACATTGTTAATGCACTTGCCACTAACACAATGCAATTCCAGCAGGAAACTGGGGCAAGTATCCAAAACCTGGCAAATCAAATGGGACAATTGGCCACTAGCATGAGCAAATTCGAGGGCCAAGGCTCAGAAGAATTATCTTGTCAAACGATGATCAATCCAAGAGAGAATTCTTGTGCGATAACTTTGCAAAATGAAGAGCAATTAGATGTCCTGCCAAAGAAATCACAAACTGATGAAGGAGATGACACCACTTCCACCATGAACAAAACACTGACTTCTAAGGTAGATCTTAAAACTCAAATTCCTTCTTATGTTACTCCTCCACCATTTCCTAGCAGATTTGCAAAATCAAAGAAGGAGGAACAAGAACAAGAAATCCTGAAAACTTCTCACAAAATCGAGGTAAATATACCACTTTTGGATTCTATCGAGCAAGTACCTCATTATACAAAACGTCTCAAGGAGTTATGCACCAACAAGAGAAATTTAAAAGGGAATGAGAAAGTAAGTGTGGGGGAACATGTTTCAGCTGTTCTACAAAGAAAAATTCCTCCGAAATGCAAAGATCTAGGTACGTTCACCATTCCATGCACCATTGGTAAAACCAAGTTTGAAAGAGCTATATTAGATTTAGGAGCATCTATTAATGTCATGCCATTTATTTATGCTTCTTTAAATCTTGGACCTTTTGCGAAAAATGGTATTACCATTCAGTTTGCTAATCATTTTAATGCATATCCCAAAAGAGTTGTGGAAGATGTGCTTGTGCAGGTGAATCAATTGGTTTTCCCAGCAGACTTCTATGTCCTTAAAATAGAGAATGAGACATCTCCTAATCCAACTCTGATTCTTTTAGGGAGACCATCCTTGAAAAATGCTAGAACCAAGATTGATGTTTATGATGGCACTTTCACCATGGGGTTTGATGGCAAAGTGATTCGTTTCAATATTTTCGAGTCAATGAGGTACCCTAGTGACTTGCATTCTGTTTTTGCAGTTGACATTATTGATTCTTTGCCACAACAATGCTTTGAGTTAACTCGCAAGGATGGATTGGAAATGGCTATTAATGAGCTCATAGGGACAAAAAATTCCAAAGAACCAAGAAGGTTGATGCAAATGTCCAAAGAAATGGAGGAAGCTATGGCATGCTTAGATGAGACTATAGCTATAATCACAAACAGGTATGATGTTTCGTACATTGAATTGCCTTTATCTAATGAGAAACTTCTTCCTTCTGTGATGAAAGACAATACCTTGGAGCTTAAGCTACTTCCAGATTATTTGAGGCATGTGTTTTTGGGTGACAAAGATCCTTTGCTAGTTACAATAGAAATGGGCCTTGCACCACTACAAGAAGAGAAACGCGTCCGAGTACTTAGAGTTCACAAAACAGCTCTTAAGTGGACGATTGCTAACATCCAAGGCCCAGCCATATGCTTACACCATTTCTTGTTGGAAGAAGGATCCAAGCCCACTAGAGAAGCACAGCGGAGATTGGATCCTCCCATGATGGAACCAACGTCGGGCTGAGGACGTTAAACCAAGCGCTTATTGGGAGGCAACCAAATGTTTTTGGAAAATAAATAAAAAAAAGAAAAGAAAAATAAAATAAGGTAATAATGATCGATTTTTGTGTCTCGAGGAGAGTCCTTTCGTAGGCCATCAAATTGATCAGGTTTTATCTCTCTTTGCCATCTGTCTTATTTGTTTTTATATTTTTTTTACTTGTTTTGACTTTTGTTTGCTATTGTGTTGTTATCTCTTTTATATGTCTTTAGTTTCGTTTCTGCTCTTTTCTTTTCCTTCCTTTTGTTTAATTTGATTATTCTGTACTTCGAATTCATTTGTGCAGCAACTTGAGGAAACATTCAAACGGGAGTTGAAGCCATTGTTCGAAGGTTTAAAACGTGAATATCTTGGAGAAAAACAAACCCGATCGCATTATCGGTAATATCTCTTCTTTTCTCATCTTCAATGGATGCCGATATCTTTCTGTCAAACCTTCGTAAATATTTCCCTTCACTTCCTCAAAATGCTGTGTTTAAAATTTATAAAGTACGGATGACTAGACTTTGGGCGTTGATGCTCCTAAATGTGCTTGCGGATATCCGATGGCTTATCGAAGCCAAGGTGAGATTGTCCGGTGAGCCGGACATTAATCTCGCAAAATACATGCATGGTCTAGTAAAGAGCTACTACGCCAAGAGGCGAAGAGCGAAAAGGTTACAAGTATGTTATAAATGTGCTAGATGGAATTGTAACCAGACTTGTTGTTCATTAGGTTTTGTATCCAGGAATAGAGAAGATAAACTTTCATTTATTAAGAATGGTTTGAGTAATGAGTCGCTGGATAATGTTTTATTAACTCTCGAGTAACATTCTTGTGGACTTGTTCAGCGTGAATTGCTTAATCTATGGACACAATTTCATGATGAATTGCAGCATCATAGTCTAGGGAATCTGACTAAAAACGACCCTGTTTGCCAGTTTATAAGAAAACTGGATGGGAAGCAAATCCCCGACCCATAGAAGGCGTTTCAGCCGTTACTGGACGTAAAACCAGAGGAAGATGTGAGCCACAATCACAACTACTTGTATATTTGAATGTGTGTTGTTTTTGTCGAATTTTATTTTCTTCTTGTTTCGTTTGATTTGATTATCAATGTTGTTTTTGTGTTGTTGTTGTTTGTTGATTTTGTTTGTTCAATTTCAAGTTTTCTTTTTGACAAACCATATGACTACCCCATGTCATAAGCACACGTGGAGACAAGTGTGGAGGTTTTGTCAACCTCCGCCGAAAAGTATATCTCCATTTTTCATGCACATGTGAGAGACAAGTGTGGAGGTTTTGTCAACCTCCGCCGAAAGTAATCTCTACTTTTCATGCTTCACGTAGGAGACAAGTGTGTAGGTTTTGTCAAACCCCGCCGAAAGCATATCTCATTTTTGTCAAATCTTGGGGAGATAAATCTGCATCGAGCAACTCCCACCGAAATTATGTCCCCATGTGTCAAATTTGAGAGTTTTACGTGTGTATATATCCATGCTGCATATTTTGAAATGTCATTTTATAACCTGTCTTGCACTTGAATCGCATAATATCTAACGTACATCATTGTCTTGCACAAGTTTAGAGCACTTTTAGAAATGGAGAAAACACCAATTCGGCGATTCCAAAATATATGCGTATTTTGTGGATCGTAATTTGGTAAAGATGGAGAGTTTACAACAGCAGCTCTTGATATTGGTAGGACATTAGCTGCGAGGGGTATTCATTTGATTTATGGAGGGGGTTGTCTTGGGTTAATGGGGTGTGTGTGGACAGTTGCATCCCTAGGAGGGAGCAAAGTTCTCGGCATTATCCCCAAACCATTAGCTGTACGAGATATCGTAGGCAACACAATCGGGGAAGAGTTGCAGGTCTCTAGCATGCATGAGCATATTGCACATATGGTTGTTAAGTCCGATGCATTTATAGCTTTGCCTGGTGGTTATTGTACATTAGAGGAGATATTTCAAATCACCTCTTGGGCACAGCTAAACATCCATCGGAAACCCATTGGTTTGTTAAATGTTAATAACTTTTTCGATGGTTTGTTATCCTTTCTTGATCAAGCTGTAGGAAAAAACTTCATCTCACTGTCAGCGAGGCAAATCCTGGTTACAGCTTCAACTGCAGGGGAGTTAATTGATAAACTCCAAGAATTCGTCTATTCGCCTGATCCAACAACGGCTCGGATAAATTGGTTTGGAGAAGGCAACAAAAAGCGTCAACTGGATTTAAACCTCCATCTGTAATCTCTATTTGCTGGTTTGCTTCGTTTTTGTTTGCTTTCTTTTTAGTGTGTTTATTTGGGATTTTTCATGTCATTTCTTTTGAGTTTTTTTTTCAGGTTATTTTTTTCACCCCAGGTAATATTTTCTAATCTTGGCTTTTAGAGTGGTGGCTTAAAAAGTTCAAGTTCTCTTGAAACGCATTCTGGATTTCTTTAATTCATAATGGCTGAATAAGGAGGCTAACTTCTAAACTTTTTAGACCCATTCTAACTGACGTGTGTGTGTTTGTTGATTTGTTGGACTTTATTATTTTCTGAGTAAGTTTAGTTTTATGTAATTTGGAGTTGTGTGTTTTTGTATTTACCAGTTTCGATTCGAAAAAAAAACATTGTGGAAAAACCTGAGAATGGCAGAATATGGGGTTTTCTTAACTCTTGAAACGCATTCTCTCTGAATAAATCTGTAGTTTGTTTATTTCATGTTGTTTGAAGTGTCTTGTATCTTGTTTTGTTCTTTCATAATAAAGGTATATAGGCTGGAAACCTTAAGTCTGCGGGCTATTGGTCCTAAGGATTGTTGAAATATACAATCTTGACTCAGGTGTAACAACGCCACGTACCTCTTTTCTTGCATTGTGTGGGTCTATGATAAGATAATGATTGAATTAAGAATAACTCTTGGAAAATGATAAATGATGCATGGATCTGTGTGCTTGAAATGTTTATTGGTTTTCGCTTTGCTTTTGATTCCTTGCGCAACATTGAGCACTGAGCTATATTCACTGAGTTATTTGTTCACTTAGAGAAAGTTTATGTAATTTAAATGTTTCTTCAGATTTCAATGAATTCTAGAACTTGTTTGATGGTCACTCAAGGCGAAATCCTATGCTGTGCAACATTGGGGAAATGATTTAGGCCATCTTTGGACCGTTTGAGCCTTAATAGCCAACCTTGACAGAAATTGATCCCTAGTTACCCCTTTGAGCTTTTGTAATCATTTTTCTTTGTTAACTCACTAAAAGATTTCCTAACCTAAAACGATTTTGTTCCAAACAGTTAATCCCTTACCTATGAGCATGTAGATCATTCACAATTAAATTCTGAGCTATGTTCTGGTTTTTGGAAGTTAGAGGAGGTTGGGATGTATCATGAGCAATACAAGTGAGTTCCATTGTGTTTGGAAAAAAAAAAGAAAAACAGAAAAAAAAAAAGCCAATCTGTACCTATCGTCAACGTACTTACACATTGAGGACAATGTGTTGTTTAAGTGTGGGGGAGGGGAAGTGTAAAAAAAAAAAAAAGAAAAAAAAAGAAAAAAGAAGAAAAAAAA